>CAUYUJ010001220.1:27500-85000 GCA_963575745.1 Prorocentrum cordatum
CTTTTAAACAACAATGCAAAACACACTCTGCCTCCAAATTCGGAACATCCGCAGCCAACCCGATGCGCCCCCCCCCCCATCCCTGTCAAAAAACAATACAGAGTAGTACACTTGGCGGAGGCGGCGGCGGCTGCGGCGGCGGCTGCTGCAGCGGCGGCGGCGGCGGCGGCGGCGGCGGCGGCTGCGGCGGCGGGGGCGGCGGCGGCGGCGGCGGCGGCGGCGGTGGCGGCGGTGGCGGCGGCGGCGGTGGCGGTAGCGGCAGCGGCTGCGGCGGCGGCGGCGGCGGCGGCGGCAGAGGCGGCGGTGGCGGCAGCGGATTGGCCCCCAGTAGCTACCCATCCAAAAACGACTGCTGAATATGCTGAGGCTCGGGCCAGACTCGGGTGCTACGTATGTGTTGGGAGGGCGGGTGGGAGTGAGCGAGACGGCTTGCGGGCGGGGGGGGTGTCTTGACCCCTCCCCCTACCCCCTCCCCTGGACGGGGGGTTCCGCGAGTCGTAGGAACGTCCAAAACGGCCTCGGCGAGGAAACCAAAATTATGGATTTTACTAGGGTTTTTGGCCCCATTTTGGCCTCCTGGGGTGGGTGCTGCAATTCGTGCCCCCCCTCTTGTGATCGATCTCACCCAATATGGCCCAAAGATGGCCCCCACGGCTCCCAAGGGTGCCCCAAGAGGGGCCCAAGAGGTGGCCAGGAAACCCCAAGAGGCCCCCAGGAGGCTCCCAAGAGATCTCCAAGAGACCTCCAAGAGGCCCCCCAGAGGATGAAGAACAACAAAAAACAATTTTCATACGACGGGTAACCCAACCACCAACCCGTAAGCCAATCCGTCGGGCAACTTGCCAGTCAAAAAGCGAGTCAGACACAGACAAGGTAAGCATTGCATCCAACACACAATCTCTAAGGCGACAGCCAACGCACGAGCCGACCGTCGGCTAGCCGAAAAAAACATGTCAGCAGCCAGCCAACGGTCACCCGAACAACCTAACACGAGTCAGCCAACCCCAGCACAAACATCCAACCAACCGCCATCCCGAAGGCATCTGGAGCGCCCCGGATCGGCAGCACTGGCCAGAGGCCACGACAGTAACACTCTGCCTGGCACTCCTGTAGACCTATGATAACAATACACACGCCTATCTGTTTCTCATCTAGATCTACATATATTTACATGGGTGTGTTATCGGCGGTCTATGCAAACGATTGAATTATCCCGGCAAAGCAACCTAACATCGATATGTAGAAGCATAGCTGGAAGCATGCAGCAGCAGTAACAGTCACAGTAGTAGTAGCAATAAGAGCAGGAGATATGAAACAGTGGTAACAGTGAAATAATAGTTGTAGGTGGCGGGAGTGAACGAGTGAAGTGTAGTAGTAGTAGTGGGTGTAGTGGTAACAGCGAAATGAAGTATAATTGGAGTGGGTGGATGGCAGTAGTAGTAACAGTGAAGTACGGCGGATGTCTTGGATAGTAGAATGGTAATACAGCCCCCGTAGTAACGGTATCAGTAAAAGTAAGAGTAGAATGTATGTCGAAACGAGACACTGCTATCAATGCAGCGAGCTTGAACGGATGTATTTGCAAACGAGACACTGCTATCAACGCTGGAAGTGTGTCAAAACGAGACACTGCTATCAATAATGGAAGTCGTGTAAAAACGAGACACTGCTATCAACGCTGGCAATGAATGATGATGGTGAGTGCGATGATGAGTGCGACGATGAGATGATGACTGTCCTTTTTTTCAGAGGACCGCGCTGAGGAGCGGCGTGCGAAGCGGAGAAGCTGCAGACACGCGCAGGCTGAAAAGCATTGCAGACACGCGCAGGCTGAAAAGCATTGCGCGACACGTGCAGGCTCACCGCGCACAGCTGCACACGAGCGCAGGCTGAGAAGCACCACGCGCATGCAGGCTGAGAAGCACCACGCGAATGCAGACGGACAGACTGAACAGCACCGCCACAACGCAACCTGCATCTCATGGCTCCTCAAGCTCGCGCAGGCCATCCCAGTTGCTGTCGGGCCTTCGCGCAAGCGATCTTCGTCGCGGCAATCTTGTCCGTGAAGAGCTCGGCGAAGGCCTTGGCGATCTGTTCCGGGGGGCCGGATTCGATGATGCTCCGGTCAGGCAAGCCGTGGCTCAAGAGTTGGTTGAAGCTTCTGGGGCGCGACAGGCTGACGTAGTAGGCAAGCCAAATGGACTCCTTCTTGAGTCCTGGCGGAAACGTCCAGTGCACGATGAAGCCTGGGTCCGTCGTCTTGCCCTGGACGCCATGCAGAGTCCCCTGCTTTTTGGGCAGCAAGGTCAACTGCGTCCTGGACACCGCGATGGCCGGGCCACCTGTCTTCGCTTTGAACTTCCAGGGGCGCGCCTGCGGGGTGATCGCGAGCACTCCGCGCAGGTCGGGGCCGGCAGGCTGAGAAGCACTGCCAGCTGTCACCGGCGCGGCCTTCAAGAAAAGTTCATCGCTGTCATCGATCTTGACATAGACGGCCTTTGGCATGTAGTAGAGTACGACCACACCGTCCGAGACAATGGACGGGCGGCCCTCCACCGGAGGCTCCAGAGCGTGCAGCTCTATGCCTACCACTTTGCCTGGCGCGCCACGGACATACTTCGGCGGCAAGACGGATTCTGTCAGGATGACCTCCATGCCAACGAAGAGCGGCAGCAGCCCCGGCATTTTTGCGGTAGCGCCGATGTTGGGCTCCGCGCGCATCTCGTCGAAATCAGGCTTCGCGAGGCGCGCAGCTGGTCTGTCGATTGCTGGGACGTAAAAGAGCAGCTGGCCAGCATCGTGCGCATCAAGCTTGGCCTGTGCATGCATGGCGTAAGAGACGATGCGCCACTCATAGGCCGACTCGTACCAGCCTCGTGCTGCACGCAACCGAGGGCCCCACTGAGGTGGCTGAGCGGCTTCGCTGCTGCTGGCAGCAGGCTGACCAGCACCGCTAGGGCTAACGACCTCTGTTTTGACGATCGCCTGCCAGCTCTCGTCAGAGATCTTTTTTCCGCCTGGAGTTCTCATGGCGTGGAGAACCTCGAGTTGCAACGGGTCTGTAAAGCGCTGCATCTGCACGAAATCGATGACGTACTCGAAGTCGGCGAGCAACTTCCTACCCTGTTGGTGTTCGTAGGACTGGCCCGTGTGAGGCGCCAGCAGGGAGGCGCTGGCGGGGACCGGCGGCAACTGGTAGAAGTCCCCGCACAAGATCTTCACGGCCATGCGCCCCCACGTCTCCTGCGGGCGCATGTACTTCGTGGGGTCGAGGTTGTAGCGCAACGCCCTGCCGTAGGTCGTGCGCAGTGCATCGGCATGCAGCAAAGGCCCCGGCACAGCACCCAGCTCATCGATCACGTCGACGCCGAGTGTGCCTGTGAGGCGGTCCAGTTTTTTCTGCGTCTGTGGCGTCAAGCGCAGCCTGGCGGTCTGCAGGGAGTCCGACATGAGCAGCCCATTGGAGGAATGCATTGTCCTGCCGCGCGGGCCGAGGTTGTGTGCCGCGTGGTTGGACTGAGCTTTGCCGAGGTACCCCTGCTCGCCGAAGTAAGTGATGGCCATCGGCTCCACCACTTTGGAGAGGGTGCGTGTCTTGCCGACACCGCCTCCCCCGAGCCAAATCGCTCTGTGGTTGCCTGTCGCGGATACCACGGGGAGCAGATGCGTTGTCTTGTCTGGTCTGCCGTCAAAGCGTTTCTGCAGGGACAGCGCGAACAACGCCACCGCGTCAATCTGCTCCTCCGTGCACTCGGCATCATTGACAAGCTTCCACGCAACAGCCGCCGGGCCCTGCATGGCCAAGAGCTGCGGCACGAGCTCCGGCTGCGCGTCCTCGGCAGCAGGCTGAGGAGCACCGCTGGGTAGCCAGTCGTCCGCAGCCTCGGGCAAGGTCTCTCCATCCGGGCTCGCTTGCTTCTTTTGGAGCGCAATGCTTTGCCGCTGTAGGGCGAGCATGTCAGAAAAGGTCTCGTCCAGCCGCGTGCCCTGATGTTCCCGCGCGCCGCTGCTGGCTGGCAGTGCAAAGCTGGGCTGCAGCATGCCGCTGTACGCTCGGTCGAGGTTCTTCAACTGCTTATCGGCGTAGCTGAGGCGGCCCTTCTGGTCCAAGCGCTGCAGTTGGTCTTGCTGTAGGGCCAGCTCGGTTGCTCTGACGTGGTCCCGCAGCGGAAACCGGGAGATCTCGGTAATCGCGGCGTCCTCCACGTCCTCCTCTACGTCGCTGCCGCCGCCTCCACCCACGTCAACGAGCTCCAGCGGGGCTCGCCCCTTGAGCCCTTCGGCATCGCTCGCGGAGTCTTCATCCGCCTCGAGGTGTGCAGTCGTTGCTGGCCGAGGCTTAACCCGCGCCTCCGCCGCGAGGTCCACGCGCGCCAGCACGTCTCGCGCCACGTGCGCGCAGAACTCCGCCAGGGTGCACTGTTCCTCGTGCCACCGGCAGTGGTGGTCACTGAAGGCGAGGATGCGCCGTGCCGCCTCCGCTGGCATGCGCCGCGCCAGCTGGGACCTTGCGAAGTGCGCTAGGCTGAGGAGCACCAGCTCGCCCTCCTCGAGGTTCGCCCGGGGCTCTTTCAGCTCGGAGAAGAGGGTCGTGTCCGCGAGCACGAGCCTCTTGCGGGCCAGGCGGCTCCTGGAGTCTGCGCGCGCTGCCAACACGTGGATCTCCGCGCACCGAAGCCGCCACGCCCGCTCGAACGAGTATGGGCGCACGGCGGGGCAGTCGCAGTTCCTCAGCATATGGCTGTACTGAGTAACGCAGCCACAAGAGAGGGGACACTCGCACGCCCAAGGCGTGAAGAGGAGGGCCTTGAAGAGCGAGTTCTGCTCGGGGTCCTGTGCCCAGGTCGGGCACTGGAAGCCATCGATGGTGGGGACGTGACTCCGCGTCAACTGGACCTCCTGCATGTACCGCGGAGCCAAGACGTAGTGGCTCTCGAAGGCGAAGAATCGCGGTCCAGAAGCTTTGACCCGGCTCGGCTTCAGGACTCGCCGGACGTACATCCTGTAGACGTAGTACGGCATGGTCTGCAGGCGAGGGCCTCTGTGGGCGTAGTCGTCGGCCGTGTTCGTGCTGGTGGTGCACACGTGCATGTCCTCGCACTCCGCACCGCCACCTTGCTCATCACCAGCAGGAGTGTCTCCAGGAGGCTGAGGAGCACCGCTGGTGTCACCTGCTGCGTCCTCCTCCTCGTTGTCGGCGTCAGGGATCTGGATGCGGACTGCTTGTATTGGCACCTGATCATTATGCGTCTCCTCGCCCGAACCTTCATGGTTTAGCAAGCGTTTGCACTGCTGGCAGGCCCACTGTAGTTGTCTCGTGAAGAGCCGCACATTGTGGTGCGACTGGAGGCAGTCGCCGCCTGTGAGGATATGCACGGCCACCTCCGTCGTGGAGAGCCAGAAGCACCGGTTCGCCATCGACGCCAGGCGGATACAGACCCGCCGAGCGCGGCGAGCGAGATCCTCGCGCGTCCGGCCCCGTTTGGCCAGCGTCTGGTCCTCGCCATCAGCGCCGCCCTCACTGAGCACCTTCCGGGCTTCCTCCTCCTTCTCGTCCCTCTCCTGCTGCTCCAGACGCTGCATGCCGGTGAGCATAGACTGGAAGAGCGGCGTCATGGACTCCATCATCTTGCCCTGGTACTTCGTGATGTAGAAGTCCATGGAGAAAGCCTTCTGGAAAGCAGCTTGGAAGCTCTCCACGACAGATGCATCTGTCGGATGCAAGGAGCCACAACCGTAGAGCCACTTTTTGCGGCCGCCGAGTTGTTTGGATGAGCGCAATGCGATTGCCGACTCTGGGTTCTTCATGCTGGCCGTTTTCTTGGTAAGCCTTCTGCGCTTGGCCAGCTGAGCTGGGGCGGCCGCAGGCAGCCCGTCCTGGGCAGGCTGAGGAGCACCACCAGGCTGAAGCACTTTTGCTGCCTCGGCAGACTCGTCAGGCGCGCACATCAAGAACTGGAAATCCACGTTGCACCGGCTGGTCACTTGAGAGACGTCGTTGCTGGAGCTCCTGAACGGCTGGTCGCGTTTGACCTGGCAGCGGCACCGCTGGTTGCGGTCATCAGAGAAGTCGATGAACGGAGTCCGGACCAAAGGCTTGCCGCGCCGACGCACTCGCTTGGTGCGGCCTGCTAGACATAGCTGCTGGATGCGAAAGAACCAGAAGCGGCACGACGGGGTTCTGTTCGAGCGCAGACTCTCTTTGGCCTCGAGCTTCTTCTTGACGTACTTGACGCACGTCTCGGTGCAGTCGTGCTCGTGGTTGGAGCAGATGTTGCAAAAGAAGTCATGGCTAAACGCTACCGCCCAAGCCTCCGCATCTGCGGTAATCTCCTCGACCGAAGCCGGCGAGCCATCGGGCTTGAGGACTTCCTGAATCGCTCCATCCTCGTTCGTCTGGAAGAGGCTAGCATGGCTGGCTGCCATGGCAGGCTGAGGAGCGCCACCTAGCTGCCCGAAGCTAGTTCGTTGGCGGTAGCTTGGAAACGTAGACTGAAAGGCTCCTGTGAGCGGGAGGCCCCGGTACGCTGCAGCGCCGATTGCAGGCATCCGGTTCTCTGCGGCTGCCCGCGCTCGCTCCTCCACCAGGTGCGGCTGCTCCACTGGCGGGCCGAGAGGCACCTCGTCGCGCAGGGTGCCGTCCTCCTCTTCCCCTCCGTCCATGCGGCTCTGTCGTTGCTGCCTGGCTGTGAAAGGCTCTGGCGCGACGTCAGGAAGCCCCAGCTGCCGTGCGGGCTCGTTGGCAGCTTCGTACTGCACGGTCTCCGCGGTGGAAAGAAGCGCAGTTCGCAGCTCCCGAGCGGCGGTGCGCAGGCCTCCGACCACGGCCGACCGCAGCCACGCCATCGTAGGCCCGATGACGCTGTGGCCTTTGCCGTGGCCGTGCGTGAAGCCCCGACCCTGTGCTTCGAAAGGCGCTTGCACATCAGTGGTGCCTGGGGCCACGCACGGCTGCAGAGACGCTGCCACGTCGTCCTCCGTTGTCACCGCCTGTCGGGCTAGCGTTGTGCGGCCAACAAACAGGCGCTCTAAGCCGATGATGTAGCGGTAGTGAAGCTCCGTCATCAACAGGAAGAACTTGGCCTGCGCCCGCGGGTCTGCTGCCACTATCTGGTGCATCCGCTCCAGAGAAGGCATGGTCGGAGCTGGACTCCGCAGGTCAGGGCCAGCAGGCTGAGAAGCGCCGCCGGCTCTGGCCACCGCGCCAACCGCGCCCCCGCGAATGTCTAAGTGGCTCCGCTTTCCGGGCCCTTCGTGAAGCTGGAGGACCAACGGGCTGTACGTGTCTGCGAAGTTCGGTGTGACGAAGAAGCTGGCCGCGCCGAACTTGAGGTTGTTGCCGTGCCCGTCGAAGCGGAGTGCGGTTTTCCGCCCCTCCGTGCCAGGGACATCGGAAGTGCTGAGTAGCAACGTCCTGAGGGCAGTCTTGACCTTCGCAGGCATGCCCGGGCGTGAAATGGCGGAGCCGATGCAGTCGCCCGGCTTAGCGATGTTTAGCGCCTCCATGAAATCCTCCGCCGACGCCTCTGACAGGATCTGGAGGTCAGTGCCGAAGCCTTTCCTGCCAATCGCCGCCCGAGTGCCTTTCAAGAGCCGCAGCCGGCGGATCACGTCGCCGAAGACAGCAATGATCTCTGGCGAGCTGAAGCGGCTCTGGCAGGCTGCCTCGTAGGGCTCCTCGTCGGTCGCGAGAGAGTACTCGAGCTCCTCCAGGTTGATCAGGCGCCGTGCGACCTCGAAGGACGAAGAAACGAGACACTGCTATGAAGACATGTAGGTCCAAACGCAACCTTGCGTTCAATGGATGTATGTCCAAACGAGACACTGCTATCAACACATGTAGGTCCAAACGAGACACTGCTATCAACGCATGTAGGTCCAAACGGAACAGTGCTATCAATGGATGTAGGTCCAAACGAGACACTGCTATCAACACATGTAGGTCCAAACGAGACACTGCTATCAACGCGCGTAGGTACAAACAAGACACTGCTATCAATGGATGTAGGTCCAAACGAGACACTGCTATCAACACATGTACATGTAGGTCCAAACGCAACCTTGCTATCAATGGATGTATGTCCAAACGAGACACTGCTATCAACACATGTAGGTCCAAACGAGACACTGCCATCAACGCATGTAGGTCCAAACGGAACAGTGCTATCAATGGATGTAGGTTCAAACGAGACACTGCTATCAACACATGTAGGTCCAAACGAGACACTGCTATCAACGCATGTAGGTACAAACGAGACACTGCCATCAATGGATGTAGGTCCAAACGAGACACTGCTATCAACACATGTAGGTCAAAACGCAACACTGCGAACAACACATGTAGGTCCAAACGAGACAATGGGATCAGTGGGTGTAGATCCAAACGAGACACTGCTATCAACACGTGTAGGTCCAAACGAGACACTGCTATCAACGCATGTAGGTACAAACAAGACACTGCTATCAATGGATGTAGGTCCAAAGGAGACTGCTATCAACACATGTAGGTCCAAACGAGACACTGCTAACAACACATGGAGGTCCAAAGGAGACGCTGCCCCAACGCAACCTTGCTATCAATGGATGTATGTCCAAACGAGACACTGCTATCAACACATGTAAGTCCAAACGAGACACTGCTATCAACACATGTAGGTCCAAACGGAACAGTGCTATCAATGGATGTAGGTCCAAACGAGACACTGCTATCAACATGTGTAGGTCCAAACGAGACACTGCTATCGACACATGTAGGTCCAAACGAGACAGTGGTATCAGTGGGTGTAGATCCAAACGAGACACTGTTATCAACACATGTAGGTCCAAAGGAGACACTGCTATCAACGCACGTAGGTGCAAACAAGACACTGCGATCAATGGATGTAGGTCCAAACGAGACACTGCTATCAACGCATGTAGGTCCAAACGAGACACTGCTATCAATGGATCGACTCCTCTATCAACACTGGTAGCATAAGTAATATTCCTGGGGAAGACCTGTTCGAACAGCATGGGCCGCTCCCGCTCGAGGTTCGGCGCGCCGTCCCCGAACCAGAACTCTGTGTAGCGCGCCGGCCAAGACCTGCTGTCGAAAGAACTCAAGGGTTTCTGCGTAGGCACCGATAAGGAGTGCGGGCCCACAGCCCTGCACGCGTCTGCTCCTGCTTGCGCTTTCTCCAGCACCACCTGCGCTCGCTCGTCGAACGAACGAGCAGCACTCTGTGCATCGAGAACCATGCTGCGCATCGTATGCCTGCCGCCCTCGTCGGCAACAGGCTGAGGAACACCGCTGCTGTCTGCCACTGTCGGTGTCACCTCGTTCTTGGCGATGCGTGCTGCCTGCTCCTGCAGCGCCACCAGCGTGCCTTGCAGCGCTTGCATCATTCGGACTGGAGCGATGTCATGCACTGGATCCACTGCAACTGTGAACTCTGCCACATTTTCATGCAGGTAGGCCATGTCAGGCTGTTCTGCTGCTTCTCCGTCTTTGTCTGTCTCTTTCTCCTCGTCAGACTCGTCTCCCGCCTCGTCGTCTCTGCCCACTTCCGGCGCCCTGGATGCTGGCCCCAACAGACGTACCGGGGCTTTGTCCGCACCGTCCACTGGTTGCAGACAGGCTTGGATGTGGTCTGGCACGCCGTCCTCCGGCAGCCGTGTCGGGGCAACATCCTCCCGGACGGATACCTCGGAAAAGGTTGCGCACTGCTGCTTGCGCTCCCTCACGATCTGCATATACTCGCCGCGCTTGACTGTTGCCCAGTGCGCCTTGTGGAGTTTGTGCGCGGCGCCCGAGAAAACGATGTTCAGAGAGTCCACAAGCGCGCCCTGCTCCGGGGGCAGCTCCATGGTCGGGATTTGCGCCGTGGGCTGGGCGAAGAGGATAGTGTTGCCCGAGATGCCTTTCTGCTGGACATCCGGAGCGCCCTTGCCGAGGCGGACTTGCTTCCAACAGCATCGGCCAAGGGGCGCCAGCATCTTAGTAGCTTTCGAAGCGTTGCGGACGAGCATGAGCTCCCGGCCGATCCAGTTGTCGTTGACCAGGGCGTTTAACGGCATCTTCGGTTTCTTGGCGCACAGGTCATTGAGGCAATCCCAACAGACCCACACCAACGCGTTGGCATCTCCCACCCCTGCGCACGGAGGCCTCTCGTCCGCAGGCTGAGAAGCTCCGCCGGACCTGTCGGCAGCAGGCTGAGAAGCACCGCAGGTTCCCGCCGTTGCTTCTGGTGGTGCAACCACAGGGACTCGGCGGGAGTGCAGCAGCCACCGCCACTCTGGGTGCTCCGGATGCTGAACGCTGGACGCGTGCAGCTGTTCGCACGGGATCAGTGGCCACCGCTGCCTGTACCTGTCCACGTCCAGGAGCTTCTGCACGAGCTCCGGGGACTGCAAGTAGTACACCCCGCGGTGCTTCACCAGAGCACGCTTGGGTGGAGCATCTGCCTCGCCATCGGATAGGTCATCACGATCGCTTGCTGAGTCGGCGCAGTGCTCAAAGACACGCTCCTCCGGCACTGCTCCAAACAGGCTGAGTTTGTGGCGATGCTCCAGGTAGTCTTTCTGCGCACAGACTACGCAGGCTGCCTCGCTTCGGGGCACCGCCTCGCCGCCCGAGAAGCGGTTGGCCTTGCTGCCAGGGTGACAGAACTGTTGGAAGTAAGCAAAATTCTGCACCATGATCCTCTTCTCTTGAGCGGTTATCGGCCTGCAGCCAGCGTGTGCCATCAGGTACAGCACCCGTTTGCGGTATTCTGCCTCGCCGGCGTGGTTGCACTGCTTATGCCGCGCAAAGTCCTCTTCTATTAAGAAATCGCAGTCGCAGAGCTGGCAGACGAGCGGTCCCGTCATGACTGCACGGTTAGAGAAAACGCGCAACTGGTTCCCCTCTACTTCGCCGCCGGGGACGTAGCAGCTCTTCCCCGCGGGAGCAGCCAACGCTCTCCGCACTCGCTCCGCGTACCTCTGCGCAAATTCCCTGTGCTGCGCAGGCTGAGGAGCACCGCGGCTGGACACAAGCTCTTTGTAGGTGGCCAGGCGCCGCAGGATTGCCTTGTTACGAATGCCACTCTCCAGCATCAGCAGATCCTGGTCGATCCTGTTCTGCGCCTCCTCAGCGAAGCATTGTTTTGCCATCGCTTTCCGCCTGCAGGAGTGCCTGGAGCTCGGCCTCCTGCTCGGGAGAGAACTGCTTGGCCTTCAATCCTTTCCGAACTAGCCAGCCTAGTTGCCGCTCTGCAACACTACGCCCGGCGGACTCTTTCGGAAAGCGGCCGAGGTCTCGCACCTGCTGCATGACCTCCTCGATCTTCGTCTGCTGCATGAGCCCGTCGGACTTCGTATCCGCCTGCTGCAGAGTTTGAAGCTCGGCCTCCTGCTCCGGTGAGAAATGCTTGGCCTTCCGTGTTTTTCGGATGTGCCAAGCCAACTGCCGCTCTGCAAGCGGGCGTTGAGCGCTCTCCTTCGGCCAGCTGCCGAATTCGCGCACCTGCTGCAGGATCTCATCGGTCTTCTGCTTCCGCTTGAACTCCTCGGTTGCAGCACGCTGAGCAGCAGCACCTGCAGCATTCTGAGCAGCAGCGCTGACGGCGCGTGACTCCTCGAGGTCTTGCAATTCCAACATCACGTCATTAAGAATGCTCTCGCAGTGCCAAAAGAAACGTTTGGCCAACTTGTTTTCGGCTCGTGCTTCCTCAGACGTTCCGTTCTTTCGTATCGGTATACGACCGAACTGCTTCACGTCCTCGACGAGCGTTTGCAGAGATCCGCTTAATGCAGAACGCTGAAGGGCAGCGCTGACAGCGGCTGACTCTGAAGGCGTGGCGCATTCGAGGGCTTGCAACTCTAACATAACGTCATTAGGAATGCTGTCGCGGTGGTCGGAGAAACGTTTGGCCAACTTGTTTTCAGCTCGTACTTCCTCGGACGTTCCTTTCTGTCGCTTCGGTATACGACCGAACTGCTTCACCAGGTCAACAATCCTTTGCACAGTACCGCTCAACACAGCACGCTGAGGAGGGGCACTGCTCACTGCAGCAGGCTGAGGAGCACCGCTGTTGGGTGCAGAAACGTCAGGAGCATGGCGCCCAGACCGAGAGCTACCAGCATGCCGTGGCATTACTGTGTGCAGTGGGTGCTGGAAAGTTCCTTTGTAAGGATAGCTCTAGGCAAGATGGCTACGGAGACATTGATGATGATGATGGTGATGAGGGAAATTCGTTGTGGAGGATGTTGGTGATGGTGATGATGTGAATCAGTGATGTTGATGGTGATGATGATCAATGGCGATGATGAGGTCGCAAAAGATCTGCAGGCTGAGAAGCACCGCAGGCCAACGTGAACCAGTCGTGATGATAGTGATGATGGAGGCGGTTCCAGTAAGTAAGATAAGCTGCTATGCATTGACGTATGCTGAAAGGAAACTCGGTATCAATGAGTTGATATACAATAAGGTGTCCGAAAACGAGACACTGCTATCAACGCTTTTATAACTGAACGAACCTCTGATACCGACACTGCTACGAACATGGGAGGTGTCTTGAAATGAGGCACAGCCAGAGTTGATATACAATGAGGTGTCCGAAAACGAGACACTGCTATCAACGCTTTTATAACTGAACGAACGTCTGATATCGACACTGCTACGAACATGGGGGTTGTCTTGAAATGAAGCGCGGCCATGACCTGATTTAGGGTCCAATGAAACACATGCAGAAATGTTTTTTTTTTTTTTTTTTTTTTTTTTTTTTTTTTTTTTTTTTTTTTTTTTTTTTCGGGAAAGAGACAGGGATATCAATACGGAAATTCTCTGTAAACGAGACACTTTGAACGACTGCAGAACAGGCGCTTGTAGCAAAGGAAGTGCAGGCTGAGAAGCACCGCAGGCGAACGTGAATCAATCCGTTGGGCAACCTGAGCACAGACCGAAACTCTGTGCAGGCACTCTCAAGGGAGCCAGGGCAGGCTGAGGAGGAATGCAGGCCGCAAACACTACTCTTGCACCAGACGCCACAACAGTAAATAGTGCAGGCTGAGAAGCACCGCATAAACAAACAAGGCAAAGGAAACTACCAAACGATATGTTTGAGGCAAACCTAGCTGGCATCCCGCAAGGCGAAGAACAAAGACGCTTGCCATGTCCAGCAAGCTGAGAAGCATCGCTGACAAGACATCAGAAGCTCATCTCAAGCTTTCTCCTGAGGGGTGGCTTTCAAGAATTCGGCACTTCTTGGCGGATTCCGGCGTCTTGCTCCACTCATTCATCCGCTTATGCTCGCCTGATTGCTGAAGCTCTGTGCGCATCCCCAGTGTTCTCAATTTTTTAATGAAGTACTGCGCCTCAGACACGACGGAGTCGTCAATGTGGGTCACGCTGTGCACCGTCATGCCATCTTTTGAACAGCCAGTAATGAGCAACAAGCAGACTCTGTGCTTCGCTCGGTTGGGCGGATCCATTTTGAACGAGAGCAAGTTGTCAACTGAGCAATGTCCGTGAATCGTCACTGAGTGGGAAGACTCACCGTCAGAAGCGTCCGTGACACCTGGTGTGGACACGACGAAGCCAGCCGCAGTGGATACGCACCGAGACTTCTGCGTGGTACGAACGAGAACGACTGCCAAGTGGCAGTTCCGGGTAAGCTGAGAAGCGTCACCCCCGCCACCCGCTGGTGAGTACTGCACGCGCATGCCGTAGAAGGGACAAGACCGTATCTCAGAGAGCTGTGCCGCGAGCATTGCATCCTGGCTCTCGCGGCACTGCTTCAGGATCTCCAAGACGACATTGTAAGACGTATTCGGGGCGTGCGATATCTGAAGCGGTGAAACGGCCACCACAGTCGTGTTGACGAAAGTCCGTTGAGGTGTGTCATCCTGTGCATTCGCAGCCACATTGCGCACGCGTCGTATGATGCGACAATTGCTCAGTGGAGGGAAGGAGATAGCTTTCTCGTCGTGAACTTTTTTGAATTCTTGCATGCTATCAATGCCAGTCAAGGCGAAGGCTGCCGCTTGGGATACGCCGACTTTGCACGAGCCACTGAAATCACGAGCAGTAGTCGTAAAGAAGACGCGCTCGCCTGTGTTCTCCACCACAGAGTCGGCTGGCTCCGGTTCCTCAAGCCTCATCCCATTGACCTGCAACAAGAGTGGCAAGTTTGCATTCGGATCATCCGACGCCATAGCCAGAAAGGCACAGCAGGAGAGGAGTGCTTCTCCGGTGAGAATCTGCGAAGCCTGGTCTGGATCCCATGTACCCGCATGAGCGGTGGTCAGCTGCTCCCGGTCCATCGCGAAGTCTTGAGTGGCTGCTAAGTCGTGTAGTTGAGTCATTCTGGGACAAGAGCATGCGGAATCCACCACGCGATCTTGCGACAAGTTCAGCTCCAGTTTGCCGTCGAATTTGCCCGCCACGTTGAGAAACAGCAGCGGTTGTCCTTTGTGAGAGCGACAAAGCTCTATGTTGGTGGATCCCCAGACTGCAATCACAGCCTCCGCTGTCTTGGAGTTACTCGTCTGTGTGCCGTCGACCAGATGTACACTTGCCACTGGAGGGTGGCCAGCGGGAGTGCGGGTTTCTGAAACAGAATGAACCACAGCCATGACATCGAAGCAACGCTGCGATTTGATGTTCATCATGTCTGCCACTGTAGTCGCTGGAGCCGGCGCCGATGCCAAGGAGGTCTCCTCCGGAGAGCTTTTGAGCACTGGAGTGCAGGTTGTGCGCTTGAGGTCGACCACGACACGAACAGACGTATGCACAAAAGCGTCCTGCTGCCGACTGTCCAGGCCGACGCTGGAGAGTTTCCACGCCGTCATCGGAGGGAACTTCTTCAGAGCAGCTTCGACTTCTGCTGGAGTTCCTTTGAGGATGGCCTCACAATAGTGCTCTGAGTCTGTGCCAAGCAGAATGCATGTGAATCGGTTTGCATGGACTAGCTGGCCATTGTTCCTGCTCTTGTACGAGTACTTGATCTCCCTGGGCTTGTATACTCGGACAAGGAAGTCTTGGGTTTTGGCGCTGCTCTTCGTGAGAAAACCCAGTGGAGACGTCGGCTGTTCTGCAGCAGCAGCCATGGTAGCTCACCCGGAGGATCACCGTGGAGCGCACAGTGACACAGGCTGAGAAGCACCGTGCACGGCACGGTGAGACTGGGTGAGCGGATGCGGACAAGGCTCGCTTTTGCCTCGAACTCCTGCAATCCAAGTTCTTTGAACCAAAACGGCAATGATTACAGAATTTCAAAGTTACAAGTGATGCCTCCACGAAGCACCCCCCAGTGGAGTCGAGAAAGCGTGTTGCTGTATGTGTGCGTGACTGGATGGATGTGATGTGTGTGCTGTGTGGTGTACTGTATTGTTTTGTGATGTGCTTCATACTTGTCTGTGAGTATTCAATTTGCTGCGGCACTGTATGTGGTCTATATATTTTCTTGCGTATGCTGTATGCGGTGCTTGCTCTGTGCTGTGGTGTTCATGCTCGTGCGATGACTCGATTCTAGTCACCAAGAGAAACTGATATGCATTCGCTTATGCGAACAGGCATGAGGCATTGCCATGAACGGATTCGGAATTCAATGAACCACATTCAGAACATATGGGGCGCAAGGATATCAATATGGGAAGTCTCCGCATCTATCAATATGGGGCGACCGCACAACAAGCGTATGTAGCAAAGGATCTGCAGGCTGAGAAGCACCGCATGCCAACGTGAATCAATGCGTTTGGCAACTTAAGCACAGACAGACAGTCTGTGCTTAGGTTGCCAAACGCATTGATGTGTCCTCACTCTTTCCAATCTTTTTTTCCTTTTCCAAGTCAATACGGATCGGCGCTGCCCCATCAGCACCTGCATGTTTAAGGAAGATCGAGATGTGGCCACAGGAGAGAATGCTGTTCATGAGCATACACGCAGGCTGAGCAGCACCGCAGGCTGAGCAGCACCGCAGGCAAACGAACAAGGCTTCAGGAACTCGCTGCCTAGTGCGGCCGCATCTTGGGCACCCACTCCTGCACCCACTGCAAGACGTTATTCTTATGCTCGTTCCAAAAGCACAACATTGCAGATATAGTGCAAACAGGTACCGACTTGCCATTGCCGCCGGAGCCGAGTGTCAAAGAGATCGCTTTCAAAGCCTGTTGCTCCCGAATCTTCGAAGTCATGCCGGGCATGATTTTTCTCAAGCCAAGGCGCGATCCGCTTGGAACCGGCCACGAACCAGACACAGCGCAAAGGTCACCAGGCAGCAAGTGTGGCAATGTCAGTTTGGAACTGAGCCCAGCCAGCAAGGTGATTTCCAGAATTCGCTTGCATTTGTATGCTCCGCAGCCATCGACCTCGAATCCGCGCTTGTTCGCGAGTTGGAAGACTAGTTTGACAAGACTGAGAAGCACCTGTCGCCGCCGAACAGTCTGCAGGGAAGCCGTGCACGACGAGAGCAAACGCGCCATCTTGTTCCCCGCGACGCGCATGAACTGAACAAGCTGCACTGCCAGGTTGCCGCGACAAATCTTCCCAGGATGTTGGCCGCCACGGTGCACTACCTCCGCAGTATCAAGGTAGCGCCTGAGGCCTCTCAAATCGTTCTGAGCAAGGTATGGCGCTGCAGCATCCACGGTCGCTGCCAAGCCCGTCATGGCAGCAATGTAAATCATGCGCACAAGGTGGCGGGAACGTACCAGAACACTCATGCTGCGCGAACCTCGCAGGCTGAGAAGCACCGCGGCACCATGCTCCAGAGATTCCTGCAATTTGCGTTGATCGTCAGGGTCATATGGTTGATATACAGGGTTGTCTGGCGATCGAACACCTGAAACGAATTCGGACAAGAGCTTGTCATTCACACAGCCATGCGTTGATGCTATGCCTGAGCATATGCAATCACGCGTTTGCTTAGCTGCACATGCCCCACATGCGAATTGAACTTCTGAGTTCGAAGGCGGAGGAAAACTCCGCATGCGGGAGCGAGCGACGGCATCTCTGAGCAAGCACCGCTCATACCTGTTCCTTGCTGTCTTTAGGCCCAGTAACAATGAAGATATGACATTGAACTGCAGCGACACTTTCAGAGGACGATTGTACTTGGAGCGCCTAGTCGTTCTCCTCGCAGCACGGCGGCGACCTGAAATCCGCAATCCGAAATAGATAATGAGCAGTTGTCCACAATGATTTCGGTCAACCCCTTTGTCGAAAGCTGTCCCGGGAGTTTCCAAATAATTAACGATGTTTCCGAAATATGAACACACAACAAAAAACCTGTAATGCGCGAAGCAATGCACCAGAACCCCGCAGAACAACATTCCCGAAACAATTAAATAAGTATGGAGATGTCTCAAAGCAGAACCCAACGAAAACGACATACAACATGGGCGGACGGAATGAGCAATACCAAACCATAGTAGCACTCCTCGGGGTGGCCAAGTCTTTCTTCTCCATGGTGGGAACGACCGCGGGTAAAAACCTCCTGGTCACAACTTTTTTTCGTTTTCAAAAAGAATTTCTTCACCATGGCTACTACGCCGAGGAGCACCTGGAAGAACTACGCAGGCTGAGAAGCACCGCGCCACGTGGTCACACGGCGCAAGGCATGTACAGAACAGGACAGCTCTAAGCAAAATGGCTACGAGGAGGTTAAGGATGATGATGATGGTGATGATAGGAAACACGGTATAAGTGAGTTGATGTACAATGAGTTGTCCGCAAACGAGACACTGCTATCAACGCTGTTATAACTAACCACAAACGAGACACTGCTATCAACGCTTGTATAATTAAAAAGAAACGCTGGCATTGACACTGCTAGCAATACTCAAGTTGAGTTTAAACGAGGCACTGCCATCAACCGATTCAACTTCCAATAAAAGAAGATCACAAATGATTTCAGTCTGAAGTGACCCATGGCTATCAATACGAGAAGTCTCTGCAAACTATACACTTCTGGCGACCGCCGCGCACACGCGTGTAGGAAATCGTTGATGATGATAGTGAGAATGGAGTGGGGGCCAGTAATGAAGATACACTGCTGTGCATTCACTTGCTGCTAAAAGGAAACTCTGTATGAATGAGTTGATATACAATGAGTTGTCCACAAACGAGACACTGCTATCAACGCTTGTATAATTAAAAAGAAACGCTGCTATCGACACTTCCACCAATACTAAAGTTGACTTTAAACGAGTCACTGCCATGAACGGATTCAACTACAGTGTAACGAAAGGAACTGCAGGCTGAGAAGCACCGCAGGCCAACGTGAACCAGTCGTGGTGATGAGGATGAGTGAAATCTGCGGTGATGATAGCGATCATGAAGTCGGTTGTAGTAACCAACATTTGTAGTAACCAACATGCACTGGTATGCATTCACTTATGGTGAAAGGAAACTCGGTATCAGTGGGTTGATATACAATGAGTTGTCCGCAAACGAGACACTGCTATCAACGCTTTTAGAACGAAGCGAACCCATCAGAACACTGTTATCAACGGAAAGAATGCTATAGAAGGACAAAGCGCTGAATGTACACCGATGTGTTCGACGACTGCGTTTGTAATGATGTGACGATATACAGACTGAGCCCTTCGTGGATGTGTACATGTTTTTCTGACGCCTACAAACGGCGCTGACGTGTGTGAGAAAATTGTCCGCGCAGCAAAAGCCGGCGAAGCGTGCGGGAGCTCGCATGCTGAGAAGAACTACGTCTGCAGACCGCCAGCTGCAAAAGGTTGCGAGCGGCTCTTGGAAGATGTTTACGGAACGGGGCTACGGTGTCTGAAAACATTGGCATCGAAGCGAAGAGCCTCGGAGCCCTGCAGCCTGAGAAACACCGCGGGAACTCGCATACTGAAAAGGAATGCATTGCAAACCGCACGCTGCGAACCCTGCAGGCTGAGAAGCACCGCAGGATGTCGCATGCTGAAAAGCACTTGTACTGCAGAGCGCAAGCTGCGAAACCTGCAGGCTGAGAAGCACCGCAGGAACTCGCATGCTTTCGAACACTACTGCTCGAGACCGCAGCTGGAGAGCGGCAGACCGCAGGCTGAGAAGCACCGCGGGCAGGGAGGCTTGCAAAACTCAGATGTCCTGATCGTCTTGGAGGAAGTCACGCCAGTCCGGCGGCTGCCAAGAATCGATGATGCGCCTGGAGCCACCGCCCGTGCTGCCGCCGATGTCAAGGTAGTCGCCTCCGGCCCTGCGCAAACGGCCGTGTCCCAACGCCAGAATCGCTTGGTTGCGGATTTCAAGCAGCTCTCCGCTGTCAAACATCTGCAACACGTCCAGCTGCCTGCGCGTGAGGTTCGGCTTTGGCTGGCCAGCCTGGGCAGACGGAAGAGCGCCGACACGACGGAGCTCTTCGCGATGGCGGGAAAGCCGCTCCCCCTCGTTGTAGCGCGCGATGGCTTCGGCCTTCTGGTGGTGCAGACGGCGCCGCTGTTCCCGCAGAGCTTCCTCGGGAGCTGCTGTATCACGGCCCTCACTGTGATCAGCTTGCAACGCTTGCGTTAGCCAATGAACGTCGAAGCGCCCTGAGAAGGCCAGCACCTCCCAGATCTGTTTGGTGCCGGCCACACGTTGCAAATGGCGATGCCACCGCTTACGCTTCTGGTCTTTCACAAACTTGGCGACGCTACCCAGACCTGCACCCTTGGCCTGGCCACCTTTTCCCGCAGGCTGAGAAGCACCGCGAGAACCTTTCTTACCGCCTGGCCCTTTGTTGGGACCCTGCGGAACCGCATGGCCCCCTTGTGGCGCAGACTTGCCTCTCGCTTTTCCCTTTTCGACATCCCGTTCCTGAAGCGCACGCTGCTGCCGCGACTGCTCGTACTGGTCGCGAGCTACTCTGACCAATTCCTGGCGCTCAGGCTCCGTGAGAACGTAGCGCATGTCGTCGATGTTCTTGCTCCGCAGAAAGTCATGTCGAAGCTGAAGGACAGAGAGAATGGCTCGGCCAGTCTCCTCCTGAGACGCAAAGGCCGTGTCATATGCCGAGCCAGGCTGAGGAGCACCAGCTGGATCAGTGTCCGCTAGCTCCGTGGACTTCCTCTTTTTGAAAAGCAAGAGACTGAGATGAAAGAGGACTTTCGGATCGTACTCCTCGTCGTACCTTTCGTCCCAAAACTGCCTCAGCTCCCTGTGCAAGTCGTTCGCGCGAGTTTGAACGACATCCTCGACGTAGTCGGGATCAGCCGGTGAAGTCGGTGAAAGCGGAGGAGTAGGGCTCGGCGACCGATCCCAGTGCACAGAAGACTCGGCGTCCGCCTGTACGCTGGCGTCGGCGTCGGAGACGTTTTCGACGACAATCTTCCGCCTCTTGCTCTCCCCAGGCTGAGAAGCACCAGGGAGAGTGAGCACAACCGCCACGGCATCGTGTGCGTCGTTGCGCATGCCACGATCCGTAAAAGACGCGCCAACGGCAATCGAGCGGAAACGGGCGACTGCTCCGCAGACCGCGACGTGGTCGCCTTTGAGGTCGGCCGGAGTGGCAAGGACCTCCCAGAGCTTCTCGTCGTTCTGCTGGCGCTGGTAAGCCTCCCGCGCCTCCTGGAAAGTCAGGTTGTCGTCGCCGACTACAAGCAGAACGACTGGCACGTGCGGCTCCGAAGCATTGAGAATCTGAGCGATGCCGTCCAGGTGCAAGCGGAGATGGCGAACTGTCCGCTTTCGAGTCTGAATGGTCGGCGGTTTCTTGCCGCACACGATGTGCATGTTGGCGATCACCACGTAGAACTTGTCATGGCCTGGTTTGTTCACCTCAAAATGTGAAATAACAGCATCAATCTCTCGCCCGCTAGGAGGCCTGTAAACTTGGCTGTCTTCGCACAGAGTCACTTCCGCAGGCTGAGAAGCACCGCGGAAGCCCCAGAGAGTCAAGTAGTTGTCGACCTCCGAGAAGCCAATGCCATCACCGAAAGGCAGGCTTACTGAGGATCTCTGTCACGTTGATCGCTGCTCGGCGAAAGCCTTCACGGAACGCGCCGACCTCGCATGCACAGACAATATCAGCATCAGCGGTCTCCACTATCGTGGCGCACACCCTTCCGAAGTTAGCGCAGTGAGTGGCCGCCTGCTTACCAGTCATCATGCCCTGCTCGAACCCGAAATTGAAGGAGGCGACCGTGAAAGACGCAGGCTGCAGAGCGCCAGGACCAGGCGTCTGTCGACCTTCCTCCGCAGGCTGAGAAGCACCGCGAGGCGGCGACACTTCGGACGAGCCTCGCGGAGCAGAAGCTGCGGATGAACGTTCCATATAGCGGTACGGCCAGGGGAACGCCATTGCAATCGAAACTCTAGTGACGAGGCACGTTGAGTGAAATGGACTGCAGTGTCACTAGCAACTCCTGAACCAAACACGGCTGTCGCGGAAGGAATATGAAATGTGACCCGAGACCAACCTAGTGAAAACTCAAAGAAATCAGTGTGTGTGTGACGGTTGTGTCAGGGAATTGAAAGTTGAGATGTGACAAGACGACAAGGACACTGTGTATGAGTGTTGCATGATAGTGTGAGAACGAGTGTTGCCCAGGAGTGTCGCCCAGATATGAAGCTCTGAGAGGTCACAGAGCACAAAGTGTGTAACTGTCGCGTGGGATTACTCTGAATGTATCCCGGGATTGCCGTTCCAGACAGCCAGATAACCCGGCGTGTATACCTCTTGTGTGCAATTTTTCCAAATGTAGCCTGGGAATGGCGTTCTGGGAGGTCTCGGACACGAAGTGTTTGACTCTTGCATCGTGTTATTCCGAATGTGGCCTGGAAATGAGGTTCTGGGAAGCCAAAGAGCTCGAAATGCATTTCTGTTGCATCCCGTTACTCAGAATGTGGCCCGGGAATAAGGTTCTGGGGTGTCAAGTACGAAGAATTGTATGACTGTTGCGTCCGGCTATTCAAAATGTGGCCCGGGAATGGAGTTCTGGGAACTCGAAGACCAGGAAGTGGCCTACAGTTGGCTCCGGGCATCCAAAATGTGGCCCGGGAATGGAATGGGAACTCGAAGAGAAGTCTCCAGAATGTGGCCCGGGAATGGAGTTCTGGGAACTCGAAGAGCACGAAGTGTGTGACTGTTGCATCCGGCCCTCCAGAATGTGGCCCGGGAATGGCGTTCTGGGATCTCGAAGAGCACGAAGTGTGTGACTGTTGCATCCGGCCCTCCAGAATGTGGCCTGGGAATGGAGTTCTGGGAAGTCGAAGAGCACGAAGTGTGTGACTGTTGGCGAAAAACGAGCCCGGCACCCTGCCGCCCGGCAACTCCCAACACCTGCCCGGACCCCCCTGTGGAGTGATCTGTGACCTCTTTTGACACCACTAGAAACCTACCAGTCTTCGATGTTAAGTAAAAATTGGTACTGGCTCGCACACAGCGGGCATCCAGAATTCGAAACGGCCGCACGTATATGTGCGATCCAACAACTACTACCCGATGCCAGTGGCAATTATCGCAATCATCATCACCGCCATCTGCGTCCCCAACCACATCGTAGTACCGTTGCCTGTGGATCTTATGATGGCGATGGTTTGTCAAGATCACCGTGCGGTATATATATAGATGTATCCATGTAAATGGTTCACGATTGTGTGTATAATGTGTATGTCTCGGTTCACGCGCACGAGACCGGCACTTTTCAATGGTCTCAAGATGGTCAGCTAGGGCGCATTCCTCTTGTACACCGTCTTACGCTCGCGGATATGCGTAGCCGTCGTGCAAATGTTGTAGATTTTCTGGCCGTGATTGTCTGAAACCGAAACGGATGTCACTTCTTGATGGAAACGTTCATGTTCTCGGTTCTCTGGTCGACAGCGCGGCTCGCACCACACCGAGATATAGGAGTATGACAAGAGTCCCTGGGAAATTGTGCACAAGCAACCTGAACGGCGAACGTCCTTACAACACGACATGCATCAAGCAAAGGGAACCGCGCTGCGTGAACAACAACGCAATGTGAGACACACAATCACACATATCAAGAACGATCAAGCTTGCTGGCCTCCAGACAAGCACATCTCGGTGCGGCGAGGGAGACGCGCAACGTGGCAACAGCAACCATAACAGTTTGCACGTGTACGATCCGCACATAAACTGTATGACTAGTGGGCGATTGGCGTGTGAGGACGCAAGCACTCTTATGGTGTTCCAAACTTGCTGCCCTACATCGCTGCATCGAATGGTTCCTTGATCTTTCTGGCCGACGGTGGCTCACTTCTTCCCTCAGGACCCCATCCTCAGGGTTCCGCCTTCGACGAGCCAAGCGGTGCCGCCTCTTTTTCGCCACTCGGGCTTGCGTGGGGAGGCACTTGTCTGCCATGTGAAAACAAGTGCTGTCTGGGTGCACCTGCCAGCCGGGTTTCTCGCGACTCGGGCGGCGGTTTCTCGCGCAGCTTTTGCTTGTGCAATGCTATGCCATGTCGTCCAATGCTACGCTGCGCCATGCTGGACTACTACGCGCTGCCATGCGGGTTTATGCGATGCTCCGGTGGACTATACAATCATATCCGACCGTCTGCTGTATAGTGCTACATTATGCCGTACTATGTTGCGCAATTCGAAGGGGTAGTACACTGCGCTGTTCAATGCTATAGGAACAGTAGAAGCTGCAATGAAGCGATACGCTAGGCGGTTCTGCGTCATGCTTTGCAATTCATGGCACCTCGTCGCGTTGCACCTCATTGCATTGCGTACTGTTACCTCCAACGAAAAATACCCAATCGATAAGAGCCCACATGCCAATTTCCGTAGCTTGCCGGAAAACATCCCCCTGCCTCTTTTTCCCCTCCTCCTGCCTCTTCCTCCTGCGTCCTCCTACGGTTTCCTCCTCTTGCCTTCTCCTCCTTCCCCAACACCTGCTCTTCCTCCCGCTTCATCCTGATCCTCCTCCTCCTCCCTCCTCCTCCTACCTCGTGCCTCCTCCTCCTCCTCCTCCTCCTCCTCCTCCTCCTCCACCTCCCCCACCTCCTGCCTCCTCGTAGGTCTCCCTACCTCCTCCTAGTGCCTCCTGGAGCTTCCTGGGGCCTCCTGAAGCCTCGGTACTCCTGGGGCCTCCCGGGGCCTCCTGGGGTATTTCTGGGGTCTCCTGGGAAACTTCTGCTCGAGCCTCCTGGGCTTCCTGGTTGCTCCAGAGCCTCTGGGGCATCCTGAGGTCTCCTGGAACTTCCTGGTTCCTGAGGACTCCTGGGGCTTCCTGTATCCTTCGGAAGAGAAGACTCCGAAGGCTCCCGAGCGACTTCCTCACACATCATAGATAACAGAAGCCACCGCCGGAGACACATCGTCACACTTTGCTTTGGAACGAGGCCCCCGCTCGAGACTTCCTCGATATTCAAGCTCCCAGGTGTAAAAGGCCATGTGCGTTTCCGACGGTCGCCTCGGATTAGTTATCTGCAGGAGTGGCGGGCCTTCCTCTGGCGCGTCTCAGCCACGAGGGCCGACATGGCCCCCCTCCCAAACGTCAAACAGGGCCTCGACATGCACGCCAACAAGTGGCTTGGTCGCACCAAATGATCCAGGACCCGCCTCGCCAAGTGGGTGCGCCATCTGCTTTGCAACTACGTGGGCGGCGGCGACCACACCTAGCAGCGCAAGGTCCGTGCGGGGGTATCGGCGAACCCATCTCCGTTGTCCCGAAGAGGAGACTAGAGAAACCACTAATAGTATTAAGATAACAACTCGGAGGTCCGCGCGGATTTCTTGGATCGGCGCTGGCCCCTCCCCTGGCTGGCGGCGCCTCCTGCGCCGCCCCTGCCGCGCTCCGCGCGCCAGGGAGGGGATTCCAGCGCTGATCCAAAAATCCGCAGTGACCTCCGAGGTTCTATGTTTATGTTATTGCTTGTTCCCCGAGAAACGCAAAAACACACTGTGCGGTCTGCCCGTGCTGGGCTCCGCAGCAAAGCGTCCTGTTGCTGATGTGGCCGGCCTTGGCATGGGAACGGCTCCCGCCGCGCGTGCGACCCTGCGGCCTGGTCGACGAGGACCTTCGTCTTTTCCACCTGCAGCGCCACCTCGTGCACGACGCGCCGCAACTGCGGCCGCGGCAAGAATCCAGTGCCGACCCTGGCGACTACTATGACTACGCGGACCCGGACACGATAGATTTGGGGTTTGTGCGGCCACGGAAGGGGCACGTGCCCATCAGGACCGCCAGTTACTGGCAATGGCGGGCTTTGGGGTCTCCTATGGCAATGGGCATCAAGTCAGCTACGCTGACCGGCTATACGGCTTGGTTCAGAACGCGCTTCGCGCCGATTCCCAAGCGCTTCTGCCTCTCGTGTCCGTGGCCGAAAGGCCCACCCCATGCGTTCGTTGACAACCAGGCCGTGGCGGATACACTCGCGAACCTTTGCGTTGCTTTGTGCCGTTTTTTTTAGGGTACTGCTTTGACTTGATTCTTCTTTCTGAAAAAGAATACTCTACCCCCGAGCTTCTCGGTACTCCTTCTCGTACGGCAATTTACATATGATTCTGCCCCATCGTCCGTCCCAAATATGAACGTGTACCATCCCAGCCGACCCCCGCCATTCCCCACCACAACATATTATGCGCGCGCACCACTTCATCACAAATCATCAGTTTTCAAGAACCCCTTACAACAAACGGGACGGAGTGCACACGCGCGCGCGCGCGCGTTGTCGCGGGCGAGTGCCGAAATCCGTCACGAATCTTAGGTTTCGTAGCGGTTCTGAAAGCGAATGTCCCAAACACACAACAACACAGGGTTTCGCAACACGGATTTTCAAAACAAGCTTGCGCACGCGCTCTTGCGAATCCTTAAGTAAACCTCTATACTCATAACAATCTTCAAAAGGAAAGCTACCAATTGGGCCTCTGGCGCGCACGTCGAAATCGTTCGAACGCCCTTGCGCGCGTGCCGTCGCGAGAATCCCCTGCACAAGATGTGAAGAAGTGCGCGCGCGCGTTGTCGCGCGCGCGTGCCGAAATCCGTCAAAAACCTCAGGTTTCATAGCGACTTCAAAACCGAATGTCCAAACACATGGTTTCGCAACGTCAGCTTTCAAAAAAACGTGCACCCGCGCTCTAGCGAATTCTTAAGAAAACCATTGGTTTTTCAACAATGTCATGGATTTTGTCAAGCGGGCGTGTGGCACCGCATGCCAAAACCATTCGCATGCCCTTGCGCGCGTGCGGGGGGGGGGACGATCCGTGTTAAATCATACCATGTGGGCTACTCTCGCGCGTCGGCCGCGCGCGCATGTCGAACGCTTTCCAAAACCTTCATTACCGACGCGAGGACGCCGTCATCGTCGTCGGCGCGATCAGCATCGACGCCCTCACTGGCCGCGCCGTCGTCGTTGTCAACATCGTCACCAGCGTCGCTATTATCGACGTTGCCATGATACCGCGCACGCCCACGTCGCCGACTCGCACTGAAGCGCCCGCTGGGATGTGCCCAGCGGTCAGCGCCACCGCGGCCACGTCGGGCGCGCCAAACTAGCTGGCCGCTGCGCGCGCGTGCTTGGATTGGCGCGGCCGCAGAGATACACCAGCCAACGCCAAGCACTCACCGCAATCGCCACCGCATGGGATTTGCAAACTACATTGCGGGTGGTTGGGTGGGATGTTTGCAACAGCCTGGAATGTGTTCACTCGTTTGTACGAATCACTTTGCACCGCATAGATTGCACCACATGGATTGCACCATCTGGTGTGCACGACTTTGATTGCACCGTTCAGATTGCACTGCACAGACTGCAACAGGTCACTGTTTGGGGTCCACGCTGGCTAACATGTCACTGAATGATTGGATGGGTCCAGCGTGGTTTCGTCACGTTGCCGCCCAAGACCGCCTCGTGGCCGCGTCGTGCGTTGGGTGGGTCCGGCGAGGTTTCGCCACGTTGCCGTCCGTGGCCACCTCGTGCGCTGGATGGGTCTGGCGAGGTTTCGCCAAGCTGCCGCTCGTGGCCCCCTCGTGGCCGCCTCGTGCGCTGGGTGGGTCTGGCGAGGTTTCGCCGCGTTGCCGCCCCTCTCGTGCGCTGGGTGTCTGGCGAGGTGTTGCGCGGCCCGCCGGTCCTGCACAGACGTGCCTGCGCTCGCTGGCGCTGCCGATTAAAAGTACATGTGGCGAGATTTGCCATCTTCCAAGATTCTACGAAGTAGCTTGAACCACGTTGTCACCTCGATAGCAAAGATAACTTTCACGACATAGCTTGCACCGCGTAACTTTCACCTCCACGGTGCAATCACGCAATTCTTGGTGTCCATAGTGGCTAACATGTAAGCCGGCATTGACGCCAAACGCATGAGCGTCACGGCTGAGTGGTTCAACCGCGAAGTGGGCCACCTCGTCACCGACGCCGTTCGCTTGCACCAACTTTCCCGGGCTGTGATCGGAGCTGCTAAACGCCGCCGTAAACTCGCGGCCGGGCTGCACCGCCATCGCGGTGGCCATCTGTGACCGCCGTCACCGAGCGCTGCCGCTGACGCACCCGCGCTCAAGCTACAGCGACAAGGAGGTGGCGGCCGCGCAGGCCCCCGAGGCGAGCGACAGTCTCCAGGCGGCGCGACTCTCGCAGGACGTCGCCCACGCTTACGCCGAGGCCGTCGCCGCGAAAGACGAACCCTTCGGGCTCGGAGGCGACGTGGACGGCGCCCAGAACGACCCCGCGGGCTGTCCCGACGTTTTCGGCGACGACGGCCCCAACGTCTTCGGCCAGGGCGGTGGCAAGGATGCCCTCGACGACGAGGTCCTCAAAAGCTTCGACGTCGTGCTCGCGGGGCGCTCCCCAAAGCCCCGCCGAGACGAACGCGTCACGGCAACCGGCGGCCAATTCCCCCCCCCCGCCGCCGGCTAGTAGCTGCGTGCTCTCGCGGGGCCGCCCCGCCGCCGCCGCGACTGGCGGCGCCCGCGCCGCTGTGGCGGTTGATCGGACGCACGCTGACATGGAGTAAAGATCCGTGGATTTGGCGCGCGGGCGCCACATCCGCATGTCGGGGAACGTAACCCCCAGACACGGCACCAGTGCCCCCTGATCTG
The DNA here is from genome assembly GCA_963575745.1 of Prorocentrum cordatum. Lineage (NCBI taxonomy): Eukaryota > Dinophyceae > Prorocentrales > Prorocentraceae > Prorocentrum > Prorocentrum cordatum. The sequence goes on from CAUYUJ010001220.1 coordinate 55,467, forward strand.
GCGGCGGATCGCGTCGCTCTGGTGTGGAAGCGGGACCCGTCACTGATCTACGCGCCTCAATCCATGTCTGCGCTTCATCGGGTTGACAAGGACCCCCCGTGGCCCCCCAAGACGGTGGACTTTTAGGTCTTCCGCTTTCGTTTCGTTTTCTTTCGATTCGTCCTCTTTGGTTTCGTCCTCATTCAGTGCGTGCGCGAGGAGTATCTCTCACTCGGTTGACCCAAGTAGCCCAAGTAGCCCAAGTAGTCCGAGTAGCCAAAGCTGTGAGAATGTCTCGAGTAACCGGAATAGCCCAAGTAGAGGGTTGACTAAACTAGCCCAAGTAGCCAAAATGGTGAGGATGTCTTGAGCGGCGGCGCCAGAGTTGTGAGGAAGCCTCGAGCGGCCCAAGTAACCCCAGTAGAGAGTTTGATCCAAGTAGCCCAAGTAGCCCAAGTAACCCAAGTAGCCCGAGTAACCCAAGTGACCCGAATAGCCTAAGTAATCCAAACTGCGTTGAGCATCAGCTTGAGCCGATGATGATGAGGGTGATGATGATGGTGAGAAAGAACGGCGGCGCCTGAGTTGTGAAAATGACTCCAGCGGCGGTGCCCGAGTTGTGAGAATGTCTCGATCGCAGGCGCCCAAGTTGCGAGGATGCCTCGAGCGGCGGTGTCCGGGTTGTGAGGATACCCCGAGCGGCGACGCGCAGGCCGAGTCAGGCCTAGCGGAACATGACAGTATGATACGTGGCCGAGGTGGCACTCCAGCGCCCCGAGCAAGACGCCGCTTCGAGTCAACACGGTAGCGGAATCAAGCCGAATCGGACGAGGCGGAAAACGCCAGAAGAAACAATAACCCCGGAGCCCCCTGTGACTATTTCCGGCCCGAGTAAAGCGTTGCCCCAACTAGCCCAAGTAGCCACAGTTGCGAGGATGTCTCGAACGGCGGCGTACGAGTTGTGAGGATGTCTCGAGCGGCCCAAGTAGCCCCAGTAGAGGGTTGACCCAAGTAGCCCAAGTAGCCCGAGTAGCCAGAGTTGTGAGGGTGGCCCGAGCGGCGGCGCCAGAGTTGCGAGGATGTCTCGAGCGGCCCAAATAGCCCAAGTAGAGGGCTGACCCAACGAGCCCCAGTAGCCCAAGTAGCTAAAGTTGTGAGGATATCTCGAGCGGCGGCGCCAGAGTTGTGAGGATGTCTCGAGCGGCCCAAGTAGCCAAAGTAGAGAGCTGGCTCAAGCAGCTCAAGTAGCCGATGTAGCCAGAGTTGTGAGGATGTCTCGAGCGGCGGCGTGCGAGTTTCGAGAATGTCTCGAGCTGCCCAAATAGCCCAAGTAGAGGGTTGACACAAGTAGCCCAAGTAGCCAAAGCTGTGAGGATGTCTCGAGCGGCAGCGCCAGAGTTGTGAGGATGTCTCGAGTGGCCCGAGTAGTCCAAGTAGAGAGTTGACCCAAGTAGCCCAAGCACTCAAAGTTGTGAGGATGTCTCGAGCGGCGGTGTGAGGATGTCTCGAGCGGCCCAAGTAGCCCAAGTAGAGAGTCGACCCAAGTAGCCCAAGCCCAAGTAGCGCGGCGCCAGAGTTGTGAGGATGTCTCGAGCGGCCCAAGTAGCCCAAGTAGATGATTGACCCAGGTAGCCCAAGTAGCCCGAGTAGCCAAAGCTGTGAGGATGTATCGAGCGGCGGCGCCAGAGTTGTGAGGATGTCCCGAGCGGCCCAAATAGTCCAAATAGAGGGCTGACCCAATTAGCCCAAGTAGCCCAAGTAGCCCAAGTAGCCAGAGTTGCGAGGAGGTCTCCAGCGGCGGCGCACGAGTTGTGAGGATGTCTCGAGCGGCCCAAGTAGCCCACGTAGAGAATTGGCCCAAGTAGCCCAAGTAGCTAAAGTTGTGAAGATGCCTCGAGCGGCGGCGCCAGAGTTGTGAGGATGTCTCGAGCGGCCCAAGTAGCCCAAGTAGCCAGAGTGGTGAGGATGTCTCGAGCGGCGACGCCAGAGTTGTGAGGATGGCTCGAGCGGCCCAAGTAGGCCAAGTAGAGGGATTGACCCAAATAGCCCAAGTAGCCAGAGTTGTGAGGATGTCTCGAGCGGCCCAAGTAGCCCAAATAGAGGACTGACCCAAGCAGCCCAAGTAGCCCAAATAGCCAGAGATGCGAGGATGTCTCGAGCGGCGGCGCACGAGTTGTGAGAATGTCTCCAGCGGACCAAGTAGCCCACGTAGAGAATTGGCCTAAGTAGCCCAAGTATCCAAAGCTGTGAGGATGTCTCGAGCGGCAGCGCCAGAGTTGTGAGGATGTCTCTGGCGGCCCAAGTAGCCCGAGTAGCCAGCGCGGTGAGGATGTCTCGAGCAGCGGCGCCAGAGTTGTGAGGATGTCTCGAGCGGCCCAAGTAGCCCAAGTAGAGGGATTGACCCAAGTAGCCCAAGTGGCCAGAGTTGTGAGGATGTCTCGAGCGGTCCAAGGAGCCCAAGTAGATGATTGACCCAAGTAGTCCAAGCCGCCCGAGTAGCCAAAGCTGTGATGATGTCTCGAGCAGCGGCGTTCGAGTTGTGAGAATGTCTCGAGCTACTTGGGCCACTTGGGTCAAACCCTTGGGCTACAACTCGGGCTACTTGGGCTACTTAGGTCAAACCTTCTACTTGGGCTACTTGGGTCAACCCACTTTCAAGACATGCCTGGCGCATGCAATGCTCTTTCGTTCCGTCCTCTTTCGCTTCGCCTGCCCCTCGGAGCGGACGAATCAAAGCGGACGAACCGAGCAGGACGAGCCAAAGCGGACGAACTGGAATTCTGCCGAATTGAAGCGGACTCCCCGGCGGAGGAGGCAGAGTGCAGGAGGAGGAGGAGGAGGAGGAAGAGGAGGAGGAGGAGAGGAAGGAGGAGGAGGAGGAGGAGGAGGAGGAGGAGGAGGAGGAGGAGGAGCAGCAGGAGGAGGAGGAGGAGGGGCGGCTCCGCCAGCTCCCCCCAAGAGGGCACTGCGCCGCAGCCGCGGCCCCCGCGTCCCCGAGGCGGCGGCCCCCGCGTCTCCGCCCGCCCTTCGCTCGTCCTAACGCTCGGCCACGGCACGCCCCGCCCGGCCGCCTGACCTCGGTGAGAGAACGAGGAGGAGGAGGAGGAGGAGGAGGAGGAGGAGGAGGAGGAGGAGGAGGAGGAGGAGGAAGGAGGAGGAGGAGGAGGAGGAGGAGGAGGAGGAGGAGGAGGACCATGGGAGCCCCGAATCATCAGGGCTGGGGGTGGCCAGAACCAGCTACTGATTCGTGCCTTGGGGGCCCGGGCCTGAGTCGCCCCAGGCAGGAGTAGTTATCCTGGATAATTCGAGCGCCTAGCCATTCTTGAATCATCGGGGCTGGGCGTGGTCAGGGCTGGGGCGACTCTGGTTTGGGCCCCCGACCTCGGCGAGAGAACGAGGACGAGGAACAGGAGGGTCTTCTGTCTCCCCCTCTCCCCCCTCCTCTGGAAAGTAGCACGCTTGGCATTTGGGCACCCCAAAGGGGGGGCCGCCAGGGGTGGGGACACTCAAGGATTCGCGCCCAGACTGCGGGGATGTCTTCGGTGGTTTGCCTGTTTCTGCCTCCGAACTTCTGTTTTGGTCAATGCCCATTGCGATGTTGCAAGAGTGGCGCTTGGGCGCCCGGGGGGGGCGCCAGGGGTGGGGACGCTCTAGGATTCGCGCTTGTCTCAGGCGGTTTGCCTGTTTGTCACCAGGGCGGAGCCGCCAGGGGTGGGGACACGACAAGACTCGCACGCCCAAGTCGTGGGTATGCCTCCAAATATTTGCCAGTCTCTGCCTGGCAGGCTTCTCTTTGGACTTGTGTGTTCCTATTTCATTCAGTCCCTCACCTCCTTCCCAATTTCTCACTCCTGCGCACTCATTCGCACTCAGACTTACTCATCAGCACATGCTTCTCGGTCATTCTCACTCGTCACAATCAGACTCACGCATATTCGTATTAAACCACACTCGAGCTGACTCATACTTACCCGCTCATACTCAGACTCAACCGAGCTCAAACTCACTCACATCCATACCAACTCAACCTGCGAGTCGCCCGCATTCTGACTCACCCACCTTCAATCTCACTGGTACTCAACCTACCTCGCGCCCAACCTCGCTCATGCCCAAATTTGTATTCATGACACTCCAACTCATGGAATCATATGCATTCATACTCACTCGCGCTCATACCCGCTCGCAATTCGACTCGCTCGCGCTCAGACTGACTCGTACCCAGGCCCACTTGTACTCGCAATGACTATAGCCAGACCCACGCACACTCTGGCCCAAACGTACGCAGATCCACTCACACTCCGACCCGGTCACACCCATACCACCCATGCTCAGGTTCACTCGCACGAAGGCTCACACGCACATGGTTGCCGCGATAAAGCTGGCGTTGCACTTAGGCACCCCGAGTGCCAGCAGGCGCCGCGAGTAGGACGCCAAAGAGCGGGCGTAGCAACGCCGTGCACCCTTGCCTGAATTGCCGCGGGGAGGGCGGCAAAAGGACCCCCCCTCGCTTTTCCACTTGTGTTTCCCTCGTCTCTCCTGAAGGTGTCCAGAGGAGGAGGAGGAGGAGGAGGAGGAGGAGGACGACGTCACTGAAGTCGTCGCTGTCGTTGTCGCTGCCGCGCTTGTCGTCTACGCGGGCTCGCCCTCACACCCCAAAACTCATAGACACAGTTCTTCAGCGGTACGTGACAAACACATAGGGTGCACATATGGGGAACTCCGCGTGTTTTTTTGTTGAAGTGGGCGAACAATAATATGTTTGGTCGGATTTCGACACGTGCGTGCTTGTGTGGACCATGTGCCCGCACTGGCAAGGATTATTGGCACCTGGTCTTTTAAGATAAACGAGCGGGCATGCATAGTATCATTCTTCAACGGAGATGAAGAGGCGAAGCCTCGCAAGACCCACCCAGCGCACGAGGCGGCCATGAGGCGGCCACGCGCGGTGACGTGTCGAAACCTCGCTGGGCCCGACCAGCGCACGGGTCGGCCACGAGGCCGCCACGGGCGGCAACTTGGCGAGCCCTCGCTGGACCCACCCAGCGCACGGGACGTCAAAGAGGCGGCCGCGGGCGGTAACGTGGCGAAACCTCGCCAGACCCACCCAACGCACGAGGAGGCCACGAGGTGGCCACAGGCGGCAACGTTGCGAAACCTGGCCAGACCCACCCAGCGCTCGAGGCGGCCACGGGCGGCAACGCGGAAAACCCCTGCTGGACCCACCGAATTCCTCAGTGACATACACAAGAAACCTGAGATGCGTTCACTGTCTGGGGACACTGCTGCGCTCCGTCATCGTTGTGAAATCCATATCGCCAACATGCGCAACAACGCTTCTTCCATACTTGTTCAAGCTTACATCCAAACGCCGCCTCATTTCACGAAAGGTCTTGCAACGCTGAACCGACACGCTCGGGAACATTTCTCGCAACGCCAAAAGAACCGGCCATGCCAAGGTTCAGCCGGCACCATGTGAATGCAGGTTCGAACATGTAACGCTGTGGCAGAGCTCAGCACTGAAGAAACGCAGGGAGAAACATGAATACTGCAGGCCGATCCCCATATTCTGCGACATGCACGCAGACATCCACTTGGAGCTGCTTGCGTTGATTCGTACTCGTCCCTCTCTTCCCAGCTGTCCCTCCGATACTCATGTTCCTCCCGATTTGCTCTCGTCAGAACTTCTCTCCTATTGTCAATCTCACCTTTCTTTTCCGTCTGTCGTATGATTCTAACTTCTTCTATTCAATTTTCTTATCTCATCGGTCGTCGTAGGCAGCGGTATTAGTACAACATGCATGCTGCCCCCCAGTCCGCCCTGTTTTGTCATGCCGCGCACAATGAGGCTCACCGCTGGCTCACCGCGCACAGGGACTGAGCAGCCCCCGAGAGCACTGCGCACAACTATGTGCTCCTCTCACGGAGCCCTGCGTCCTAATGCGTTCGGCAACTCTTGACATTTACGATCCCACAGTGCCACGTTCTCCGAACTTCCTTCCCGAATCTTTTCTGATTCAGTCTACGTTGCTGCTTCTTCCTACGCATCATTTTTTGTCGGACCAGAAATCTGGGCAACAACAATGACGATGATGCCCACGTCGACTCGTCCGACTCGCACCACGTCATAACGAATATCGACAAAGCCCGGGCACACATCGATCAAATCAAATTGACTGGCTAACCACAGTGGGCCTAATTGTTATGCCCCCCAGCCGCAACCTCGCTAGCATAACGATTCAAACAACTAGGTCATGCCAAACGTCAACATTTTTTTCTCTGGTGGTCAATTCCAAACCTCTCTCTATTACCATCTTCCGTACCTGCTTCACGGACGTGGGCTACCACCGGCGCACAAATGCTGGCACTTTTTGAAACTGGTTTATGCACGACAGCCTGGCGGCGCGAAAGATAGCAAGTCCGCCGCGCGTGGCGAACCTTTGCAGTGAGCGGCGTTGGCTGAGGTATGTGTGGGTGTTTAGGCTGGGAAGAGAGAAAAAAGAGAGAGAGAGAGAGAGAAAGAGAGAGAGAGAGAGAGAAAGAGAGGGAGACAGAGAGAGGGAGAGACGTCGGTGCATATCTATGTATCAAGATGTATGTAATATACACATAGTTGCATATCAATTTGTATGTATAAAGAGAGAGAAAGCTAGGAATAAAGAGAGAGGACAATTTAGAAAGAAAGAGCGCAAACAGTTGAAATACTGGACGAAACGTTATGGACAATACTGCGGCATGAATAGTATCACGTATGCACTGTGTGCTGTAGCCACACGGATGCACACAAGTAAATGAGCATTTGTGTGGCTGCATGCGTAAATGCATGAACGGATGTACCCGTGCATGCACGCACACGTGCATGAGTACATCCGTGGATGATGCGTGCATGCGTGCCCGCATGTAGTGTATGCGCGTGTGTGTGTGTCCCTGCCTGCGAACCCAGCTGCATCTCTGCGTCAGTGTTCTAGTGTACATGGACATGCATGCATGCACCATGTCACAGCACCTGGCCACGTGAACACATACTATGTCCTTCGTATTGGGATTGACACAGCGCGAGTTTGGGATATGAGCAACTGCTATGGAAAATCATACTGGTCCGAACTGCTTCCAAGCAATGTTTGTGCTTTGGGATGGCATAAGTGATGGGGTGGGTGGTGGGTGGGGGGATAAACCACTACCTGGGTGTGGGAGGGGTAGACAGGTTTACATTTACGCACATAAACATGTACATCTATGTGTGTGTATATATATACACACACTTCATATGTGACGTATGGAAATACACACATATACAATGCAACCAGTCACACCAATCAAATGGGAACTACACCGAAGACGCGCGCGGACCTTGCATTATGGAGGATGGCATGCCGTTCTCTGGATAATACAAAATCAATGCATGAACGTATGTAGCCATGCATGCATGTACGCGCGCATGGACGCATCCGTGTCCAGGTGCATGGCCACTTGGACACATAGTCTGCACTTCACACTGGGATTGATGAGCCGCAAGGCTGGGAGATGGACAGCTGCGAACAAAAATCACACCGTGCCGACCTGATTCCCGACCAGTATTAGGCTTTGGGGTTGCAAAGATGGCGGGGGGGGGGGTATGGGTGGCTTTTGGGTGATGGGGGGTGGGGACGGGGCGGAAGCGCGGTATGTAGATATGAGAGATACGCACATTACATTCTACCATATGCTTCTTGTACTATGTGAACATATTTTGCATATTCGTCTCGTATAGTCAAGTATTGTTTATTATACCGAATTATATTATACTTCGTCATACCACGACATACTATTTTTAGTCTTATACATCATATTGGGATATCGTGCATTTCGTTTAATCTAGTGTTTTTGTAGTCAAGTCGGTTCTCGGATTTTGAGAGCGTGTATACGAAAATGTTACAACATGGCATATCATATGATGGTATGATATGTTACAATACATGGTATATTCGTATACTCGGATTCATCGCGCTATATTGTGTTGCGACATCATGTGTTGTCATGTAGTATTTACTATTCCTTCTGTTACATTACATGGTATCTCATTCCAGTGCAATGCGTTGTCCCATGATATATTATGACGTATGGTATATTGAATTGTTTTGCAGCGTATTAGGCTACAGTACAATGTATGATCGTGTGGCTTTCCATATGATGCTGTTTTTTGGTTATATACAGTCATACACACTCTGATCTATGACATTTGAGGTATACGAATCCGTACAGAACATGATTCGGATACCATATGATGTGATGTGATGGAATCTACATTCTATTGTACGTTTATCACATATATATATATACACACGTACATGATATATACATCGAAACAAACATACACACATATATCTACATCTATATCTATATACATATAAGTATATATATATAAACATGTACATATATATAGATATATGTCCTGGCAAATCAATACACCATCGCTTGCTTCAGCGGGGGAGACCTCGAAGCCTGGACGAGCGACCGGGTCACTTTTCTGACATCCTTGGTGCCTGTTGACACCGCGTTCGCCCGATGCGCTTGCACGCTTGTGCGCAGGAGTGGGGAAAGAATGATGTTTTTTTCGCGCGCGAAGGTCCTGTGAGGAAGTAAAGAGCGTTCCCATGACACGCCGAAGAAGTCGCAGTAACTCCGAATACATCGATTTTTGGTAGCTTCCTGAATGCCTGGGAGGCTCCAGGCACTCAGGAAATCTTCGGTCGTCGAACTTCGAATCTAGATCCATTGCCTGTCTCTCTCGGGGAACTGAAACCTCGAGCCTCAAGCATGGAACCAAGATCGTCGGGTCGGCTCGATATATGGTTTCAGCTCGGGACCACCACGTTCGATCTCCCCTGGGCGGCCTGGGGCACGTGAGAACACGTACTGTGAGGGCGGGAATCGCGCCAGAACGCCATAAGGAGCCGCACTTCTGGACCAAATCGAGCCAGAGCACCATAATGAGCGCTGCCAACACGCGCCGCCGGACCCCGTGAGACGCCTCCCCCTGGCCCCACATGTGACGATTCTTGTGACAGGAAATCTTCGAACACGTGCGGCGAAAGCTGAAATCGGGCCAAAACACTATAGTGAGTCGCATTTCTGGACTAAGTCGAGCCAGAACACCATAGCGAGCGCTGCCGGCACGCGCCGCTGGACCAATGAGACGCCCCCCCCGTTCCCTCCGTGGAGATTCTCGGGAAAGAAATCTTTGGCCCCTGTTAGAACCCTCTAGCGAAACGATATTAGGGAAAGATGGCTTCCGACAGCGTCAGGCGGGCTGGGAACGTTGTCAGACGGCCAGAGAACCTCCGAAGGAGCCTCCAAAAGCTACCAAGAGGCCCAAGGATGCCTCCTCCAAGAGGCCTCCAGGAGGCGCCCTGGAGGCCCCGAGAGTGCCCCAAAAGCTTCCAAGAATCGTCGTCGTCGTCGTCGTCCTCCTCCTCCTCCTCCTCCTCCTCTTCCTCTTCCGCCTCCTTCTTCTTCTCCTGCTCCTTTTTCTTCACTCGTCCTGTTCCTCTTCCTCCCCAAAATGCTCCCCGAAGGGTTCCCACGAAGGCTGGGGGGTCACGCAGTCCGACAGCGTGGCCGAGCTCGGGCCACAACGTTCGGCCGTATAAGCGCTTCCAACAGGCAGGGAGCGGCGGTGATTCGCCGTAGGCGTCTTCGATAACACACTGATCCATGGAATGCTACAAGTTGGTCTCGACAGCCCTTACCGCATGATTTCACAAATGCCTCGTCCATTTCAAGGCTTCTGTCAAACAGCATCTCCTCTCTGAAATCTGGCATCGAGCTGGGCAGCCAAGGTCAGGAAACATGTCTCCGACTATGCGAAGACCGTCTTGCACGTTACCAGCCCCATGAGCAATCGAAGTCTTTCTCCCCCCCCCGCACCTATTCGAGTACCTGGCCTGCAACAAGCATCGCGCGATGCTCGTGCCCTCCGACTCGTCTCCCCTCCTGTAGCTGGCACTCGGGAGCAAGCTGCCGTTCGGAAACCAGTTTCTGCGTGGGATCGGACTCCCAAGAGCCAGAGGGAGCCAACTCCCAACGGACGTCAACCACTCGGAAGCAACGCCTGTATTCAGCTGGCCCAAGCTGCTCGCAGGCCTGCTCGGCCAACAGCTGCGGACTGGCACGCAACGCTTGCGGCAAGCTCAAAAATAGTGACTAGGTTCATATTCTGTTCCAGACGTGGGCACGAGGTATATCACAGCGCGGGGCTGCCACGTGCGCCACAGACAATGAGCGATCATAAGGCGAATTCCGCATCAGACAATTAAAAACAGCCGCTGTATGGCTCCTGCCTCCTCGCCCCTGCTACGGCTGCTCATCCTTATCCTCGTCCTCGCCCACGTCAGTGTCGTTGTCGTCGTCCTCCTCGTCTTATCCATCGATCACACTACTACTGCATGCCCCTCTAGCGTATGTACCAGGGCCGTAACATGAAAACTGCAAGCTCGACTTCGCCAATCGAGCCATTCTGGCAATTTTACACTAAAGATCTAGCTTTTAATCAACCTTCATACTAGTTACCGTATATATATGTATATCGAATTCCGTCAACAACTAGATGAGAACTCTCCTCAATTTGTCGATGCACGTGGGGACACTCCCCCGGATGAGGTTTAATCGCTGGAACAAACTCTTTTAACCTCTTCTTCTTCACACTGCACCAGACATTACGACATCAGCGGGAGATAAAAACGACCAAGAAGCACGACAACTCTGGTCGCGATCCGAATCTAGTCTAGCGGCGCCCAGCGAGCGGCCGCCTTTTTGGGAAGGGCCAATCAACGGCAGAACTGATCCGGCCGACGGGAAACCACACATAGCTTCCATGCGCGCCACCTCTGCGGCTTCTGATTCGCCTCCGCATTCCCTGCATCTCCAGGATTTGCTCCGCTCTGCTACTGCACTCTCGTGTCTTTGACCCCGCTCCTCGTCGGACTGCCCCTGCCTCCTGCGTTACTTCTGTTCCTCGTCCGTCTCCGCCATCGCTTTCCCCGTCCGTCCCCGTCCCTGTCCGTGGCTGCGATCTCTTCTTCGCCCTTCGTTGCAACTCCACCCCGCGCCCGCACTCTTGCTTTCGCTCCCTCACTCTGGGCTCTGTCGTCCACCACACCGTCCTTTCCTTTTGATCCCGCTCTCCTGTAAAATCTCTGCCGCCTTCGACCCTACGGCAACGGAGCGAGCATCGCCTCAGCCTGCGGGATAGGCTGGTCAAATTCAAGACCCTCTGTAGCCATCAGAAAACATGTCGCCTGGCCGAGCAGAGTTGCGCTTCTGTCCTGCCTCCCTCACATCTCCTTCTCCTCATCAGTTCCAGAATGTCACACATACCATGCCCGAGACAAACAATCGTGGACCGTCGCGAGCAATTCTTAGAGTGAAACATCCCGAAATGCTCCGACTTCCGATTGCATGCAATTCCGATGGGTACGTGCTGCGCGGACAATCAATATTACCCTCGGTGCGGGGTCTAGGAACTCTATGAACAAGAAGTAACTCGCGCGATAGTCGAACGTTGTATTTTTCATGACGCCCTGTGAGGGGATCGCGCCCCCCTTTTCTGAGTTGTTTCCTGCCATGGCGGTCTCTACTACTACTACTACTACTACTACTACTACTACTACTACTACTACTACTACTACTACTACTACTACTACTACTACTACTACTACTACTACTACTCCGAGTACGTCAGTAGTTTTGGGCCCTGGGCTACAGGGCCCCCCAGACTACAAAAGCCCCTTCCCCGGACTACAAGGACCCCCCCACCCCGGACTACAAGGGCCCCCACCCCGCGACTACAGCCCCCCCCCCCCCCGGGACTTCAGGCACGTGAAACACGAAGATCAACACGTCACCCCGCCCGGACTACAAGATCCCCCCCACCCCCCAGATTACACGGGCGCCCCTACGGACTACAAGGGCCTCACCCCGACAACAAAAGCCCACTCCTGGACTACAGGGACACCCCCGAACTACAGGCCCCCCCCCCCTGGGCTACAGGGCAGCCCCCCCGGACTACTGGTAACCCTAAAACTATGGGGGTACTCAAAGTACTACTATAATAATTACTACTACTACTACTACAACAACAACAACTACTACTACTACTACTGCTACTGCTACTGCTACTGCTACTACTACTAATGCAACTCCTCGTCCTCCTCCTCCTCCAATGACTACCATTACTACCACTACAACAACTACAACGACAACGCCAACGACAACTACTAATGATTACTACTGCGACTACTACGACAACGACAACGACTACGACTACGACTACAACTAGGACCAGGACTAGGACTAGGACGACGACGACGACGACGACGACTACGACTACTACGACTACTACTACTACTACTACTACTACTACTACTACTACTACTACTACTACTACTACCACTACTCCTACTACTACTACTACTACCACTACCACTACCACTACCACTACCACTACCACTACTACTACTACTACTACTACTACTACTACTACTACTACTACTACTACTACTACCAGTACCAGTACCAGTACCAGTACCAGTACCAGTACCAGTACCAGTACCAGTACCAGTACCAGTACCAGTACCAGTACCAGTACCAGTACCAGTACCAGTACCAGTACCCAGTACCAGTAGTACCAGTACCAGTACCAGTACCAGTACCAGTACCAGTACCAGTACCAGTACCAGTACCAGTACCAGTACCAGTACCAGTACCAGTACTACTACTACTACTACTACTACTACTACTACTACACTACTACTACTACTACTACTACTACTACTACTACTACTACTACTACTACTACTACTACTACTACTACTACTACTACTACTACTACTACTACTATAGTACTACTACTATAGTACTACTACTACTACTACTACCACGATCGCTATTACGATTCCGCACCGTGCCGTAGGTTCTGAGTGGAGTGTCCTCCGGTCGCTTTCGTGGCCTCGTTGAAGCCAGCTCGTCGGGGGACTTAGACATCCAGTATTACTGCATTTCCTTGTCCCCCGATTGCCTTTTGCAGTGGCTTCGCAGGCGTGATTGGAGGCCTTATACTCCAAGATGCCATAGGACGTTCCCACGATTTGCCATTCAGTTTTGCGAGCGTCCAGGACGGCCTAATACAGGAGGCCCCCAAGATCGCCTCAAAGCGGCCTCCACGCCCCGCCCCTTCAAAGGGCCCAGAATCCTAAAATTCAGATTTTTGACGTCGATCGGACTTCAAGCATGGGACTCGCAGCGTTCTGAAATGGAAAATAAGCCGACTTAGGTCTAAGGCAAACAAGTTCGGCCTTGCTGGCGCAGCGAGAAAAGAAATAGGCGCGAGGGCTAAGCCGAGGACATCATGCCCGCAAGGGCAAGGAGTATGCGCCAGCCAGACGGTGAAGTAGAGAAGGAGGACGACGCGATATTCTCGGGGTGCGTCGCTTGGTGTCACGTACCTTGCTCACAGGCCAGAGAGTGCCAAAACGGTTGCTAAGACTGCCCAAGAGGACACTGAGCCGGCCCAAGAGCGTTCCAAGACGCTCAAGGCGGACTCCGGATGGCTCCGAAGAGGGCCCCAAGAGGGCCTCTAGAAGGCGTTTGACACATTAGCGTTCTCGACTTTTCGGGCTTCCAACGCTGCAGGACAGCCAAAGAGGCTCCCGAGATTGCTCCTGGAAGCCCTAAGAGGCTCCCAAGAGGGTCTCAAGACGGCAGAGGGGGGCTCCAAGGCGGCCAAGGAGGCGCCCACGAGAGGGAATCTGACCTGCCATTTTGAGCCCCCCCCTCGAAAATTACCCCCGAGACCGCCAGTAGTCCAATAGCTTGGCCAGACTTCGGCCCAACGTTTGGCCGCATGGGCGTTTCCAAAATGCAGGGGGCGGCGGTGATTCGCCGTAGGCGTCTTCGATCCGCCGACCCCTTTTGCGTACTCGGCGTGCTGAGTTCTCGAAGTACTTCTGGCCATTTCAAAACTCCTACTGGGGGTCTCAGTTGATCCCGCCAGTCACCTTTGCGGGGTACTGGAGATTCATTGGGCAATTTTTGGGGCCATTTTAGGGTTGTCTCAGGGGCATCTTGTGTCGCCTTGGAACCTTCTCGGCCCTCATTTGGGCCTCCTTGGGGGCTTCTTGGGCCCTCATAGGGCGATCTTAAAGGCATATGGGCTGGTCTTGAGCCGTCGGAAGCATCAAAAGTCTAGAACCAAACCATTGTTCAAATGTATAGGTAACACAAATAGCTTTGACCTCTCCGTGACTTCCCGGAGGTCCTCCTGGAGGGCTTTCGGGCGTCTGGGGAGCTTCTCGGGCCGTCGTGAGGCGATCTTGTGTCGTCTTGGGCCATCTTCGGCCCTCGTGGGGCAATCTTCGGCCCTCTTGGGGCCATCTTGGCCGTCTTGGGGGCACCGTCGGACCGTATTGGAGGCCGTCTTGGCATCTTGGAAGCTATCCCGGGTCATCCTGAAGTCCGTCTTGGAGCAATCTTGGGTGGGAAAGCCGATGGGAGGTACCGTTTTGAAGCGCTCCAAGAGAGCACCAAATCGTCCTTGAGAGCCCCCCAATACAGCATCAGAGGGCGTCAGACGGGCCAGGAACCCTCTGAGACGGCCCAAGAGGCCCTCCACATGCCTCCAGAGGCCACCAAGCGGCTCCAGCAGCCCCCCCCAAATCCTCACAATTGCCCACGTGAAGCCGTCAGGAGGCCCCAAGAGGCTCCAACGAGGTCTGGTCCTCGTCCTCCTTCTGCTCCTGTTCATCCACCTCTGTCTTTGCCTCCACCAGCACATGGTCCAATTGCTTGGCCATAGTTTGGCCAACAATTCGACCGAATAGGCGTTTTCAGAAGGGCAGGGCGCGGCGGTGATTCTCCATAGGCGTCTTCGATAGCTCCCCAAACAGCATGGGTACTGAGGGCTTCTAATGTGCTCTTCAGACAAGATTGTAATTTGTCCTGACGGTTCGCAGCGTGACGTCCCCTTCAGTATTCCCCGACAAGTCGACAGATGATGCTACCCTACGGGTTTCCTGCTTGCGCTCAGATGTAGGGCGGACTAAGGGTTTCCATGCGTGGTGAGATGATATGGCCCCTGAGGCTTTACCTATTTGCTGCCCGATGGTAGAATCCCAGAAAAGGGTTCACCGATTTATGATCAAGTGTTCGGCCCTCTCGGGACTCTCTTGGTTTTGGTTGGACGACAGGGGCGCCCGAACATGTTCTGTATGTGATCAGATGTCAAGGCCCCTCGGCTCTACATGCTATTCCTTGTCAATGCCTGCTGCTGCCTCTTTCTTCCTGCTTCCACCTGCTCGCCACCACGGTCACCCCTTTTTCTTTCACTACGACTGCTGCCGTTGCCGCTGCTCCGGGCGCCCGGCCGATGGCGCTCGACCGTGTGAGGGCCTTCGGCGAAGTTCTTGGGCCTCGGCTCCCCGATGACGATGCCAGGCACCCAGCCGCGCTGTGGGCGGGGAAGCAACTCCGCTCCTCCTCCTCCTCCTCCTCCTCCTCCTCCTCCTCCTCCTCTGCCTCCTCTTCCTCCTCATCCTCCTCTTTGACGTCAGGCAAACTTCGACCGACTGGGCTCGTAGTGCCTGATAGTACAAACAAGGCGGCATACCGACTCATGCGCTGTGGCCTGCGCACTGAGCCCATCTGCGTGCAGCAATGAACGGTGTTACTAAGAACGGGAAAAGCAGAGTAGCCAGCATACCGACTCAGACGCTGTGGTCTACACAGTGAGCCCGTCTGCGTGCAGCACTAAATGGTGATGCTGAGAGAACACAAAAAGCAGAGTAGCCTGTGAGGGCGCAGAGTATGCACGCAGTGGGCGGCGGAGGGGGCGATTGTCCTGCTCCTCCTCCTCCTCCTCCTCGTCCTTATCCTCGTTGCTTGTTTTGAGCCGTTGAACATGCGGGTGTCCTCGCCAAGACATGCTCTGGAGAGTATGCTGCGGGCTCGTGACAGCACGTGCAGTCCGGACGAGAGGATCTAGAGAGACGGGGGACCGTGGGACGCTGGTGGCTTGAGAGGTGTTTGACGGAGTACGCGCCTTCGTGCAAATTCAGTCTGGTACTGATGCTCTTCGCAGCGGTGTAGGCCAAAGGCGAAAGCGCTGTGCGACTAGCAGGCTGCATCGGGCCACGGTCGATGGAACGCCTGTCAAATATCTACTACGGTGCCTGTAGTTTTCCCTGGGCGCCTCCCCCTCCAGCGTGTCACGCAATGATGCTCGTGGACCTACCTTTTCCTTCTCCACGGTCCCAAGATGGCCCGAAGACCCCCCAGAGGCGCCAAGATGCCTCCTGGCGGCCCAAACGGGTCCCATAAGCCCCCCAAAAGAGTCCAAAGAACTCCCCAAGAGGCCAAAAACATTCCGGGAACGCAACCACGTGTGTGTGTGTGTGTGTGTGTGTGTGGTCGTGTGGTCGTGTGGTCGTGTGTGTGTGTGTGTGTATGTGTGTGTGGGGGGGTTCGATTGCTTTTGGCTTCCCACGCTCTTCAGCACACGACAGACTCAGAAGGGCTGCACAGAGTCTCTGGACAACCACAAGAAAGCCCCGGTGTGCCCCAAAGAATTCCCCCCCCCCCCCCCCCCCCACACCGCTGGAGGGTTCCCAATGACGACCCCAGTTGTGCCCCCACGGGCCGGCGGCGCCCCGAGAGGCGGAGGCATAGGCGTGGCAGACGGATCAACCAGCTGCCTGCCGCCACTGTGCCCCCCACAGCTCCCGCAGGACCCTGGGGCTCGTGCGCTTCTTGCTTTGCCCGGGAGGGAGGGAGGGAGGGAGGGAGGGAGGGAAGGAGGGAGGGAGGGAGGAGGAGGAGGAGGAGGAGGAGGAGGAGGAGGAGGAGGAGGAGGAGGAGGAGGAGAGGAGGAGGAGGAGGAGGAGGAGGAGGAGGGAGGAGGAGGAGGAGGAGGAGCGGGGGCCTTTTGAAGCCCCGCTCGCCCGAGCGCGGGGGTGGGCGAGCGTGGCTGCGCAGCTGGCGAACACTGGCGGCCTCCCTCTCTCTGGCCAGGCGCCGGGCCCGCCCGGGCGAGGCCGAAGAGAGAAGCGCCGGGGGGGGCGCCTGCCGCTCTGCTCCCTGTGCCCTCCACGAGGAGGAGGAGGAGGAGGAGGAGGAGGAGGAGGAGGAGGAGGAGGAGGAGGAGGAGGAGGAGGAGGAGGAGGAGGAGGAGGAGGAGGAGGAGGAGGAGGGCCAGGAGGACCACTGCCCTCCTGGATCTCGAACGGGCGGCGGTCCTGCTCCCCCCGAACCTCCCAAGGCTGGCCTCGGACGCGCCGGGGAGCCCCTCGCGCTCGACGTAGGCCCACACATAAGGTGCCTCGGCCGCGGTTGCGTCACGTGGGCTGAGACCGACGAATATTATTCTCTCTTCTCCTCTCCCCTCCCCTCCCCTCCTCTCCTCTCCTCTCCTCTCCTCTCCTCTTCTCTCCTCTTCTCTCCTCCTCTCGCCTCGCCTCGCCTCGCCCCGCCTCGCCGTTCCTCTCCTCTCCTCCCCCTCTCCCGTTCCTTCATCTTCGTTTGCGAATGGTGCTGCGTGCGCAAAACCATTGACAAGCTTGCACGGCTCTTCGTCCGGGCGTCTGGCGCCTCTTGTGACATGCGGCAGCTGCATGCCGGTTTCGCACGTCCCTGCCATCCGCTCGCGTTTCAGTCCCAGACCCTGCCTCAAATCCCCCGTCTCCCATTCTCAGTCTTCCTTCCTGTGTCTCCCTCCCTCCTCCACTCATCTCCCCCGCCGGTGCTTCTTGACTGCAACAAGGGCACTGGATCCTCTCGAGGGCGGTGAATTCTCAAATGGCGGTTTGCTGCATCCCTTTTCTCAGAAATCGCACTCTCGCTTTGGCGCCCCGTACATTTTTTCAAACATGGCATCCTCGCCTCGACGCCGCGCACATTTTTTGGTGAAAAGGTTGTTTTTGTTCAAGGGTGATGGGTGGTGGGGTGTCTTTTGCGTATTTCTCGTGTCGGCGCAATCTAAACGCTCTGCACTGAGGACCACCATTGGCATTGCATTGGCGTGGTTTGGCATAGGACTTGCGCTTCATTGTGGCGGCAATGCACTGGCCTTGCGCTTGCATTGCGCTGGCGACTTCTGTTGGAACCTCTACAGAAGGAATCCTAGGAAACCCGCCATAAGAAGGATCCCTAGTCCCCCCTCCCCGCAAGACCAGTTCAGATGGAATCCTGAACCAGAAGGATTTCAATGTCCAGCCCCTTTCCCCACGCACACACAGAAGGATTCCCAGCCAAATCCTCTACGGAAAGATCCCAATTTCAATTATCCACAGAAGGGTTCTTAGTGAGATACGGGAAAAAGTTAACCTCGTCCGCATCGAGTCGCATTGGATCGGGATTGGCATGCAACGACCACGTGCTGGCATTGCACTGGCTTTGTTCTGGCAGTGCCTTGGCACGGACTTGCATATAATTGGCATAGCAGCGGCCTTTTGACTTCCTCCACAGCAGGCTCCTACTGGAATCCTCCACTGCAGGATTTCTAATTCAATCACCCACAGAAAGATTACGATTGACATGGAGAAGGCAAAATATTCATTTGTGCCCCTTGGTATTGCAGTGGCCTTGCGCTGACAAGGCGCTGGCATAGCATGGGCATTGCCTTGGAACGGATTAGCGTTGCATCACTGTTGAGGCCCTTCATAGAAGGATTCCGGTTGAATTCTGTAGAAGGCTCCTACTCGAATCCCCCATGGCAGGATTCCTAGCTCAGTCCCCCACAGACGGGCTACGATTGCAAGAAAGAATAAATGATTCATTGGTGCCCTTGGCATTACATTGGCCTTGCGATGACAGGGTGCTAGCATAGCACAGGCATTGCCTTGTAATCGACTTGGCACTGCATTTCTCCTGAAACCGTTCATACAAGGAAATCTATAAAATTTCTCCGCAGCACGACTCTCACTGAAACCCTGATCCTCTATGGTAGGATTGCTAATTCAATCATCCAAAGGGCTTCTACTGGAATATAAGAGGGACACATTCATTGGTGCCCCCTGGCGTTGGATTGGCCTTGCGCTGGTAAAACGCTCGCGCAGAACAAGCATTGCCTTGTATTCGCCTTGGCACTGCGTCCCTCTCGAAGCCCGCCATCCAAGCGTTCCCACCCAATTCCTCCGCGCAGAGATCCAAATAAACTCCTCCATCGCATGATCTCTGGTTCAGTCGTCCACAGAAGGATTACTCTTGCAATGTTTTGCAGAAATCATTGGCGCCCCTGGGCATTGCATTAGCCTTGCGCTGGCAGGGCGCTGGGGTAGCACAGGCATTGCTTTGGAATCGACTTGGCACTGCATGTCTATTGAAGCCCGTAATACAAGGGTCCTATTCCCCAGAGAAGGACTCCTACTGACATCCTCTATATAATGGCTCTCAGTTCAGTCGCCCGCATCAGGGTTTCAATTTGAATATCTAAGACAAGGGTTTATTGGTGCCCCCTGGCATTGCATGGGCAAAACGCTGGCAAAGAGCTGGCGCGACGCGCGCGTTCCAATTCGGACCCTGCATCGAAAGAATTCACTTCGCTTCCCCCACGTAAGGTTCTTACCCAAACCCCGAGACCAGGTCTCCCCGTTCAATCATCCACGGGAAGATGTCCATTGAAATATGGAACGGCTATTCACTGGTGCCCCTTGACATTGCGTGGCCTTGCACTGGCGAGGCGCTGGGGTAGCGCAAGCATTGCCTTGAACGCGAAGTGCATTGCATTCCTCTTGACGCCGTCCATAAAAAAGAAGGGCTCCTCTTGAATTCCTCCCAAGATGACTCCAACAGGAATCCACCCGCAGAAGGGGTCCCATTCAATTCCCCAGAAAAGAAGGGCTCCTACTGAAACCCTCTATAGCAATATTCCTAGTTCAATCATCCACATACGGGCTTCTCTTGGAATCTCTAAGACAAGGGTTTATTGGAGCCCCCTGGCACTGCGTTGGCCTCGCGCTGTCAAAGCGCGGGCACAGCGCAAGCATTGCCGTGGAATTTCGGTGGCATGCGTTCCCCTTGAAGCCCTGCGTCAAAATAATCTACTTACATTCCTCCACATAAGGGTCATAAACAAACCCCCAAACCAGGATCCCTCGTTCAATCATCCACATGAGGCTTTCTATTAAAACGTGGAACAAAGATTCACTGGTGCCTCTTGACATTGCATGGCCTCGCGCTGGCAGAGCGCTGGTATAGCGCGAGCATTGTCTTGGATGCGAATTGCATTGCAGTCCTATTCAAGCCCTGCGTAAAAAGATTCCTGTGACATTCTTCCTCATATGGCTTCAACTGAAATCCCCCGCAGCAAGAGTCCGAGCCAATCATCCGCAGCAAGATTGCTATTGAAATATAACGGGAAGAAGCAGTTCATTCCTTCGCGTTGGGTAGCGTTGAATCGGGATTCACATTGCGCTGGCCAAGTGCTGGCGTTGCGCTGGCATTGTGCTGGCGACGCATTGGCGCGGGCATGGCGTATAATTGCATGGCACTGGTGCTCTTTGGCATTGCATTGGCCTTGCGCTGACAGAGCGCTGGCGTAGCATTTGGATTCATTAGCGTTGCGTTCCTGCTGAAACCCTCCACGAGCGCAGATTTTGATTGAAAGCTCGCCGCGTAGCGATTCCTATTGCAAGCCTCCACAGGGTGGTCGCATAGCATTGGTGCCCCTTGGCGTTGCATTGGCCTTGCGCTGGCAAAACGCTGGCACAGCACAAGCATTGCCTGAGACTTGCGGTGGCATGCGTTCCCCTGGAAACCCTGCATAGAGGGAATCTACTTAAATTCCTCCACGGAAGTTTCTTACGCAAGCCCCAAGACAAGGATTCCTCGTTCAATCATCCACAGCAAGATTTCTGTTTGGAACAAAGATTCACTGGTGCCGCTCGGCAATGCATGGCCTTGCGCTGGCATTGCGCAAGCATTGCCATGGGCGCGAATTGCATTGCATTCCTCGTGAAGCCCGTCATGGGAGGATTCCCAGTCAATTCCTCCTCAGAAGGCTCCAACTGGAATCCCCCATACTGGGGGTCGTATTCAATTCTCCCACAGAAGCACTCCTACTGAAACCCTCTATAGGAGGATTTCTGGTTTAATCATCCATATCAAGGTCTCAATTGAAATTTTTAAGAGAAAGGTTCTTTGGCGTCCCCTGGCGCTGCAATGGGCTTGCGCTGGCAAGGCGCCGGCGCAGCACAAGCATTGCCTTGAAACTGCGGTGGCATGCATTCCCCTTGAAACCCTGCATAAAGGGGATCTATAAAATTCCTCCACAAAAGGTTCTTACTCAAACCCCAAAACCAGGATTCTTCGATCAATCATCCACAGCAAGATTTCTATTGACATATGGAACAGAAATTTCTATTGACATATGGAACAGAAAGTTACTGGTGCCCTTTGGTATTGCATGGCCTTTCGCTGGTAAAGCGCTGGCATAGCATAAGCGTTGCCGTGGGCGCGAATTGCATTGCATTCCTCTTGAAGTCCTCCATAGAAGGATTCCTATTTAATTTCTCCCAATACGTCTCCACCAGAAATCCCCCATACCATGAGTCTTATTCAATTCTCCCGCAAACGGACTTCTACTGAAACCTCCTATAGCAGGATTCGTGGTTCAATCATCCACATAAGTGTTTCGATTGAAATGTAAAAGAGAAAGGGTTCCTTGAGGCCTCTTGACTTTACATTGGCCTTGAGCTGGCAAAGCGCTGGCACAGCACAAGCATTGCCTTGGAACTGCTGTGGCACGCATTCTCTTTGAAACCCTGCATCGGAAGAATCTACTGAAATTCCTCGTTCAATCATCCACAGAACGATTCTACTGCAATATAGAACAAACCAAAATTCACTGGTGGTTCTAGGCGTTGCGTGGCCTTGCGCTGGCAAAACGCTAAGAAAACAACACAAGCAGTGCCATGGTCGTGAATTGCATTGCATTCCTCTTGAAGCCCTTCATAAAAAGATGCCTATGAC
The DNA here is from genome assembly GCA_963575745.1 of Prorocentrum cordatum. NCBI lineage: Eukaryota > Dinophyceae > Prorocentrales > Prorocentraceae > Prorocentrum > Prorocentrum cordatum. Next base: position 77,439 of record CAUYUJ010001220.1, read on the forward strand.
ATTCCTCTTCATATGGCTCCAACTGGAATCCCCAACAGCAGGGGTCCTAGTCAATCGTCCACAGCAGGATTTTTATTGAACATAACAGGAAGGAAACATGTTCATTCCTTTCGCGTTGGAAAGTGTTGAATGGGGATTGACATTGCGCAGGCCCAGTACTGGCGTTGCACTGGCATTGTGCTGGCGACGCATTGGCCCGGACATGGCGCATAATTGCATAGCACTGGTGTTCCTTGGCATTGCATTGGCCTTGCGCTGGCAAAGAGCTAGCGTAGCCCGTGGACCCATTAGGATTGCATTCCAATTGAAGCCCTCCACGAGCAAATATTTTGATTGAAAGCCCTCCACACAATGAATCCTATTGAAAGCCTCCACAGGAAGGTCGCATAGCATTGGTGCCCTTTGGCGTTGCGATGCGCCTTGCTTTGGCAAAGCGCTGGCACAGCACTGCCAGTGCTTTGGCATTGTCTAGGAGTTGCGTTCATGTTGAATGTTCACAAGAAACATTGAAAACCTCAGCAACAAGGATTTGTCTTGAAATTCTCTAAAGGAATATTCTTATTGAAATCCAACACAAGAAGGGTTCCCGTGGAAACCCTCCAGAGAAGGACTCCTGCGAAATCCTCCGCGCAAGGTTTCTTCTGGAAACGCCCGCATAACGATTCCGATTGGAATCCTCCGCAGAAGGGTTCCTATTGAAATCCTTCACATAAGGATTTCCATTGACATCCTTCATACAAGGATTTCCATTCGAATCCTTCACATAATGATTACTATTGTAATCCCAAACAAGAAGGGTTGCTATTGAAATCATCGACATAATGATTACTATTGAAGGATTCCATATGGAACCGTCCACACAAGGATTCCTGTTGAGGTGTACAAGAGAAACGACTCATCGCTTTCGCATTGAACAGGCATTGGATCCAAATTGGCATTGTACTGGCCATGCGCTGGCATTGTGCTCGCATGCGGTGGCACGGACCTAGCATAGAATTGGCATAGCATTGGCGTTCCTTGGCGTTGCGTTGGCCTTGCATTCCTGTTGAATCCTCCACACAAGGACTCCTACTGAAACCCTCCACAGAAGGATTCCCAGCGAAACCCTCCACATAAGGCATAAGGATTCCTGTTCAAACCCTCCACAGGAGACCTTCTCAGGGGCAGTCTGGCACCATGTGTGAATACCGGGGGAGGAGGGGAGGGGGGGAGGGAAAAAATACTCCGACGGTAGGACCCCGCATGAAAATCTGTTGGACTTGCTTGGGGATCTCCTCCTGCCCCCTCCTTTCTCCCAACTATTCCTGCCTCCTCCTCCTCCTCCTCCTCCTCCTCCTCCTCCTCCTCCTCCTTCTCTTGCCTCAACCACCGCCCCCCGCCTCCTCCTCCTCTTGCCTCCTCCACCACCTCCTCCTCCTTTTCCTCCTCCTCCTTTTCCTCCTCCTCCTCCTCCTCCTCCTCCTCCAATCCCCCTTTTCTTCCTCCCCCTCTCCCTCCTCCGCCTCTTCCTCCTCGTCTCCATCTTCCTCCTCCTCCTCCTCCTCGTCCTCCTCCTCGTCCTCCTCCTCGTTCTCCTCCTCCTCCTTCTCCTCCCGCCTCCTCCTTAGGCCTCCTGCCTCCTCCTGGGGCCTCTTGGCGCCTCCTCTTCCTCCTTCTTTTTCTCGTCCTGAGTACCCCCCCTCCTCCTCCTCCTCCTCCTCCTCCTCCTCCTCCTCCTCCGCGTGCGGAACACGACCTAGAGGAAACGCACGCCATGCGTCCCAGCGGCTACGCGCCGGAGGACGACCCAAAGGAAGCGCGCGCCGGAGGACGACCCAGAGAAAGCACGTGAGGAGCGGGTCCCATAGGGAGTGGGCTCCCGGCTGAGACTTCCTCGCAATTCACTCGCAGACGAAGCTCCCGCCTCCTACTTCCTCCGCACTCAAACCTCAGGAGCCCAAAAACCACGACTGTTACAAGGGCCCGATGACCCGCCTCGGATTCGAACATGAAGCGCGGGCCCCTAGGGAGGGGGCTCCCGCCTGAAACTTCCTCGCAATTCGCTTATAAACGAAGCTCGCCTGATACTTCCTCCATGCTCGAAAAGCCCAGGAATGACGACAATTACAAGTTTCCGACGACCCGCTCGGATTACTCATGTGAGCTGCGAACACCACAAGGAGGGGGCTCCTCATATTTCCTTCATTTTCAAGCCTCAGGGGCACCAAACAGACGCCAGTTGCAGGAAACCGATGACCCGCTCGGATTGCTCATATGAGCTGTGGGCCCAAAGGGAGGGGGCTCCCGCTTGAGACTTCCTCGCAATTCACTCACAGACGAAGCTCGCCTGATACTTCCTCCATGCTCAAGCTTGAAAAACCCAGAAATGACGACAGTTACAAGTTTCCGATGACCCGCTCGGATTACTCATATGAGTTGCGAGCCCGATAAGGAGGGGGCTCCTCATATTTCCTTCATTTTCAAGCCTCAGGGGCACCAGACAAACGCCACTTGGAGGAAACCGATGGCCCGCTCGGATTGGTCATATGAGCTGCGGGCCCAAAGGGAGGGTGCTCCCGCCTGAGACTTCCTCGCAATTCACTCACAGAGGAGGCTCCCGCTTGAGACTTCCTCGAATTCAAGCCTGAGGCGCCCAAACATGACGACAGTTGCAGGAGGCCGATGGCCCGCTCGGATTACCAATGTGAAATGCGGGTCCCATAGGGAGGGGGCTCCCGCCTGAGACTTCCTCGCAAGTCACTCACAGACAAGGCTTCCGCCGGAGACTTCCTTCAAATTCAAGCCTGGTAGACCAAAAAATGACGACAGTTGCAGGAAGCCGATGATCCGCTCGGATTGCCAACATGAAATGTGGGCCTCGCCCCCGTAACCTGTATATATTTATATAAAATATACATACATAAACATATACATATATATATATATGTATACATGTATATGTATGCATTTATGTATATATGTATATGTATATGTATATGTATATGTACATGTATATGTATATGAATATGTACATATGTATAAATGTATATATGTTATATGTTTATATATATACATATACACATACATACATACATGTACATACACACATTTTCGATGTTTTTATTACATGGACCCCCGCCCCCACCTCCTCTAAATCGGACCCCCCCCAGGGACGCCCTGGACACCCTTTCGGACGTTTCAGCCGCCCCCTGGACGCCCTTGGAAAAAAGGTCCGCTGGCCCTTCCGGGCCTCCCAGGGCGCCTTGACAGGCTTTGCGAGCAGACTCAAGGCGATCAGAGGGGTCATCGGAGAGGCGCAAGAGATACCCAAGACAGCACCAAAGCGCAAAAACCAGAAGAAGCAACCATCCTCCCAATATTTCGGGAAAACGTAATAGTTTAACATATCCGCTATTAGGGATTTCGCAGCGTCCAAAGCGGCCAGATAGGTCCCATATATCGCCCCAAGACGGCCCCCCAGAGGCCCCCTAGAGGCTTTGAAGACGGCCCAAGAGGGCCCCAAGACTGCCCCAGAGAGCCCCGAGACTGCCCGCAAGAAGCCTGAGATGCCCCCAGAAAGGCCCCCAAGAGAGACCCGCGAAAACCATGGGAGACCCCAAAAAGGCCGTTGGATGCCCCCCAAAGGGCCCTAGATGGCTTCAAAAGACCTCTGGAAGGCCCCAGCTCCCCAAGACCCAAGAATGTCCTGGGACGGCCCAAGAGGGCCCCAGGACGGCCCAAAAGATGCCCCAAAACGCCCAGACGACGTTTTCCTACGAAATGCATCGGACTGACCCGACGATTATGGTTCCACGCTTGAGGCTCGAGGTTTCAGTTCCTCGATCGAGAGAGACAGGCAATGGATCTAAACTCGAAGTTCGACGGCCGAAGATTTCCTGACTGCCTGGAGCCTTCCAGGAATTCAGGAAGCTACCAGACATCGATTTGTTCGGTGCTACTGCGACTTCTTCGGCATGTCGTGAGAACGCACCTTTGTTCCTCAAAGGACCTTCGCGCGTGAAAAAATCATCATTCCCCCAGCTCCTGCGCACAAGCGTGCAAGCGCATCGGGCGAAGGCGGTGTCAGCAGGCACCAATGATATCAGAAAGATGAGCCGGTCGCCCGTCCAGGCTTCGAGGTCCCCCCCGCTGAAGCAAGCGATGATTTATTGCTTTGCCGGGGAGGGTCCGGAACAAAGCGCATGGCGCGAAGCGCCAATGCAGTCTTGTCTGTGTATATATATATATATATAGATCTGGATGTGTGTGTGTGCGTCGTCAGTTGCAAGCGGAATGCGCGGAATACAACTCGACGGGCATGGTTCGTGTGGCTGCCCCCGGCAACGAAGGGATCAACACGACAAGGACAGAACCCCGTACCGTGCCAATCGGAACCAGCCCGATCGTGACCGCCGCTGGTAGCCTACTTCAGGCTCAAACCCAGGGCGATTCTACCGCCTACGCGCGCCCGCCCATGGTTCTCCCAAGTCGTAAGGCTTCAGATGAGGCCACGCGCTATCGCTGGTTAAGGCGACCGTGCGTGCTCTGTGGCACCGACACGTGTAAGGGCTGTCTGGGGGCGCGGGCAGGCGGTTTACTGCAGTGCAGCACCGATCAACCAGTGGCAGTACGGACATGTTGCGCGGCCGATCTTTTCCCATCCGAACAATGGCTGCCAATGCAGAAGACTCTGGTATGTGGAACGTGCTTTGGCGGCGTACCTGCATGTTTTGCCTGCGGGGGACTTCGACGGGCATGCCCTCCCATCCGTACCAATTCTCTGCATGGCGTATCGCATTGCGTCATTGCCAAAGACGTTGCACAGATCAGGTACAATGAGCTCCTCTACGAGGTTTCTGACCATGTAGAGTTAACAACATATTTATGGGAGGCTAGACGGCCAGACGGAGCGGAGAAGTGTTAATGAAAAATGTGTGCTTCCCTAATCCCCCTGCTGGTGCTCATTACACCTTGTATGATTTCGGCCCTTGTGTGCACAATTTTTGGTAATCCCCTTTGTCAACGGAAGCCCATCTCGTTGTCATCGGCCCCCGGGATTCGACCCAGCTTAAATAAAACATGTTGAATACGCATATTCTGAGTAAACGCTTCGCGCATTCCGCTGGCCCATGCGTTATCTTTGCAATTTGCATGCGTGCTAATAGCGATTCGGAATCATTGGGTGGCAGTCGTTTCCCCGAAAGGTTCCGCGAAGCTCGCTCAACGGCGAAGCAATTATTCTCCCAGCCGTTGTGGATCCTCCCCCGTGTGGGAACATTTGGAGGAGGGAGAGGGGGAAGAGGACGAGAGGCAGGAGACGGATGACAAGGAGGAGATAGGGGAGTACTGGGGACTTCTTGTGGGCCTCCTGGAGCCTTTTCGGGGGTCTCTGCTTGCAAGGCCGCCTTAGGTCGCTCTTGGCCCGTCTCACGCTTTCGGAGGTCGTCTCGGAGGCCTCCCGGTGGGGCGCTTAGGGCCGTCTTGGAAATCTCTTGGGCTGTACTGGAGGCGTCTCATGGCCGTCTTGAGCGCCTCTTCGGCCATGTTGGGCCCGCTTGGCTAATCTTGCGGTACTCTTGGAGGTCTCGTGGGAAGTCTTGGGGCCATCCTGGAGCCCCAGAAACAATTTTCACCAGTCGAAAGCTCGACAAGCTGGTAACGCGTACATTTTTCAAACACAATTGGTTTCGGCCTCTTCGGGCCCTCCTGGAGGGCACTTTTGCCACCTAGGGCCGCATCGGAGGCCTCTTGGTGAGAAGCCCATCGGAACAGAAAAAACGATGAAGCCAACATCTCCTGAAACGCATGTGGTTGGTTGTTTGATGCCCCATGAAAGGATGCGCATCAGAGGGGACACAGCGAAACGACTTGCGAAGCGCGACCATATTCGTGCCCCTGCGGGCGACCCAGAACACCGAGCCCCTCTCCGAGGCTTTCGGGGGCCCCTCTCGCTGCGCTGCGCTGGGAGCTGGACGGCCTCCGACGCTCGCGGTGGGGGACTCTGGAGCCAGGGGGCTGCTGGGGTGCCCGCCTGCCCACCAGGCCGGCGCAGCCTCGATCCGATCGCAAGGAACCTGGCCGCCAGACGGGACGCCAAAGGGCATCGCTCGGGCGCCAGAGCCGCCGCTGCCCCGGCCCCACCGCGAGCCTCCATCGGGTACAACAGCCGCAGCGTATCTCCGGGTTGGACGAACACCTGGCTGGCCAACCCCCCGTCATGCGATGTCTCGTGGTCCCCGGAAGTCCCGGCCCTTTCCCCGGGACCGGCCATTCACCCACCCTCAGCGGGGGAGGAGGAGGAGGAGGAGGAGGAGGAGGGGAAGGAAGAGGAGGAAGAGGAGAGAGGAGGAGGCGGAGGCGCAGGAGGAGATGAAAGGCCTGCCTCGCTGGCAGCTAGCGCTCTGCAACTCGTGCCCCGCCGCGCCTGCCCGCCCGCCCGCGCCCACGCGCGCCGCCGCGCAGAGGCCCCCCAGAGGAAAGCGACTCAACCCCCCCCCCCCTGATGTTTTCACGACGCGAGCATGTTGGGCCCGGGCGCGCCGCGTGAGGAGAGGGAGCGGTGGGTGGGATGGTCGGGTCGGGCGAAAGGGGGAGATAGCAAAGGGGGGGTTTGAGAATCAGCTCACGCAGCTGATTTTCCCGGCGCCTCCAGGCGCCGGAGGCGACGATGTATCGAGGAATGGGCCCCTCGGTGGGGCCGAAGCCAGCTGATGCAGCAAATTTCGTAACCCCCCCTTTCCCAATCCCCCCCTTTCGTCCGGCCCGAGATGGGGTGGCGAGTGGAAGAGGGCACGGCAGCCGAAAGGTGCGGTTTGGGAGCGGGAGCGGTCATGGCGCGGGGCGGCAGGCGACGCCGGGCAAGACAGGGGCGCGCGTCGGGAGGCGAACAAAAAGTACGGCAGAGGGAAGGGTGGCTGCAGGCCGCACGGTGGCTGGGACGTGGCGGGGTATGGGAGGGTACTCCAGATTTCGTAATAAAAGGGAGGGGGTCTCAACCCTCCAAGACAAGCCATTTCAGACCCCCCCCTCGTGGGAGAACCCTCCAAAACATCGTCCTCAGACCCCCCAAGGCCCTCCAAGATAGCCTGGAAGAGACCCCCCCCGAAATGAGACCCCCCTCCCTTTATTACGAAATCTGGAATACCCAAAGTGCTTTTCCACGGCAAACAGCCCCGCAAGCAGCTGCCACCTCCCGGGTGAGGCGCCGTGGTGAAATGGCAAAATGCAGCTGCAGCGTCAGGGCTGAAATAAAAGAACACGGCCGACCGTGGTGGACGAGCAGCTGCAGAACAAAAAAGAGCCAAATAAAGGGAACGATGGAGAGAGATAGAAAGAGAGAGAGAGAGAGAGAGAGAAAGAGATAGAGAGAGAACGAGAGAGAGAGAGAGAGAGCGTGAGAGAGAGGGTGCTGAAGGGTGGAGGAGACCCTGAGAGGAGGGCACGACGGGGCTGGGCGGCAAGGGCAGGCGGAGGGCAGCGCATCAGGGGGAGAGGGGAACAGCACCGACTCAGGGAGGTGAAGGGGCGTGGCGGAACGGGGGACGGCAGCGAAGGAATGGAGGAAGGCATGATGGATTACGATA
>CAUYUJ010001220.1:90000-103643 GCA_963575745.1 Prorocentrum cordatum
TCGAACTATCGGGGGCGGGCAAAGATAGCGTGCGGCGGGAGAGGAGGAGGATGCGAACCGCCAGGCGTCTGACTGGAGCGCCGTGTGCGGGCGGGCAGGGCGGCGTCTCCCCGGATGTGCTGCTTGGAGGCACGCCCACGGGGGGAAAGCAGAGTGGGCGGGCCTTCTCTGAAGGCTCCGAAGGCCCCTCGCCTTGTGAGAAGCTTCCTGGGCCTCCTCCGAAGACGCAGAGGGCTTCTGAGAAGGCCGGAGGGCCTTCTGAGAAGTCCCGCCGCCTTTTGAGAAAACCTGCCCCCTCCTCTTTCTAGCACGGGGGGAACGGGTCCTGAGGGAAACGGGTCCTGGACCCTGGGGCCTTCCCCCAGGACTCATTCTTCATCTGACCCGTTTTCTGACAGTCCTGGGGCCCGTGGAGGGCCCCCGACAGCCACACACGGCGAAAAACCTCAGGACCCGCTTCCCCCCTGGCGATCGATTCTCCCCTCGGCGCGCCGCCGAGCCGCGCCACAGGGGGTCGTGCATCGCCCCACGGCGGGTACGCCCTCGCCCGCCCCTGTGCTGACGCTCTGGGCGCACGCTTCGGGGAGGGGGTCTGCCCTGGCCTTCCTCTTCCCCCCGGGGGCCATCCCTCCTCCCCATCCCTCCCCCCTCCGCCATCCATTCGCCTCCCCTCCCCCCTCGCCTGGCCACGAGGGAAAGGAGGTCCTGAGAGAACCAGGCGCAGGACCCTGCGCATGGGGCTTCCCCAGGGTCGGTTCTGCACCCCGAGTGCTGATCTTTCCTGCCAGATCTGGGAGGGGCCCCCGGATGCCGAAACCAGCCAGTCTCTCTCTTCCCCTGGGGCCAGGTTCCTGGAGCTGAAACTGGCACTGGGCGGACTACTGTCCGAACGCTGACTTTTGACGCGATCTGCAGGAGTAGCCGCACTCATTCGCCAGGGCTCGAGCTAAACAGTGTTTTCCGTTTACGTTTTGTCGTCGTTATCCCTCGCTCTGTCTTCGTTCCACCCTTGCTGCAAAACGAAAACAAAACGAAAACGGTCCACGAAATGGGCAAAACAGCGTTTAGCTCGAGCCCTGTCGTTCACATCACCGCGAAGTGAAAACAATTGTCCGCAGACTCGGCGAGCGAGCGCGCGGGTCGGTCCACCAGCTCAGGGGCGCCGAGTGGAGAACTAAGGCCGGCGAGAGTCGGCTGCGAGCGAGGGGGGAAGTGAGCAGGAGACGGCCTTCTCGAAAGGCGGCGGGGCTTCTCAGAGGGCCTCTGGCCTTCTGAAAGGTTTTCTGCGTCTTCGGGGGAGGCTTAGAAGACTCACCACAAGGCCCGGGGACTTCCGAGGCCTTCAGAGAAGGCCCGCCCCTTCTCGCTTTCCCCCCTGGGCTCGCCGCCGAGAGAGGAACATAGGGGCAGGCCGGCCGCGGAGGATGCAGACTCAGAGATGGTGGAGGCGAGCTTCCACAGCAGGGGCCGATCCGGAGGCGCCCGCAGGCTCTCTCTATATTGTCCTGAAAATCGCCGCCTCCGCGCTGCGCGCGCTCTGCGGCACACTTCGCTTGAGCCTTCGGCCCGTTTGGAGGCCCTCGTCAGCACCGCGAAGCGAGCACAGTGGGATGACAAGATGACGCAGACGGCTTGGGTCTAGGGCTCTGGGCGTCATTTTGCACGATGTTTCGACTCTTTCGGGACCTCTGATCTCAGGATCTGTTGGCCCCTTCTGGGACGATCTGGCGTCCCTCCTACAACGACTCGAGCTAGCCTGGGCCGCAGCGTGCCGACGAGCACGTTCACAGTCTGAGCTTGCCCCAACCCGCTCCTCCCCTCTGCGGCCGCCCTGCATCTCCTTGCCCTGCATCCTGGCATGCGCAGTGCGCTGTCCAGCGCCCCTGGGCCGCTGTACCGACCCGCGCGCTCCCCCGGTCCGAAACAAAACTGTTTCCACTTCGATCTCTTCTTCTGACCACGATGCACAGGCCGGTTCTGGACGGTTTCCCAAGGTGCCGTGGGCGACCCGAGGAGGGGAGGGCGAGGAGGGGGAGGAGGAGGAGGAGGAGGAGGAGGAGGAGGAGGAGGGGGAGGAGGAGGGGGAGGAGGATGAGGAGGAGGAGGAGGAGGAGGAGGAGGAGGAGGAGGAGGGGGAGGGGGAGGAGGAGGATGAGGGGGAAGAGGAGGAAGGGGAGGAGAGAGGAGGACGGGTCGCCTAAGCCCTTCGGAGAAACCCTCCACTTCGAGCGCTTCTTTTGACCACGATGCCCAAGCCGGTTCCTCGAGTGCCTTTTTGGACGGTCCGGGGAGAAGCCCTGGAGGCCGAGAGCAGCCAACAGCCTCGAGAGACCCCCTCCGCTCGCGCTGCGCCCTTTCGCGAAGGCCGATGGGTCGGATGGGCGAGTAAGACGAAAACAGCACCAGGACAAGATTGGACAAGGATACATCGGGTGTCTCTGAGATGCGGCGGTTCTGGAGGACGCAGCGGGCGCCGCGGCCGGTCTGGAGAGCTCCGGGACGCTCGGAGAGCGCCCCGGAGAACTCCGCCACGATTTGTCCCGGTCCCGGGCTCGCACGGGCGAGGAGAGGCGGAAGGCCGCTCCGCGGAGCGCGCGGAGTGCGCGCCGCGGCGTGGCCGTGGCCGTGGCCGTGGCCGTGGCCGTGGCCGTGGCCGTGACCGTGGCCGTGGCCGTGGCCGTGGCCGTGGCCGTGGCCGTGGCCGTGGCCGTGGCCGTGGCCGGCAGCTCTTGACAGGCGGGGCCGCATATCCGCCACGGCCTGCGGGCGCTAACCTCTCGCAAACTTAGCGTTGCGGACTCGGCGGGAGGGGGTATGATGCGGAGGGCGACGAGAAGGAGGAGGAGGAGGAGGAGGAGGAGGAGGAGGAGGAGGAGGAGGAGGAGGAGGAAGGAGAGGAGGAGGAGGAGGAGGAGGAGGAGTAGCAGGAGGAGGAGGAGGAGGAAGAGGAGGAGGAGGAGGAGCAGGAGGAGGAGGAGGGAGGAGGAGCAGGAGGAGGAGGAGGAGGAGGAGGAGCAGCAGGAGGAGGAGGAGGAGGATTTTTGTTGGGCACTCCCTTCCTTTTCTGGTCTGCGCAGTCCTCTGGGGCTTCCTTGAAGGCCCAGCTCCAGCTATCCCAACTTTTCACAATCGATTTGAACCGATCTGCGATTGAACATCATCTCAGATAACTTGACATAGCTCGGATGCTCTTCCTTCTATGCTCTTCTCTTGATCCCTCCACACTCTCCTCCTCCTCCTTCTCCTCCTCCTCCTCCTCCTCCTCCTCCTCATCATCATCATCATCATCATCATCATCGTCATCGTCATCGTCATCGTCATCGTCATCATCATCATCATCCCGAGCGCCACCCGTGCCAGAGAACGATTTTGTGTTCGCAGGCCAGGCGAGAGATCACTGAACACGGACCGACTCATGCCAGAGAGCGCGGGCAGTGGGGGAGGAGAGAGAGCGGGAAGGAGGACACACCACCGTCGAGCGGCACTCATTCTGCTTCAGGATTAAAGTTCAAGAACACCCATCCCGAGCGCCACCCGTGCCAGAGAACGATTTTGTGTTCGCAGGCCAGGCGAGAGATCACTGAACACGGACCGACTCATGCCAGAGAGCGCGGGCAGTGGGGGAGGAGAGAGAGCGGGAAGGAGGACACACCACCACCACCGACCAGGAGAGGAGGGGAGAGGGACCCCAAGTCCCAAGATGGTTACTGGCAAAATGCCGTCAAAAACGATTAACTGGATAACATTCGTTGCACTCGGGCCAGGTGCAGGCTCTGGACGGCATGCATAATTGCAGAAGCGAAACAGGTGGCCATCCTCTTGGGGTAGCTTTACGCGACTTGTGTCCAGAGCTTTCCAGAACTAGGGTCACGACCTGTGAGGACAATGTGACGCTTGTGCGTGTGGGCGCAAATCCCCCCACGCAAATTACACAACTGGGGCAGGCGGATTCTGAATCCGCTGCACCACGCCTGGACTCGAGTGCGTTTCCTCCATCGGGTCCCGAACCCGCAGAAATCAAACAGAAGGCTTTGAGAGCTAGGGTGAGAGGCGAGTTTCAAGAGAGGGGGGACAGACCACAGGAAGGAGGAGGCAGGGTTCTCGAGGAAGGCAGGGGTCCCAAGGCGCAGACAGGCTCGAATGATCCTCAGAGAAAAAATTACCTGACTGTTGCCGTGCCGAGCCGCGGCCAGGGCTCGGCCCTGAAGGCCTGGAAGCCCCCAGATTGCATGGGGTGCACGTAGTCTACACCAGCTGGACTCTGGGGGGCCGTGGCGCGCCTGGGACCACGTGTTACATGGGGTGCCCAGCCATACGGCCAGCACGAGCCCTGAGGAGACCCAGCCGAGAAGGGTGCGTTGGATGACAGGCCGATCCAGATCGAACCACGGACGAGAAACGATGTCGGCAGCGATCACACCGTACCCCAGATTTTTCACCCCTCGGCTGAGCCCCTCGGAGCCTGCAAAGAGTTCTAGAAAAATCTGTCGCTTGTTGCGAGTGGCAGCCGACAGCGCTGCCCTGAGCAAAGAACGCATTCGGGCGACAACCTGGCGGTCACTCAGGCGGTCTTCAGAGCACCCTGGTGGCCTGGCAGCGCGGGCGGGCTCGGCACCGAGACCTTGCCGGCGAATATGGCGGCGAGCAGGGACGAGACGCGGTTGCCGAAAGTCACCACCAGCGGCGGCGCCCTGCCCAGCTCTGAGACCACCCTCGTCTGCTTGGCGTACCGTTTCGAAGTCGAGTCTGACGCCACGCGCATCCTGAGCTTTGCCACCAACGGGGTCTGCAGCCGGTGCAGGATGTCGTGGGACACTCCCCTGTGGCGAAGCATGTAGAGAGTGATCCCCAGGTGCGTCAGCTGGAACTCCGCCGCCGCCACTGCCAGCATGGTCGAGAGGTCCCCCGGCGGGTAGCTCCAGATGTGGTCCGTCGGCGACAGGCATCGGCGCTTCAAGACCAGGAGGCAGGGGTAGACGTACGGGATCGAGTCCAGGAGGACCGCGTCGTCCCAGCCGTTGGTCTTTCTGGGGTTGCCCAGCTCCTCCAGCGCCCGCAGCAGTCCCCAGACGTCCGCGGCCCCTCCGGCCGCCGCGACGGGGGCGACCAACTGGAGCGACGTGAGCGAGTCGCATTCGCCTGGCCGAAGGTAGGCCCCGAACGAGACCAGGAACGCCACAGCATGCTCCACGAGGCCCCGGCGCAGCAAGACGCCGATGATCGCAGCCAGCAGGACCCAGGGCAAGGGCATCCGCGACCGGTGCGGCACGACCTTGCCCCATCCCGCCAGGGCCCGCGATGTGCGCGGGAGCGCCCCGGCGCCCCAGCGGCCCAGGTCTGGGTAGAAGAACTTCACCGCTGCGACCAGCCTGCTCGCGTCGTCGCCCGTGAAGCCCCCGAAGAGCAGCTTGTCCAGGGACGGCGCCAGGCAGAGGTCCAGCTGCTCGTAGTTCTCCCAACCCTGGCGGGCCGCCGTGGCCTTCTGGGCAGAGGCCAGGGCTCGGCGGTGGTAGTCCTTGTACGTCGCAGGCTTCACCGACCGCCCCTCCAGGTAGGTCAGCTGCTGCAGGGTCGGGAGGGCGAAAGGCGACGGGGGCAGCGGCAAGCAGCGCTGGCGCGCTGCCGTCTGGACCCCGCTGGGAATCGCAGTCTGCCCCACCTGCCACGTGTGGGCCTCTGCCTGCAGGGTCCGCGTCGTGCATGGGGCCGTCCTTGATGAGGCTCGGGAATGGCGGGGCGGCTGGCAGAGGCTCGGCGTCGCCAGCAGTAGCCGCCGCGCCAGGGGCAGCAGCCGAGGCGCCCGAGTCGCGCGCCTGCTTGATGAAGAGACGACCTCGGGAAGGGTAGTCCGAGGGATTGCGTTCAGACGGAACCCATCGGACAGACAGCCTGACCCCGCAGGCCAAAGACAGGGCGCAGACTTCTCGAAGGACGTCTCGAATCTGAAAGGCCCCGGACCGCCCTTTTCCCACTGCGAGAGCCAGCCCGAGGTTGTCGACAAAGACGAGCAGCCGTCGCCCGAAAGCCGAGCGGCTCCGGAGCAGGTGACGAAGAGCCGAAGACAGGGCCAAGCCCTCGAGGCGGAGGATGTTTGCGTCGGCCCCCCATTTGAAGCTCTGGACCACCTGCCACCGGCTGGGATGCATAAAGTCGGCGTCGACCGGGTCGAACGAGCACGCGTCCGCGTGCGCCTGCAGCAGTCCAGCGGTGAAGCCAAGCTGCTCGTCCTGGAGCGCCGAGTCGGACTCGGGGCCCGCGCCGGCGCCAACGTCCGGGGCCGCGCCCTCGGCGAGGAAGGCGTGGGCGCGCGCGTTGGCCGCCCCGGCAGCGCGGTAGCGCCAGCGCTCCGCCACCCGGCCGAAGGACGCGGCCTCTGAAGCCTGGCAGTGCCGGCGGCACACCCCGCAGCCCCAGTGGGAGGCGTCGCTGGCCGCGACGACACTGTGCCAGACGGCGTCGGTGTGGGCGACGAGCAGCGGGAGCAGGCCCATGGCCGTCGTCAACTCCTGGCGAACCGAAGGCCACAGGTCCAGCGCGCGCCCTTTGCCAGCCTGCGCAAAAGCGTACACGCTGGACAGGACGGAGAGCGCGGACCGCTGGAGCAGCATGTGTGTATGGGGTTGGAGTACAAGAGTACAGAACCCCTGATCCGTTGGTAGAGAGATGGAGGGATAGATGGATATCTTTCCCTCCCAAGCGATCAAGGTACGATCGCTCCAACTCAGTACCTGAGCCCAAACGGCCAGGTGCGGGAGAGGTAAGGATAAGGAGTATATCTGAGGGTATTACACGGGTTCCATACACACCCCCCGTCCCGAATCCCGCCCGTGAAGGCAGGACTCGGGATCAGGAGGATGGAATCCGTAACCTCAGAACTCCTTTACCTTAAGTCTGAAAAGGCAGCTGGGCTAAAAGTCAGCGAAGCCACAGCTGCAAAGTGAGGTAAGAAGAGATACCTTGGGTCTCTTTTTCTTCTCCAGGCGGTCTTTGCCGCCCCCTCGGTGCGCCCCCCAAAACGCTTCGGCACTCGAGGGAGGAGAAGAATGAGACAAAGGTAGGCGGAGAAAGAAGATCTGAGCATCAAGGCAACGTAAACCGCCTCGCAAGATTTGCGAGGCAGGTGTTGCCACCAGCTATCAGATTATTCTCGACGCAATATTGTTAAATAGTTAAAATATGCATGCTAAGATCGTGTTGATGAACACAATCTTGAAATCAAACACAAGTCTGCCTAAAAGCAAATGTATGCCCAGATCGTGTTGACGAACACGATCCTGACAGAAATGCAAACATGTGTTAAAGCAAGTACCTGGCCAGGAGAAAATGTCGTGTTGATGAACACGAAAAAGATGTATAAAATCTGTTTGGCGACTCCCGTTGGCGTTGCTCCTTAGGAGGCTGCCTCGGTGATCGCAAAAGATATCTATATGTGTGTATCGCCACTTGTGTGAAAGATTGAAGTGGCCTAAAAGAATGTATTAGCCACCGCTCAAGGCGAACTTTGATGAACGGAAGTTCTGCTCTTGAGCAGTGGGCCTTGCGGCCGACTCACTACGCGTCGCCGTCCTTGTAGAACCTGCGGTCCCACACCCTCTGGCCGTTGTACGTCACATAGCTTGTCGTAAACGTTTCCCAAGTGGTCCTCGGGATCCAGTTGCGGAACCAATCGTTGTACGTGATATCCTGGATGTACACATACTCGTCGTTGTTGATCGCAATGTAGATCCAACATTTGATGTAATAACTCCAGTATCGAAGACCCCAATCGCTGTCCTCGAGATTGTGGCGCCAGTAAGCAGCGTAATCAGATGTACGTGCTCTCTTGGCGCGCGGCATCGCGGGCATGTAGTCCTCTGCGCCTGAGGCGCTGGATGCAGCGGCGTCGCCAGGAGCAGGGCGCGGCGGCGGCCGCGGCGGCGGCCGCGGCTCCATGGCGTCATCGGACTGTTGGGAGTGTGTATCTGGATCGGTTCTCATCCCTGTACTACCCCCCCTCTGGTCAGTGTGTGACGGATCGAGGGAGCCTATCAGCTCGTTGGCAATCGCGGCAAGCTTGCGCTGGGTGAACTGTTCACGGGTTCCGTCCCCTCGAGGGAGAGAAACCGTAATCAGTCCGCGCGCCTGCCGCGTCTGCCTGTCAATGCGTCCCTCGTTCAGCCACCACTTTCTCCGACCAGCCTGTCCTGTCCTAATACTGACGTCAAGGATGTCCCACGCGTCGCGCATGTCCTCGACTCTCCAGGGCTTCTTGCCGACATTCACGCGGGCTCCTGTCATCTGATGATGGAATCTGAGGTCGTTGAGAAAGCGTTGAATGAGATTGGCGTATGGGTAGTACAGAGGTCGGTCGTCCTCGGATTCGCCCATTAATCTGCATTCGTGTGCAGGCGGGCTACCGGCTTCGACCCACTTCTGATACCTCTTCTTGGACGTATTGGCCAATCTCCGCAACTGATCTTTCTCTGCGCCTATGGGGGATCGCGCACCCGTCATAATGACATGTGCGCCATCCTTCATGTATCTCGCGACCTGGTCCTCGGACAACGTCGTCTTGATCCAGTTCGTCAACTTCTGGAGGTACGCGAGGTCACTCTGTGTGGCGGTGCTCTTACCTGTGGCGCCTACGGCCACAGTGTATTGCCAACATATATCACAGAGTGTGCCGTCACCTGTGACGATACCGAGGGACAGATCTCGACCGCAATTGTTACAGAGCGGTATGGGATGCAAGATCGTCTCGGGGGCCCCTGCCGAAGTCAGGTGATCGCGGGATCCCCAGCGGGTGTCCTGACCGCGAGCGAGGCTCTGACCGATCTGATTGATCGCCTCACGATTGATCTCGGTGTTTGGTCTGGAAGCGATCGATCTGCTTAAACCCTCGATCTCGATCCGAGACAACCTTTCCCCTGGCAGTCCTTTGTACTCTATCTTGGCGTTGTCGGTATCCTCAGTACCGCCATGGCATACGTTCTCCTCACGAAGACGGCGAGCCTGCTTCTGCAAGGTGGCCTCGTTGTCGCCCTCCTCGCGCTTGAGTCCCGTCTGCTCGGCTATGATACGTACCATAGTCTCCTGATCGGGAGCTGCAGACGCAGCACTGCCTGGGTCCTGGGGAATATCCTGCTCGGCGCCTTCCTCTCGAGGCGCAGCAGGTGTTTCCACCAGCTCTTCCCACACAGGAAACTCTGGATCACCGTATGTCGCAGTACAATTTTTGTATAGGTTACGCAATGCCTGAAGTGCAGGATGGTTGTCATGGATGACTTCCTTGGCGAAATCTGGTAGCTCCACAATACTATCTTTCAAGATGTTCTGGTATACTTTGGAAATCCATTGAAAGATGCCAGTGGTCGACTCCTCGATAGTCTCTGGGTCGAGGTAGTGTACCAACTTTTTGAAGAAGTGATCTGCACCACAATTGGGTAAGTCATGCGCCCACTTGTGGGTATGATTGTAGTTCAAATGATATGACTCCGCGTTCCATGCTTTCGATCCAAATCGAATTTCAAATTGTAAATGTGACTGAATTTTGTCCATTACGATTCTGTCTGCGCCACTGTGTATCTCAATGATCTGCCTCATCTTGATCATAGGCGAATCCACCAATAACGCCGATGTCCAACAATACACGCGGCAATCATCAGACTGTCTAATCCATCTTGAATCCTCGTCGGGGTCGTAGTCTGGATGATCAAGGAAATTCGATGGCGGATCAATGATGTTATCGAGGATGCTTGCCTCGATCTGCTCTTCTGCTTGGATGTCTGCCGAGAGGTCTGCCCTCATGTTGTCGTTCGCAGCTTTCTCATCTGCAGTAAGAACGATATTTGATATGTCCACGATTACGGTGATCAGTGGATCATGCGATGATGCTGTACCCTGTCGAGGAATGTCGCCCGTCTGAGCGTTGTCCTCGGCAGGTGTGGCCACCAGCTCGTCTGGATCAGGTGTCCGTGGAGCGGGCCTTCTTGGTGGTGTACGCGGAATACGTGGTCTATGTATGCTAGGCATTCCAAGGTATGGTAAGCTACCGCTAACCTTGTGCTGCAGTATCTCCTCGCTGCAAGATGTCGGGCCTTTCAGGGCAGTCTCCATCCATGTAGGATCGATGGCGTGTTCTTCGATACGAATCGGCAATGCAAATACAACGCCCTTGAGGGGCATGCTTTTGTCATTATACCAGATATTTACCCATCGTAAACCGTAGTTGTGAATAGGTACTTGTACCGCAAAGAACTTGTCGAAGATGCCGAAATGGATGATTGGACCATATATGTGTCCCTTGGACAAGGCAATCTTGGTATTGTGATCGCCTTTGGGCCAATGGTTGTCGTAGTGGAAGCATTTGGTAGAACCCCAAATTCTTAATGACAATGAAGTCGCCCATTCGAACATCGTTAAATGCAGGACGACGATCCCAATCTTTTTGCATGATCTTTGCTGTGATTGGTCGAAGAGCTTCACGACAATGTGATAATGCAATCAACCATTCTTTATCATCTGCTTTGTGATTGGTCTCCTGGATCATAGCACGTACCATTTGCTCGTCCAAGGCGTCCTCTGCGGATGTACGGCCAGCAGGGGTTTCCCCCGGCCTGGCCGAGGGTGCTGATGCTGGCGTCATCCTTGGAGGCTCCATGTCTTGGTCGGGGTCGATAGGTGCCAATCCAGGTGGGTCGTCAATAAGTTCTCCAGGAAGGCAGGCGCAAATCTCGTACTTGCTCAATGGCTCTCTGGCTGCCAATGGCGGGTAGTCCCATGGGTCGCCGTCTGGCCACAGCTGCTGGCCATGCATGTGGTGTGGTTTGAGGCGGCGAATTGCAATAATTGCCGCAGCGGGTACCACGTCCTCAGTCATGATAGCGCCCTGAGCACCCAACCAAAATCTGCAACCTGCTTTTGTGGCGATCTCCATGTTGATCACCAGCTCGACTTCGTTCTTGTAGCTGTTGAACTTGTACGATTCCACTGAAGTATGTGGGTTCTTTTGAACATTGTTCAAATATGTGCTAGAACTGAAGAATGCCTCAGATCGCTGCGATGGTTTATAAGTTCTGTCTCTCTGAGAATGTGGTTCAACATATCCAGGAATGATCCCTGTCTTCAGTATGTTCTTCCAGGCGCGGGATGCTGTTCCATGATGGAGATATTTGATATCTGTCCACTGTAAGCTCTCCCATCCCATGTTCCATGGCTTTGAAGATGGGTTGACACAACTGTGACCACCGACGCACCGAATAGCAATAACGCTGTTCCAGTCAAAAGTGCTGGGGTCACCTCCGTCAGGAATCGGCTTGGCGTATATCTCGATTCTGTTTTTCTGCGGGTCAATATGCTTCTGGAACGCACGAATAATGAATATCGGATAGTAGTCGTTCCAATCGGTGTATCCATCATTTTCACCGTCTTTCTTGAAATGTGCCACTGCCGCTTCCATGGATGGTCCATTGTGTCTTTCTTTGCGATCTCGGAATTTCCATTCAACCATTTCTTTAAATGATTTCCAATTGCTTGGAATCTTCCAATCATTCTTTGTTGTTTTGTCCCAGATATTAATACGTCTGTCATGAAATTGGTTGATCCAAAACTTTTTGTAGTGAATCTCATGGCGTAACATAGTCGTGATGTCTTTGCTCATGTATTTGTTTGTTCCCAGCCATTCTTCATCAATTAGCTCAGGACCATAACGTACATCGTCGTAATGTGGTAATGGTATCCATTTCCATTCTGGGAAACAACCAGATTGTGCAATGTCAGGCGCATGAGCAATTACACTATCATCATGCAGTAGCTGCTCGTACCACTCTCGGTCTTCGATGCAGGCAAATCCATTGGTCGCTTTCGTGCCCCGCAACATTGGGCACATGTATGGATGTTCATCTTTGACGCCATACTGTACCTTCCATTCGCGAATAGTGCATGAGTTATCGAAGATCCCGAGCTTGCTGGTATCCTCGTGTATGGAACGCTCACAACTGTCCTGCCATGCCAATATATTCATCTCATGTGGAGAAGGCTCCTCCTCAGCAGGAGTTGCCTCCAGCTCCATTGCCTCAAGGTCGGTGCCGTCATCAGGGATCGGTACCGCCTCAGCTTTTGTGAGCTGATCTGCTGGTTGTTGTTCTGCTTTAGGCTCTGGAGTCGATGGTTGCGACGCTTTGATCGATTGCGGTCCAGGTTGCAGTGGATCAGGCAATGGGCCTGGTGGGGCTGGCTGTGCTGTGTCATCAGCTGCCCTCCATGCGGCTGTAGGGACATTAGGGTCATGACCCAAAGCAACTCGATCCAGTGCGTTCTGTTTGAAGAATGTTTTGCATTCCTCGATGTTCTTCTCGTTCTCGGCAGCTGGGCCGATGCGGTGAGAATGCAATCTGTTTTCTTCTGCAATGAGTCTTGATTTGGTCGCATTATCGTCTCCATCCAACTCTTTGATCTGACGTAAGAATTGCTCGAATACAACCCAAGTAACTGCATGTGCATCTTCAACTGTTTTGACGATCTTGGGTTCTAGAAGTTCATCTTTCTCAAGAGAATGCCAAGATGCCCAAGCCCCAGGGTATTCTTTGATCAACAGCATAAGGTACTGGAATAAGTCATTGTATGCCATAACCCATGGATCATTATCAGGAAGGGTTTGGTCAGGATCGCTAGGGTCCGTTGCTGGCGTACGTGTGGACCTTCCAGGAGTCGGCTCAGTCGTGTCGCCCGTCTCGGCGGGCAGTGATGCCGGCAATGTGCCCTCGGCACATGACGCCATCCACGCACAATGAGCCATCTCGTTTGCCGTCTGTGTCATCAATGTTGTGAGGCTGAGGTCTCTTTTCCATTCGTTTGTCAACTTTTCTCTGAAGCCGAGGGCTGCCATGATTTCCTTGGCCTGAGTGTAGGCCTGGTTGTCCGTGACAGAAGTCAGCAATGGCGGCCTGAATGGATATGGCTGAGAAGGAAGAGACTGTATCAATGCGCAAAAATTGCGATAGCATACTGCGTCGCAGTATTGCGTTGTTAACATTGCCATGTTATGGTTATTCTGTTTGGCGTGCCAAGCCTGTGGGGTAACCCTGTCGTACGTATCCACCCAATGGTCGGATGGAAGAACAGTGATACCACGGTTCTGCATGATAGTGATCAAGTCGCTCGTGTGGTGATCAAAGTTCGGGTGTGCGCCCCATTGCGCTGCTTTTCCAGGTCCCATGACCGTGGGGCAGCGGAAATACTGCATCACATCGACAAAACGTGATACGTCCACGAGCACGTGCACGGGCATGAGCGTCGGGACGCCGCCCTCACATTCCATCTTTTGGAGCTCGTGTACGTTGGTAGGAGCACGACTGTGATGTCGGCGCATGTCGATGTGTTCTGTCCAGGATTAGCACATGCGATGTCGTTCGCACTCCATACTACCATGGCATTGAGTCCCCTGTGATAGTGTCTTTGTTTTATGGATGATGGGAAATCATTGGCCCAGTATTCCCAGATGGTCTCGTTCAGCTCGCGCCACTTCTTGATGGAAGCGTTGTCGCTCTGAAACATGAGGCCTCTGGCTTCGCGGATCTTCCTGATCATATTGCGCTGCTCGAGAGTGTTCTCAAACTGATTGTTGAGAAGAGCGTTGATACGGCTTTCCTCTTTCTCGAAACGTT
>CAUYUJ010001221.1:0-35000 GCA_963575745.1 Prorocentrum cordatum
TGATGCAGATGATGATGCTGATGATATGATGAATATGATGACGGTGGTGATGATGCCGATGATGTTGTTGATGATGATGATGCTGGTGGTTGTGGTGATGATGGTTATGATGATGATGATGATGATGATGATGATGATGATGATGATGATGATGATGATGATGATGATGATGATGATGATGATGATGACATGATGATGATGATGATGATGATGATGATGATGATGATGATGATGATGATGATGATGATGATGATGATGATGATGATGATGATGATGATGACGCGTCCTCTGAGTATGAGGTTGAGGGGGGGTGGGAGAATTTCCCAGCAGTCGCGCGGGCCTCCCCGCGGCGTCGGGCACGGCGGGCACGGCGTGCAGGCCGTGAGCGGATGTGCCGCTTGGTGAACGTCAGTCTCGCCATCGCTCGAGACCGACCACGGCTGGCCTTCAGCGGCGTTGCGTCGGCCCTCAGTGCGTCTTGCGCCTGGCGCGGCTGCTGTGGCCCTTGTCTTTGTTCTTGTCCTTGTACGTGTTGCGGCCCTGCGTCTTGTATCTGTCCTTGTCCTTGTCCTTGTCCTTGTTGTGCGGCCCTGCGCCTCGTCTCTGTCCTTGCCCGTGTTGTGGCGGCCCTGCGCCTTGTCCTTGTCCTTGTCGTTCGGCGGCGTCCAACAAAAACCACCGCTCCTCCACCGAGCCCGCGCGCTCCGTCCTCGACGGCCCCTGCCGAGAGAGTCCGACGAGCTTGGCGGTCCAGTCGTCCTTACTAGTGAACTGCGCGTTCTACTTCTTCACGTCGATGATCGTTTTCAGGGGGGGCCTCATGCGGGTGGTTCATCGCGCCGCCTGGTGTTTCGTCTGCTGGTGCGCCTGGCGCTGCGTCTGCTGGTCCTCGTGCGCCTGGGCGGCGCTGCGGTGCCGCTGCTGGGCGGGGCTTCATCGCGCTGCCTGGTGCTGCGTCTGCTGGTGCGCCTGGTGTTGCGCTTGCTGGTGCTGCGCCTGGTGCTGCGTCAGCTGGTGCGCTTTGGCGCGGCGCCTGCTGGTGCTGCGTCTGCCGGCCAAACGCGCGCGCCCGCGGATCCGCGCGCACCCAGTCGACGGCTGAAGCTGCCCGAGCCACAACGACGACGACGGCGACGACCGACGACGAGCCCCCTTGAGATCCTCGAGGCCGAAATTTCCGCATACATGTTTTCGCTTCCCCAGGCCAATATCAAAAGCATCAAATTACACAACTAAACTTGAGTTAGAAAGAAGTTCCATAAGTTCTATACATTCATCCTGGTGATAAGAGCCGCATGCCACTATTCAATCGATCGATGCTCTGATGCAATGTATTCGATTTGCCAATCGACTATGTTGGTTGAAGGAAGTGGGCGGTATAATGCTGATTTGTGATAATACAAACACTAGTGCACATACAACTCAACTTGAGGATTGCGCAAGTTCATATGATGTTGCTGATGTCACTCTTCTCTGGTGACACCTCTCAGGGAGGAGGGAAGAGGAGAGAGGATCGAGAGGGGAAGGGGGGGGAGCAGGGAGGAGGCAGGAGGGAGGAGGGCGGAGGGAGCAGGAGGAGGAGGAGGTGACAGGAGGGAGGAGGGAAGAGGCAGGAGGGAGGAGGGAGGAGAAGCGAGAGGAGGCAAGAGGCAGGAGGAGGAAGGAGGGAGGAGGGACGAGAGGACGATAGGAGGCTTGGGAGGAGGAGCGAGGAGGTGAAGGAGGAGGAGGAGGAGGAGGAGGGAGGAAGGGGCCAGACGAAGTCGCATCGGCAGAACTCACCCTCGGAAAAAAACTCGTCCGGAATAAGTCGCCTGGAAGAGGGGGCCCAGAAGAAGGCGCCCCAAAATAAGTCATCATCGGAAGAAGTCGCCTGGCAGAATTCTTCAGGAAGAACTCGCCCAGAAGAAGTCACACCTGAAGAAATCATCATCGGAAGAAGTCGTCCGGAAGAACTCTTCTGGGAGAAATTGCCTGGAAGAGGTCGCTTCGGATGAATATATTTTCGGAGCAAATATCCCGGAATATTTTGTCCGGAAGAAGTCGTCAGCCTCTGAAGAAACCGTTTCGGAAGAAGTCGCCTGGAGGAAACGATGGGTTCTCCTCCTGGAGCGATTCTGGGGCTCTCTTGGGGCCATCTTGGGGCTCCTTTGGGGCTATCCTGGGTACTCAGAGAGGGCGTCTTGGCTCCCTCCCGGGGTGCTCTTCGGACGCTCTGCGGCCGTGCCTGGGCCAGCCTTGAGGCCGTCCTGGAGGCCTCTTGGGCTTCGCTTGGAGCTCCCTAGGGCCATGTTGGGGCCATCTTCGGAGACGAGGCGTGGGAGGACGGGGGAACGGGACCGTGGATGCGGAGGAGGACAAGGTCGCGGAAGAGGAGGAGGACGCGGAGAACGAGGAGGAGGAGGAGGAGGAGTAGGAGGGGAAGCAGCAGCCCGGAAGAAGTTGTTCAGCGAAAGTCGTTCGGAAGAAGTTGGTCGGAAGTAGTCGTTCGGAAGACATCGGAACAAGTCTTCTGGAAGAAGTGGTGTGGAAGAAGTGGCCCGGAAGTAGTCGTCCGGACGAAGTCGTCTCGGAAGAAGTCGTCCGGAAGAAGTCGTCCGGAAGAAGTCGTCCAGAAGAAATTGTCCGGAGGAAATCGTTCAGAAGAAGTCGTCGGGAAGAAGTCGTTCGGAAGAAGGCGACAAGAAGAAGTCGTCCAGAAGAAGCCGTTGCGGAAGGAAGCGCTTTAGGAAGATACCGTTTTCGGAAGAGACCGTCGCGGAGCAGATCTAGGGAGAAGGAGGAGGAGGAGGAGGACAAGGAGTAGGAGGAGAGGGTGGAGGATGAACGACTAGGCGGGGGAGAAATTGTCTGACGAAGTCGCTCGAAAGAAATCGTTCGGGAGAAGTCGTCTGGAAGAAATCGTCCGCAAGAAGTGGTTCGGAAGATGTGGTCCACAAAGTCGTTGCGGAAGAAGTCGTCCTCGGAAGAAGTGGTCTGGAAGAAGTCGTCCGGAGGAATTGGTCCGGAAGAGTTCGTTCGGAAGAAGTCACAAGAAATCGGCGCGGAAGAAACGGTAGGCTTTCCATGAGCGATGAGACCCAGATTTCCCCATCACCATTTAGTCCCACTTTCGCGGGGATTCATGATCATCTGGCGAATGACTCCTTCTGCCTCCTGTCTCTGTCCTTCCACGTCCCTCTTGCACGTGCTCCGCCAGCTGGCGTGACAACGCATGAGTTTAACATTGCGGCTGTGTTCCCTCCTTTGTCCTCCTTTCCTCAATATTCCTGCAAGCGCTCCGCCACCTGGCGTGACAGCGCGTGTATTATGTATCAAGGCAGTTTGCCCTCCGTCCTCTGGCATTCCACGTTCCTTCTGCACGTGCTCCGCCAGCTGGCGTGGCAGCGCGTGCATTCTATTTCAGGGCAGTTGTCCTGTCCTCCGTCATTCCTAGCCCCTCGCGCACATGCTCGGCCAGGCAGGCCAAGAAAATGTGACGACATCCAAAGACCAGCTAACGACGGCCTCGACATTTCATCAGAAAGCTACAAGCCAATACCTGCGTGTCGTGACAACGATCAGGCAACCCTGGGCGGCACCTCTGGGGCCAAAGACACCCGCTCCCCCCCCCCACAAGACAGAGCCTAAACAGCCCAAAAGCCCGTCCAAAGAAGCTCTGCGACATCCTATAACCGGCCCAAGACGGTCACAACCCTTCTCCGATTGCGAGCCGCCCAGAAACCCTGACCATATTTTCATCACAGCGCCATCGGCTGTGTTAGCACCTAAGCGCGCGTGAAGCACGCGTGGTTTTAGTATATAGATAAGGTGTTGTATATCACTCTTCATCTCTTTGTTCGTTGTCTTTCTTTATTTAGTTCTCTCTCTCTCTCTCTTTTCCGCCACTTTCTCTCTCTCTCTCTATGTGTATTGTCTCTCTCTCTCTCTCTCTCCCTATTCATCTGCTTTGTGTTTGTTATCTTCCTCTCTCTCTCTGTCTTTCTCTGTTTGTTTGTTTGGTTTGCTCTATATCTCTGTCGCTCTATATCAGATGTTCCCCTCTCCATTATCCCTGTATCCCTTTTTCTCTCTCTCTCTCTCTATCCCTTGTGCCCTCTCTTTCTATTGTTCTCTCTCTCTTTCTCCCCCTCTCTCTCTCTCTCGCTTTCTCCCTGCGCACGTATATATAATGTTGTATCCCTCTCTAATTATAGTTTTGATTGCATATCTGCGTAGCGTATGTATGTATGTATGTATGTGTTTGTGTATATGTATACATAAACACATATATACATTTGTATGTGCTTACTCTCGCTCTCTCTCTCTCTTCCTTTAACCCTCTCCATCTCGTTATTTGTCTCTCTCTCTCTCTCTCTCTCCAGGTTGAATGGGGCCGAACGGTCTTACACCGTCCGTGGGTGCGTGTCTGAGGTGGGGCCGCTGCGCGGTCTCTGCCTGTGGTTGCTGTTGCTATCGTCGTTGATTTCTCATTTTCTAACAAGGAACATGTTCGATGGAGGCGTCCTAACAAGGAACATGTTCGATGTTCATGTTGAGTTCTCATTTCTCATGTCCTAACAAGGAACATTTCCTAATTGCCACTGTAGGCGTCCACGACGGAGGATATGCGTCGGCTGACTATTTCCCTTCGGTTCACCCTGTGTTCCATTGTATAGCCCTTCCCGGGGCTCGCACCGTGCTTGTTTACAAGCGGAAGTCCTGAGCCTTAGACTGTGCCCCTGGCCCCCGGTTTACAACAACAGCTGCTCCCACCGGATAATTCCTCACCGTTTATTAATCGCTTCGCTCATTCCGCCGGCCCATATTGTCGCACCGTTGTGGGCTAGCCGAGTTTTGGGGCCTCTTGGGAACCGTTTTGGGGGCTCTTGGGGCCTCTTTTGGGCCTCTTGGGCGCCTCTTGGGGCGTCTTGGGGGCCTCTTGGGGGCCTCTTGGGGCCTTTTTGGGGCCTCCTGGGCGCCTTCTGGGGCGGAGGGTTCGATTTTTACCTAACAGCGAAGACTGATAGGTTTCTAATAGACTAAAAAGAGAGCAGCACATTACTCCACAGGGGGGTCTGGGCAGCCGTTGGGGGCCGTTGGGGGGCCGTTGGGGTTTGCCGGGGGGGATCGTTTTTCGCATACAGTCACACATTTCGTGCTCTTCGACCTCCCAGAACTCCATTCCCGGGCCACATTCTGAATGCCCGGAGCCAACTGTAGGCCACTTCGTGCTCTTCGAGTTCCCAGAACTCCATTCCCGGGCCACATTTTGAATGCCCGGAGCCAACTGTAGGCCACTTCGTGGTCTTCGAGTTCCCATTCGTGTCTTCGAGTTCCAGAACTCCAGTCCTCCCAGAACTCCAGTCTGGGGCATGATTTTGAATGCCCGGAGTGCTAACTGTAGGCCACTGCGTGGTGTTCGACTTCCCAAACTCCATTCCCCGGCATGATTTTTGAATGCCCGGAATCCAAACTGTAGGCCCATTTTCGGTTCTTCGAGTTCCCAGAACTCGATTCCCAGGCCACATTTTGAATGCTGAGGCAGGCTGATGCTGAGGCTGAGGCAGGCTGAGGTTGAGGCAGGCTGAGGCTGAGGCCGAGGCTGAAGGTAGACTGAGGCTGAGGCTGAAGCAGGCTGAGGCTGAGGCTGAGGCAGGCTGAGGCTGATGCTGAGGCGGGCTGATGCTGAGGCAGGCTGAGGCTGAGGCTGAGGCTGATGCAGGCTGCGGCTGAGGCACGCTGAGGATGAGGCCGAGGCTGAAGGCAGACTGAGGCTGAGGCTGAAGCAGGCTGAGGCTGAGGCTGAGGCTGAGGCAGGCTGATGCTGAGGCAGGCTGAGGCTGAGGCTGAGGCTGAGGCTGAGGCTGAGGCTGATGCAGGCTGAGGCTGAGGCAGGCTGAGGCGGAGGCTGAGGCTGAAGGCAGGCTGAGGCTGAGGCTGAAGCAGGCTGAGGCTGAGGCTGAGGCAGGCTGAGGCTGAGGCTGAGGCAGGCTGAGGCTGAGGCAGCTGAAGCCTGAGTCTGAGGCTGAGGGCTGAGGCACCTGAGGCTGAGGCAGGCTGAGGCTGAGGCCGAGGCCGACGGCAGACTGAGGCTGAGGCTGAGGCAGGCTGAGCTGAGGCAGAGGCAGGCTGAGGCTGAGGCTGAGGCAGGCTGATGCTGAGGCAGGCTGAGGCTGAGGCTGAGGCTGATGCAGGCTGAGGCTGAGGCAGGCTGAGGCTGAGGCCAAGGCTGAAGGCAGACTGAGGCTGAGGCTGAAGCAGGCTGAGGCTGAGGCTGAGGCAGGCTGAGGCTGAGGCTGATGCAGTCTGATGCTGATGGCAGGCTGAGGCTGAGGCTGAGGCTGATGCAGTCTGAGGCTGCGGCAGCTGAGGCTGAGGCCGAGGCTGAAGTGCAGACTGAGGCTGAGGCAGGCTGAGTCTGAGGCTGAGGCTGATGCAGGCTGAGGCTGAGGCAGGCTGAGACTGAAGCCGAGGCTGAAGGCAGATTGAGGCTGAGGCTGAAGCAGGCCGAGGCTGAGGCTGAGGCTGAGGCAGGCTGAGGCTGAGGCTGAGGCAGGCTGAGGGTGAGGCAGGCTGAGGCTGAGGCTGATGCAGGCTGAGGCTGAGGCAGGCCGAGGCCGAGGCCGAGGCTGAAGGCAGACTGAGGCTGAGGCTGAAGCAGGCTGAGGCTGAGGCAGGCTAGCTGGGCCGAGGCGACGGCAGAACTTGAGGCTGAGGCTGAGGCATGCTGAGGCTGAGGCAGAGCAGCTGAGGCTAGGCTGAGGCAGGCTGATGCTGAGCAGCTGCTCTGATGCTGAGGCTGATGCAGGTGAGAGCTGAGGCAGGCTGAGGCCGAGCTGAAGGCATACTGTGATGTTGAGGCTGAGCAGCTGAAGGCGGCTGAGGCAGACTGAGGCTGATGCAGGCTGATGGTGAGCTGAGGCTAGGCTGAGGTGAGGCTGAGGCAGACTGATTGTGAGGGCCTGAAGCGGCTTAGGGCGATGGGGCTGAGTTGCAGGCTGAGGCTGAGGCATGCTGATGCTGAAGCTGAGGCAGGCTGAGGCTGATTGCTGTGACTGCGACTCTGTTGCCACTGCGACTGCCGCTGCGAATCCGAACGCGACTGCGAGAACACCCGAATTCTACAACAACACTCTTACATGAATGCCACAGGCAATGTTTCCAGCTATGCTTCTACACATCGCTGTTCGGTTGCTTTGCCGGAATAATGTGCAGTTCTCGTTCTCCTCTTGAGTCCCTACTTGGGCCCGTTTGGGCCTTCTTGGTCGTCTTGGGCGGCACTTGGGCTCGTCTTGGGGCCCTCCCTGGGCCGTTTCGGGGCCGTCTTGGGAGGCCTCGTGGCCGTCTTGGAGGTGCGGTCTTGGGACCTCTTGGCCGTCTTGGAGTCGTCCGGAAGCCGAACAAGCCAGAACGCAAAAAACATAGAAGAAACCAATGACAATCAACGATTTTGGTCTCTTGGGGCCCTCTTCGGAGGCCTCTTGGAAGGCCCTTGGGGCGTCTTGGAGGCCTCTTGGGCTGTCTTGGGGCCCTGTTGGGCGTCTTCGGCCGATCTTTGGCCGTCTCGGGGCCCTCTTGGACCGTCTTGGAGGCTTCTTGGGGACCTCTTGGCCCGTCCTGGGGCCCTGTAACAGGGCTCCGGCATCTCTGGCCCGACCTTGCCGGGGACTTGCCGGGACCTTGCAGGGGTACTTTTCGTCCGGGACCCCAGGGGCCGCCCCGCGCGCGCGAACTAGAAATATTGTTAACCAGTTCTCGGAGATCTTAGCACGCCCTGACCGGTATTCGAATCGCTCTCCCCCGCGGACGTCATCTAATTCTAGACGCTTCGCGTCACACCAGCCCATCCGGAAACGATTCCCAGGCGAGTTGCCTTCATCAGAGATGTGGAGGTCAGAGGAGCATGCCGTGATAATTGGTTGAGGAGCCGTGAGGGAGGATGATGGAGGAAGAGGAGGCCGTGAGGAGGAGGAGGAGAGGGAAGGAACAAAAAAAGGAAGGGGGAGACGAGAGGGACGAGGGAGGATCTAGATAGGCGGATGAGGAAGAGAAGGTAGAGGAGGGCGAGCAGAACGGCCAGTGGCTTCTTGGATGCTTGTGGGGGTCTCTTCAGATATCTATTGGATGTCTCTTTGGGAGCTTCTTGGGGTCCTCTTGGGGCTTCTTGGGGGCCTCGTGGCGGTCCCGGGGGTCTCATGGAGCGTCTTGGGTACCTTCAGCGAGCCTCTAGGGGCCTCCTGGGCGCCTCTTGGATCCCTCTTGAGGGGCTCTTGGGAGCCTTCGGAGCCATCTTGGGGCCAGCTTGGAGGAGATCGAGCAAATTAAGGGGGGAGATGAATTACACTCCCCCCCAAGAGGCCAAGATGGGCCCAGCACCTATGTAAACACAAAGATGTGCGCCGTCCCGCCCGCAAGCCCTGCCCGCAAGCCGTCTTCGCTCACTCCCCCCGCCCTCCCAACACAGAAGTAGCACCCGAAAACCACGCAGTTCAGCGGTCGTCTTTGGATGCCAGCTACGTGAACCCAAGACAGAGTCGCGATATGCGCACGCTGGGGGGGGGGGCGCCACGCGTGCCATGCGCGCCACGAGCGCCAGGGTGCGCCTGCATCCTGGGGCCCAAGCGTGCCAGGCAGCATGGTGCCCAATACTGTGCGCGCCGATGCTCCAGCCGCGCCATGTGCGCCACGTTCGGGGGCACGCGCAGAGTGTGCCAGGCGCGCCCGCGCACGTGATAGTGCGCATCGGGCAACATGTCGGCCCCCACCACCCTTGTCGAAAACCAGAGCGCAATCGCGGCGGGGTGGCCATCATAGTGCCTGGCGAGCCTGCACACAGCAGGCGATCTGCCCGCACCCCCGCCGCCCCCGCCGAAAGCGAACGCAAAGTGACCCGCGGGGTGCCCGCGCATGGTCCAGATGTTGCCGCGAAGTGCCTCGTGAGTTGCCTTGTTGGCTGGGAGCGTGGCCCTGCGCAGATCAGGCAGTGTGCGCCCCCTCCCCGGCCATGGGGTGTGGGCGACCCTCCTGCCTCCCCTCCAATCTCGACATTCGGGGGCTGTGCGGGTCGGTGGGGGCCGCGGGGTCGCTCCTCCTCCTTACACGGTCCCGGATGTCCATCCTCCTCCCTCCTCCCTCCTCCCTCCTCCCTCCTCCCTCCTCCCTCCTTCCCCCCCCCGCCGCCACTGTCAGAAATCAATGCACAGTGCTCGCGGGCCCCCCGATCAGGACCCAAGAGGTTGCCTCAAAGTGCAGCTCACATGCTTCTGTTGAAGGGGATGGTGGGTGGGGGGTGTCAGGGGTCCTGGTTGGCTGCCCGTCGCCTGGGGGAGGGAATGTTGATTCGTAGTGAGCAGTGATCAGCCCCTCCTCGAAGTGGGCGAAGAGGGGTCGGAAGAGGAAGTGACCTAAACCACTCACGCTCTAAATGGCTGGGGGATTTATCCAGGAATTGCGCTCTCGCGTGCGATTTCCCCACAAATTAGCCGTACGCCGCGCTCTCGACACTCAGTAATCACGCTCTCGCGCTGACTTCCTCACTATTCAATGCATTTGGAATTGCACTATCGCTTGAGACGTCCGCGCGTTCCATGCAGGACTGATGCTTCAGCGACCCGCTCGCTCGGCCTGGCCGTTTGGGCCCGCCCGCCCGACCCGCCCGTTAGGGTCTGCCCGCCCGACCCGCCACTTCGGTTATGCCGCTTGTTTTCCTGTTCTTAACCCCCCTCCTGATGATCTCTCCCGTGCTACATCCTTCTACCTCCCCCTTGTCCGTTCCCTCCTCCCTTCCTTCCCCTGTTTCAGGGGCTGCGCCAACTACACGTGACAGGTAAGGAAGATATACCACCAAGGGGGGTACGATCGAAGACGAGAGGGTGGGCATCGATGGTTCGAACTCTGTATGTTGAATGACACGCGGACAGAAAAGAGCGAGCGGTGTTAAAACGAATGCTGCCGGTGTTGTCGCCCTCCTCGCCGGCGACCCGCCCGCGATCCTCCCGCGACTCACCTCGCGACCACGCCGCGACCCACTCCGCGACACACTGCGCGACTCACCCGCAACCCACCACGTTGCTTTGCGGCGGACTGCTTCAGAGATTCGCAAACTGCCGACGACCCCGACGCCCGCTCACTCTTATCCACAGTTGCGGGGTGCTACGGTATTAGTGTTTGCATGCATGTGTTTCCTCTTCCCCTGCTTTGCATCGTCCTCCATCCTCATCGCCCGCCTTATCCCCCTGTCCGCCACCCTGCTCCCCATCCTGATACCCCTCGCCATCCCACCCCGCCTCCAACATCATCATTCTATCCCCCCTTTCAACGTAGACTCCAGTGGGTACCCCCCCGAGGTCGGGCGTCGCCGTTTCCTGTTTTCTCGGGGAGTCGTTCAGGGTTTCTTTTCTCAGGGGTCTCTCGGCGTTCTTTGGGGCGCGTGATGCGGACCGCGGCTTGCTCGCGGGCCTTCTTGGGGCGCGTGGCCTTGTGGGGGGCGCCACCGGAGGCCCCAGCGTCAGGGTTCACAGTTGTCCCACACACACACACACACTAACACACCACGCAGTTCGTGGCCTCATAGGGAGCTCCACCGAATGCTTCAATAGCAGGGCCCACATGCGTCCCAAGTCCAGCTTTGGCACACGCCTCCAGTTTTCGATTGTCCAGTAACTGTTTTTGCGTGTCGTCGTCGATATTTTTCGAAGAGGTTTACTGAATATTTGCGTTGTTTCACAATTCGTTTATCGGGGTGGGTTTGCGTGGGGCGAGTCACGTCGCCGTTTCTCAGTGACCCTCGGTAAGTGTGGAGGGATCCGATGTTTTCCGCTGGTCTCTCTGCGCGGATGGGCTAAATAAGAATAACGGGGGGTGGTATCATTCTCCTGGATTCGTTTCCTTTCCCGTCCCCTGAAACTCTCCGTGTCTCGTATCGTAGCCCTGTTGTTCTTTACCCTTCCTTTTTCTCATCTCTCTCCTCATCATGCGCATCACCTGCTCCTCATCCTCCTATTGCAGTCCTCCCCCGCCGCTCCTGCTCCTCCTCCTCTCCTCCACAACTTCCTCATCATCACCGTCGTCCTCCTCCCTCGTTCCTCCTCTTCGTCGCCATCATCATTATCATCATCACCGTCATCATCAGCACCATTATCAACAACAACATCACCATCATGAACATAAGCATCGCCATCGTCGTCATCATCACTATCGTCATCCATTTTGGTTCAAACTGTTGCTGCTCTGTCCACCCTCCGCGCGCACATGTTCTCTTTACTTTGGCCGCTACATCTTACCCACCGGTCGTTGAAAGTAGGTATTTTTGGATTCCCAGATCCCAATCTACTTTAAGCGCCTTCCTATTTCAAGAATCTATATTTTTTGTTTTTTTTGGGGGCGGGCGCAAACCTAATCTACTTCTAGGGTTTGGTTGTCACTTCCCTGGGCGACGCTGGTCGCTCGGCCCCTCGGCTGGCCCCATTCCTTGGTTTTGATTGTTTTGTTTGTTTTCGCTTGTCCGTCGGCTGCACTGGTCGCCCCAGTGTCGCCCGCCGCCCCGCGGTCGCTCGACCTGGCCCCACTATTTGGTTTTGTTTGTTTTTGTTTGTTTTCGCTTGCCCGTCGGCTGCACTGGTCGCCCCAGGCTCGCCCACCTCCCCGCGGTCGCTCGGCCCCTCGGCTTGCCCCATGCAATGGTTTTGTTTTTTTTCGTTTTGTTTTTTTTTCGCTTGTCCGTCGGCTGCACTGGTCGCCCCGGGCTCGCCCACCTCCCCGCGGTCGCTCGCCCCCTCAGTTTGCCCCATTCCTTGGGTTTGTTTGTTTCTGTTTGTTTTCGCTTGTCCGTCGGCTGCACTGGTCGCCTCAGGCTCGCCCGCCGCCCCGCGGTCACTCGGCCCCTCGGCTGGCCCCATTCCGTGATTTTGTTTGTTTTTGTTTTTTTTCGCTTCTCCGTCGGCTGCACTGGTCGCCCCAGGCTCGCCCGCCGCCCCGCGGTCGCTCGGCCCCTCGGCTGGCCCCATGCACTGGTTTTGTTTGATTCTGTTTGTTTTCGCTTGTCCTTCGGCTGTACTGGTTGCCACAGGTTCGCCCGCCGCGTCTCGGTCGCTCGGCCCCTCGGCTGGCTCATTTTTTTGTTTTGTTTCCTTTTGCTTGTTTTCGCTTGTCCGTCGGCTGCACTGGTCGCCTCAGGCTCGCCCGCCGCCCCGCGGTCGCTCGGCCCTTCGGCTGGCCCCATTCCTTGGTTTTGCTTGTTTCTGTTTGTGTTCGCTTGTCCGTCGGCTGCACTGGTCGCCCCAGGTTCGCCCGCCGCCTTTCGGTCGCTCGCCCCCTCGGCTGGCCCCATTCCTTGGTTTTGTTTGTTTTTTGCTTGTTTTCGCTTGCCCGTCGGCTGCAATGGTCGCCCCGGGCTCGCCCGCCGCACAGCGGTCGCTCTGCCTTTCGGCTGGCCTCATTCCTGTGTTTTGTTTGTGGTTGATTGTTTTCGTTTGTCCGTCGGCTGCACTGGTCGCCACAGGCTCGCCCGCCGCCTTTCGGTCGCTCGACCCCTCGGCTGGCCCAATTCTTTGGTTTTGTTTGTTTTTGTTTGTTTTTGTTTGTCCGTCGGCTGCACTGGTCGCCTCAGGCTCGCCCGCCGCCCTGCGGTCGCTCGGCCTCTCGGCTGGTCGATTTCTGTGTGTTTGTTCGTTTCGTTTGTTTTCGCTTGTCCGTCGGCTGCACTGGTCGCCCCAGGCTCGCCCGCCGCCCCGCGGTCGCTCGGCCCCTCGGCGGGCCCCATTCCTGGTTTTGTTTGTTGTTGTTTGTTTTCGCTTGTCCGTCGGCTGCGCTGGTCGCTCCAGGCTCGCCCGCCGCCCCGCGGTCGCTCGGCCTCTCGGCTGGCCCCATTATTTGGTTTGGTTTGGTTTTGTTTGTTTTCGCTTGTCCGTCAGCTGCACTGGTCGCCCCAGGCTCGCCCGCCGCCCCGCGGTCGTTCGGCCCCTCGGCTGGCGCAATTCGTTGGGTTTGTTTGTTTTTGTTTGTTTTTGCCTGTCCGTCGGCTGCAATGGTCGCCAGGGATCGCGCGCCCCGCCCCCCCCCCCTTTCGCTCGGCCCTAGGTCTGGCAGATTCGCTGGTTTTCTTTGTTTTGTGGGTTTCCGCTTGTCCTCGCTGCACTGAGTCGCCCTGCGAACGCCCGCCGCCTTTCGGTCGCTCGCACCCTCGGGCCCAGTCTGTTTCGTTTGGTTTCTTTGTTTTTCGCTTGTCCGTCGGCTGCACTGGTCGCCTCAGGCTCGCCCGCCGCCTTTCGGTCGCGCTGCCCTGCCCCTCGGCTGGCCAAATGCTTCGTTTTGTTTGTTTTTGTTTGTTTTCGCTTGTCCGTCGGCTGCGCTGGTCGCTCCAGGCTCGCCCGCGGCTTTTCGGTCGCTCGGCCCCTCGGCTGGCTCATTTCCGTGGTGTTGTTTGTTTTTGTTTGTTTTCGTTTGTCCGTCGGTTGTACTTGTGGCCCCAGGCTCGCCCGCCGCGTTTCGGTCGCTCTGCCCCTCGGCTGGCCGAATTCAATTGTTTTCTTTGTTTTGTTTGTTTTCGCTTGTCCGTCGGCTGCACTGGTCGCCCCAGCCTCTCCCGCCGCTTTCCGGTCGCTCGGCCCCTCGGATCGCCAAATTCATTGGGTTTGTTTGTTTTTGTTTGTTTTCGCTTGTCCGTCGGCTGCACTGGTCGCCCCAGGCTCGCCCGCCGCCTTTCGGTCGCCGGCTGGCCCCATTCCCTGGCTTTCTTTGTTTCTGTTTGTTTCGCTTGTAGGGAATGGGGCCAGCCGAGGGCTCCGAGCGACCGAAAGGCGGCGGGCGCGCGCAGGGCGACCAGTGCAGCCGACGGACAAGCGAAAACAAACAAAAACAAACAAAACCGATGCATTTGGCCAGCCGAGGGGCCGAGCGACCGAAAGGCGGCGGGCGGGCCTGGGGCGACCAGTGCAGCCGACGGACAAGCGAAAACAAACAAAAACAAACAAAACCAATGAATTGGGCCAGCCGAGGGGCCGAGCGACCGCGGGGCGGCGGGCGAGCCTGGGGCGACCAGTGCAGCCGACGGACAAGCGAAAACAAACAAGAAAAAACAAAACCAATGAATTGGGCCAGCCGAGGGGCCGGCCCGGAGCGACCGAAAGGCGGCGGGCGAGCCTGAGGCGACCAGTGCAGCCGTCGGACAAGCGAAAACAAACAGAAACAAAGAAAGACAGGGAATGGGGCCAGCCGTGGGGCCGAGCGATCGAAAGGCGGCGGGCGTGCGCAGGGCGAGCAGTGCAGCCGACGGACAAGAAAAACAAACAAAACCAGTGAATTTGGCCAGCCGAGGGGCCGAGCGACCGAACGGCGGCGGGCGGGCCTGGAGCGACCAGCGCAGCCGACGGGCAAGCGAAAACAAACAAAAACAAACAAAACCGATGAATTGGGCCAGCCGAGGGGCCGAGCGACCGCGGGGCGGCGGGCGAGCCTGAGGCGACCAGTGCAGCCGACGGACAAGCGAAAACAAATAGAAACGAAAACAAACAGAAACAAAGAAAGCCAGTGAATGGGGCCAGCCGTGGGGCCGAGCGACCGAAAGGCGGCGGGCGTGCGCAGGGCGACCAGCGCAGCCGACGGACAAGCGAAAACAAACAAAACACACACAAAACCAGTGAACTCAACCAGCCGAGGGGCCGAGCGACCGAAAGGCGGCGGGCGGACCTGGGGCGACCAGTGCAGCCGACGGACAAGCGAAAACAAACAAAAACAAACAAAACCAGTGCAGTTGGCCAGCCGGGGGGCCGAGCGACCGCGGGGCGGCGGGCGAGCTTGGGGCGACCAGTGCAGCCGACGGACAAGCGAAAACACACAGAAACAGAGAAAGCCAGGGAATGGGGCCAGCCGAGGGGCAGAGCGACCGAAATGCGGCGGGCGCGCGCAGGGCGACCAGTGCAGCCGACGGACAAGCGAAAACAAACAAAAGCAAACAAAACCAATGCATTGGGCCAGCCGGGGGGCCGAGCGACCGAACGGCGGCGGGCGGGCCTGAGGCGACCAGTGCAGCCGACGGACAAGCGAAAACAAACAAAAACAAACAAAACCAATGCATTTGGCCAGCCGAGGGGCCGAGCGACCGCGGGGCGGCGGGCGAGCTTGAGGTGGCCAGCGCAGCCGACGGACAAGCGAAAACAAACAGAAACAAAGAAAGCCAGGGAATGGGGCCAGCCGAGGGGCCGAGAGACCGAAAGGCGGCGGGCGTGCGCAGGGCGACCAGTGTAGCCGACGGACAAGCGAAAACAAACAAAATCAAACAAAACCAGTGCATTTGGCCAGCCGAGGGGCCGAGCGACCGAACGGCTGCGGGCGGGCCTGGGGCGGCCAGTGCAGCCGACGGACAAGCGACAACAAACAAAAACAAACAAAACCGATGCATTTGGCCAGCCGAGGGGCCGAGCGACCGCGGAGCGGCGGGCGAGCCTGAGGCGGCCAGTGCAGCCGACGGACAAGCGAAAACAATCAGAAACAAAGAAAGCAAGGGAATGGTGCCAGCCGAGGGGCAGAGCGACCGAAATGCGGCGGGCGTGCGCAGGGCGACCAGTGCTGCCGACGGACAAGCGAAAACAAACAAAAACAAACAAAACCAGTGAGTTGGGCCGGCCGATGGGGACGAGCGACCGAACGGCGGCGGGCGGGCCCGGGGCGACCAGCGCAGCCGACGGACAAGCGAAAACAAACAAAAACAAACACAACCGATGCTTTTGGCCAGCCGAGGGGCCGAGCGACCGCGGGGCGGCGGGCGAGCCTGAGGCGACCAGTGCAGCCGACGGACAAGCGAAAACAACCAGAAACAAAGAAAACCAGGGAATGGGGCCATCCGAGGGGCCGAGCGACCGAAAGGCGGCGGGCGTGCGCAGGGCGACCGGTGCAGCCGACGGACAGGCGAAAACAAACAAAACAACAACAAAACCAGTGAATTGGGCCAGCCGAGGGGCCGAGCGACCGAACGGCGGCGGGCGGGCCTGAGGCGACCAGACCAGTGCAGCCGACGGACAAGCGAAAACATACCAAAGCAAACAAATCCAATGCATTTGGCCAGCCGAGGGGCCGAGCGACCGCGGGGCGGCGGGCGAGCCTGAGGCGACCAGCGCAGCCGACGGACAAGCGAAAGCAAACAGAAACAAAGAGAGCCAGGGACTGGCCCGAGGGGCCGAGCGACCGAAAGGCGGCGGGCGCGCGCAGGGCGACCAGTTCAGCCGACGGACAAGCGAAAACAATCAAAAACAAACAAAACCAGTGAATTGGGCCAGCCGAGCGACCGAGCGGCGGCGGGCGGGCCTGGGGCGACCGGCGCAGCCGACGGACAAGCGAAAACATACAAAAAACAAGCAAAACCGGGGCCGAGCGACCGCGGGGCGGCGGGCGAGCCTGAGGCGACCAGGGCAGCCGACGGACAAGCGAAAACAAACAGGAACAAAGAAAGCCAGGGAATGGGGCCAGCCGAGGGGCCGAGCGACCGAAAGGCGGCGGGCGCGCGCAGGGCGACCAGTGCAGCCGACGGACAAGCGAAAAACAAACAAACACAAACGAAACCAGTGAATTGGGCCGGCCGAGGGGCCGAGCGACCGAGCGGCGGCGGGCGGGCTCGGGGCGACCAGCGCAGCCGACGGACAAGCGAAAACAAACAAAAACAAACAAAACCAATGCATTTGGCCAGCCGAGGGGCCGAGCGACCGCGGGGCTGCGGGCGAGCCTAAGGCGACCAGCGCAGCCGACGGACAACCGAAAACAAAGAGAAACAAAGAAAGCCAGGGAATGGTGCCGGCCGAGGGGCCGAGCGACCGAAAGGCGGCGGGCGCGCGCAGGGCGGCCAGCGCAGCCGACGGACAAGCGAAAACAAACAAAAACAAACAAAACCAGTGAATTGGGCCAGCCGAGGGGCCGAGCGACCGAACGGCGGCGGGCGGGCCTGGGCGACCAGTGCAGCCGACGGACAAGCGAAAACAAACAAAAGCAAACAAAACCAGTGCATTTGGCCAGCCGAGGGGCCGAGCGACCGCGGTGCGGCGGGCGAGCCTGAGGCGACCAGTGCAGCCGACGGACAAGCGAAAACAAACAGAAACAAATCATGCCAGGGAGTGGGGCCAGCCGAGGGGCCGAGCGACCGAACGGCGGCGGGCGGGCCTGGGGCGACCAGTGCAGCCGACGGACAAGCGAAAACAAACAAAAACAAACAAAACCAATGCATTTGGCCAGCCGAGGGGCCGAGCGACCGCGGGGCGGCGGGCGAGCCCGAGGCGACCAGTGCAGCCGACGGACAAGCGAAAAACAAACAGAAACAAAGAAAGCCAAGGAATGGGGCCAGCCGAAGGGCCGAGCGACCGAAAGGCGGCGGGCGCGCGCAGGGCGACCAGTGCAGCCGACAGACAAGCGAAAACAAACAAAGCACAAACAAAACCAGTGAATTGGGCCAGCCGAGGGGCCGAGCGACCGAACGGCGGCGGGCGGGCTCGGGGCGACCAGTGCAGCCGACGGACAAGCGAAAACAAACAAAAACAAACACAACCAATGCATTTGGCCAGCCGAGGGGCCGAGCGACCGCGGGGCGGCGGGCGAGCCCGGGGCGACCAGCGCAGCCGACGGACAAGCGAAAACAAACAGAAACGAAGAAAGCCAAGGAAAGGGGCCAGCCGAGGGGCCGAGCGACCGAAAGGCGGCGGGCGCGCGCAGGGCGACCAGCGCAGCCGACGGACAAGCGAAAACAAACAAACAACAACAAACAAAACCAGTGAATTGGGCCAGCCGAGGGGCCGAGCGACCGAGCGGCGGCGGGCGGGTCTGGGGCGACCAGTGCAGCCGACGGACAAGCGAAAACAAACAAAAAAACAAACAAAACCCATGCATTTGGCCAGCCGAGGGGGCGAGCGACCGCGGGGCGGCGGGCGAGCTTGAGGCGACCAGTGCAGCCGACGGACAAGCGAACACAAACAAAAACAAACAAAGCCAGTGAATTGGGCCAGCCGAGGGGCCGAGCGACCGAACGGCGGCGGGCGCGCGCAGGGCGACCAGCGCAGCCGACAGACAAGCGAACACAAACAAAAACAAACAAAGCCAGTGAATTGGGCCAGCCGAGGGGCCGAGCGACCGAACGGCGGCGGTTGGGCCTGGGGCGACCAGTGCAGCCGACGGACAAGCGAAAACAAGCAACAACCAACAAAACCAATGCATTTGGCCGGCCGAGGGGTCGAGCGACCGCGGGGCGGCGGGCGAGCTTGAGGCGACCGCTGCAGCCGACGGACAAGCGCAAACAAACAGAAACAAAGAAAGCCAGGGAATGGGGCCAGCCGAGGAGCCGAGCGACCGAAAGGCGGCGGGCGTGCGCAGGGCGACCAGTGCAGCCGACGGACAAGCGAAATCAAACAAAAACAAGCAAAACCAGTGAATTGGGCCAGCCGAGGGGCCGAGCAACCGCGGGGCGGCGGGCGAGCCTGGGGCGACCAGCGCAGCCGACGGACAAGCAAAAACAAACAAAAATAAACAAAACCATGGATGGGGCCCGCCGAAGGGCCGAGCTGCCGCGGGGCGGCGGGCGAGCCTGGGGCGACCAGTGCAGCCGACGGATAAGCGAAACGAACAGAAAACAAAGAAAGCCAGGGAGTGGGGCCAGCCGAGGGGCCGAGCGACCGAAAGGCAGCGGGCGCGCGCAGGGCGACCAGTGCAGCCGACGGACAGGCGGAATCAAACAAAAACAACGAAACCAATGAATTGGGCCAGCCGAGGGGCCGAGCGACCGAACGGCGGCGGGCGGGCCCGGGGCGACCAGGGCAGCCGACGGACAAGCGAAAACAAACAAAAACAAACAAAACCAATGCATTTGGCCAGCCGAGGGGCCGAGCGACCGCGGGGCGGCGGGCGGGCCCGAGGCGACCAGTGCAGCCGACGGACAAGCGAAAAACAAACAGAAACAAAGAAAGCCAAAGAATGGGGCCAGCCGAGGGGCCGAGCGACCGAAAGGCGGCGGGCGTGCGCAGGTCGACCAGTGCAGCCGACAGACAAGCGAAAACAAACAAAATACAAACAAAACCAGTGAATTGGGCCAGCCGAGGGGCCGAGCGACCGAACGGCGGCGGGCGGGCCTGGGGCGACCAGCGCAGCCGACGGACAAGCGAAAACAAGCAACAACAAACAAAACCAATGCATTTGGCCAGCCGAGGGGCCGAGCGACCGCGGGGCGGCGGGCGAGCCTGGGGCGACCAGTGCAGCCGATGGACAAGCGAAAACAAACAAAAACAAACAAAACCAATGCATTTGGCCAGCCGAGGGGGCGAGCGACCGCGGGGCGGCGGGCGTGCTTGAGGCGACCAGTGCAGCCGACGGACAAGCGAAAACAAACAGAAACAAAGAAAGCCAGGGAATGGGGCCAGCCGGGGGGCCGAGCGCCCGAAAGGCGGCGGGTGTGCGCAGGGCGACCAGTGCAGCCGACGGACAAGCGAAATCAAACAAAAACAAGCAAAACCAGTGAATTGGGCCAGCCGAGGGGCCGAGCGACCGAACGTCCCCCCTCCCGGCGTCGGGCCTGGGTGAGACCAGACGCAGACGACGGACAAGTCGAAAACCAAAAAACAGCAAAACGCAACACCAGGACATTTGGCCGCCTGATGGCCGAGCGACCCGCGGGGGGGGCGGCGGCGAGTTTGAGCGACCACTGCAGCCGACGGACAAGCGAAAACAAACAGAAACAAAGAAAGCCAGGGAATGGGGCCAGCCGAGGGGCCGAGCGACCGAAAGGCGGCGGGCGTGCGCAGGTCGACCAGTGCAGCCGACGGACGAGCGAAATCAAACAAAAACAAGCAAAACCAGTGAATTGGGCCAGCCGAGGGGCCGAGCGACCGAACGGTGGCGGGCGGGCCTGGGGCGACCAGCGCAGCCGACGGACAAGCGAAAACAAGCCGAAACAAACAAGACCAATGAATGGGGCCAGCCGAGGGGCCGAGCGACCGCGGGCGGCGGGGCAAGGCATGGGCGACCAGGCAGTCGACGGACAAGCGAAAACCAAACAAAAAAAAATAAAACCAAGGAATTGGGCCAGCCGAGGGGCCGAGGCGCCCGGCGGGGCGGGCGGACGAAACCTGGGCGACCAGGTAGCAGCGACGGGGACAAGCGAAAACAAGCAGAAACAAACACAACCAAGTGAATTTGCCAGCCGAGGGGCCGAAGCGCCCGCGGGGCGGCAGGGCGAAGCACTCGTTTTCTAATATTTGTCCTAGTCCTTGGTGGGGCGACCAGCGCAGCCGACGGACAAGCGAAAACAAACAAAAACAAACGAAACAGTGGAAAGGGGCCAGCCGGGGGGCCGAGCGACCGCGGGGTGGCGGGCGAGGCTGGGGCGACCAACGCAGCTGACGGACAAGCGAACACGAACAACAACAAACAACATCAGGGATTTGGGCCAGCCGAGGGGCCGAGCGAGAGAACAGCGGCGGGCGAGCCTGGGGCGACCAGTGCAGCCGACGGACAAGCGAAAACAAACAAAAACAAGCAAAACCAATGTATTTGGCCAGCCGAGGGGCCGAGCGACCGCGGAGCGGCGGGCGAGCCTGAGGCGACCGGTGCAGCCGACGGACAAGCGAAAACAAACAGAAACAAAGAAAGCCAGGGAGTGGGGCCAGCCGAGGGGCCGAGTGACCGAAAGGCGGCGGGCGAGCCTGGGGCGCCCAGTGCAGCCGACGGACAAGCGAAAACAAACAAAAACAAACAACATCAGGGAATTGGGCCAGCTGAGGGGCCGAGCGACCGAACGGCGGCGGGCGGGCCTGAGACGACCAGTGCAGCCGACGGACAAGCGAAAACAAACAGGAACAAAGAACGCCAAGGAATGGGGCCAGCCGAGGGGCCGAGCGACCGCGGGGCGGCGGGCGGGCCTGGGGCGACCAGTGCAGCCGACGGACAAGCGAACACAAACAAAAACAAACAAACCCAAGGAATGGGGCCAGCCGAGGGGCCGAGCGACCGCGGGGCGGCGGGCGTGCGCAGGGCGACCAGTGCAGCCGACGGACAAGCGAAAACAAACAGAATCAAACAAACCCAGTGAATTCGGCCAGCCGAGGGGCCGAGCGACCGAACGGCTGCGGGCGGGCCTGGGGCGGCCAGTGCAGCCGACGGACAAGCGAAAACAAACAAAAACAAACAAAACCAATGCATTTGGCCAGCCGAGGGGCCGAGCGACCGAAAGGCCGCGGGCGGGCCTGGGGCGACCAGCGCAGCCGACGGACAAGCGAAAACAAACAGAAACAAACAAAACCAACGCATTTGGCCAGCCGAAGGGCCGAGCGACCGAAAGGCTGCCACTGCGATCGACGGACAAACGAAAACAAGCCAGTACAACCGAAACCAGCCAAGGAATGGGGCCATCCGAGGAGCCAAGCGACCTAGCGCTACTGCGCGCCGCTGAGACAGGGCCCGGAAATTTGCAATCTACTTCTTGTAATTGCTGTTGCTGTTGTTTTTTTGGGCGGCCCCGTATGCAATCTACTTCTTCCGCCTTCCTACTTCATGTTTCATACATACTTCTTTCCGCACCGGTGGGTTACTGTTGCGCACCCAGTTGTGGTCGGCGCGGACGTGGCCCGCACCTTTCTTTTCTGTGTTATGTTTTGCCCATCTTATTTCTTGTGTTGTTCTTTGCACTGGCTCTTTCCCAGTGTGCTTCTTCTACCAGACTGTTTTCTTTTATCTCTTTTTTTCTCTTCTTATTGTTTTCTATTTCTTTTTTTATTTTCCCAGAGAGGATGCTTGCCTTCTCCCTTGCCTACAGACTGCCGGCCCACTATCGCTCCAAGCCCGTCGCTCGCGCAACCTGCAGCGCGGCAGTCACCTAGTGCAGATTGCCCGAAATTTGTGGCTCACGCGCGATCCCTTGCGCTCGACACGCCGCAGAGGACTCGCAGTCGTCGGGAGGTCGCATGACCTTGAGTAGAAATGGCGACGGATTCTGATGGTTATGTTGGTGATGCTGGTGATGATGGTGGTCAGGCTGAAGATGGTGTTTGTGGCCCCGACGATGATGATCTTGACCATGATTATGGTGATGATGATGCTGATGATGCTGATGATGCTGATGCTGCTGATGATCATGATGATGGTGATGCTGTTGGTGGTGATGGTGATGCTGCTGATGATGATGGTGGTGATGGTGATGGTAATGGCGATAGTGTTGGTGATTGTGTTGTTGATGATGATGGCGATGTCGAATACGAACATGATGCTTTCAAGTGTGCAGAGGGTGATGCTGATGATATTGCTGTTGTTGTGGTTGATCATGGTGGTGATGCTTTGAATGACGATGATTTTATGCTGACGATGATGGTGATGCTGCTGAGGATCATGCTAAGGATGATTGTAGCGGTGGTCTGATGCTGATGGCGATTATGATGATGCTGTCGGTTGTGGTGATGATCATGATGCTGATGTTGATGCTGATGTTGTTGATGATAACGATGATGATGCTGATGATGACGATGATGATGATTCTGATGATGATGATGATGGTGACGGTGATTGTGATGTTGATGGTGGTGGTGATGGTAATAGTGATAGTGTTGGTGATGGAGTTGTTGATGATGCTGATGACGATGTCGAAGGTGAGTATGATGCTTTCGATTGTGCTGATGGTGATGCGGGTGATGTTATTGTTGTTGTTGCCGTTGTTGTTGATCATGCTGGTGGTGCAGTAAATGACGATGATGATGCTGACGATGCTGATGATGATGATATGGATGATGACAAGGATGATGGTAGCGGTGGTTTGATGACGATGATGATGTTGGTGGTGGTGATGCTGACGATGATGTTGACGATCATGGACGATGACGATGCTGCGGCTTATGATGCTGATGTTGATGATGATGATGCTGCTGCTGGTTCTGAGGGTGATGACGATGAAGCTGATGGCGATGACGATTAACAAAGACGAGACATCCGAACACCCTTGTATTGAGACAGACCACGATCACGTGAGGGGGCGGATGAGCTTGAGGATGAGGAGCAGTATAACGCGGATTAACCTGATAAACATGAAGATAAGGAGAAAGACAAGGAACACGGAGGATGAGGAGGAGGAGGAGGAGGAGGAGGAGGAACGCGGAGCAATGGGAGGAGGAGGAGGAGGAGGAGGAGGAGGAGGAGGAGCAAGGGCATGATGATGATGAGGAGGAGGAGGAGGACAATGAGGAGGAAGTCCATTATCATGAGAGACTCCAACAATTGAAACACAATCCGAGTCACCAGACCCGCGCCAGACGGAAGAAAGTGGTTCTTCCACCCTCCAGGGGGAGATCGCGGAGGGCGGCAGCCCCAAAAACCAGCTGCACACCCGAAGCCGATGCCGACGCAGGGGCACGCCATCCTCGCGTCGAGAGGCTGCGAAGGCGGGCACGACACCGAGCAGCCGCACG
The DNA here is from genome assembly GCA_963575745.1 of Prorocentrum cordatum. Lineage (NCBI taxonomy): Eukaryota > Dinophyceae > Prorocentrales > Prorocentraceae > Prorocentrum > Prorocentrum cordatum. The sequence goes on from CAUYUJ010001221.1 coordinate 23,397, forward strand.
AGCGCGCCGCACTCCAGCACCTCGGGGACGCCCGTAGCGACGACCAGCGCCACGAGGGCACGGCGTCCAGATTCAGGCGATCGCACACACGGATTCAGGGGGCGTGGATGAGCGACGGGCCCCGCTTCCGTGGGAAATCGCGGAGTTCCGCCGCCGAGCGAGGCGGTGCCGGCCGCACTTTGGGGAGGGCACTCCCCCCGATCCATGGATTTGGCGACCGCGCGCCAAGTCCACGGATCGCCAATCCACGCTTGCGCGCCCCCGACAGAGCCGGCAGCCCAGCGCCTTGAGAGCAGGCGGCGCAGGCCGGCCGGCGGCGCCGAGGAGGGCGCCCAGCGCCTCGGAGGGATGGCGCCGCGTGGGGCTGTGCGGAGGTCGGGGAGGCCGAGGGGTCGAGGAGGCGGACGGGGGCCGCGGACGAATGGGATGGATCTACGAGAGCGCGACGTCGTGCTGATGCTCCCCTCCTCCTCCCCCCCCGCTGCCCCCCCCCCCCCCCCCCCGCCGCTGCCCCCCACCCCCACTGGCCCGCGTTTTGTGATTATCTTCCCACCCCTCCTCCTAGCATGGACCCCCGCCGATCAGCCAGCGACGCATCGCCGATTCCAGCGCGACGCCGCTCCCCCTGAGCTGGCTTCACCCCTTCGCCCACCCTCAGAGAAAGCGGTCCGTCCTCTCGCACCTTCCCTCTGGTGGAGAGAGCGGCACGGGCCCCGTAGCCCTGTGCAGCCAGGGGGTTGGGCCCAGGACCCTTGGTGGTGAGACCAGCCCCCGGTTACGCCACCAGGGTTGGGCTGCACGAGGAGGTATCCCCACTTGCAGGGCCGATTCCGACTCCGCTTCCGAGGAGGACCCTCGAACATCGCGGCGACAAAACATGTGTGGGTCTTTTCTTGTTCACGCATGGTATCTGTTTATGTTCACACTATGTGCTGATCGTTTCTTCGCTGAGCCCCTGTATTCATGGAGTCTAGGGTGTACCATGGCTGTTGGGAAGTTTCAGGACACGTCGCAGTTCCCGCGCAGTCAGGCAAGCTCTTGTTTCGATTGCCTCACGAGTCTCTTCAAGCCCTTGCACCACGCGCGCCCATGTTCGGTCTTTGTTTTACAGTCCGCTCAGTCTTTGCTCAGCCATCATTGTCTGGCTCTGGGAATCCTTGTTACCACTGTCTGGCCCGATTACTGTAATGCTGTAGTGGGACGTGGCCGTTGCGATGCACTGCTGTTGCCTTGCCTCTTGAGGACGCCTTGTCGGTTTTGTGGATGTTTGAGTTGTGATTGTGTTGGGCCTTGCGGGAGTCTCTGGAAATCCTCCTCGGGGGCCTCTTGAGTGCCTGTTGGGGGCCCCTTGGATGTGTTCGGGTCATGTAGGAGGAGGAGGAGGAGGAGGAGGAGGAGGAGGAGGGAGAGGCCGTGGTGGAGGAAGTGGATAGGGGGGGGATTGTGAAAAGGATGAGGATGGGAGGAGGAGGAGGAGCAGGAGAAGGAGGAGGAGGAGGAGGAATGTCGCGGAGGATGATGAGGAAGAGGAGAATGAAGCAAACATGATCATGAGGAGGAGGAGGAGGAGGACGAGGAGGAGGATCGTTGTGTTTGCCCTCCTTCATCCCTGGAGCTCCCGGCACCTCCCTCCCTTTGGACCAGGCCTTCGCCACGGGCTGTTTTTTTTGCTGAGTTGCCCCTCGGGGCCCGAACATCGGGGTCATAGACTTCTAGTGATGCTGATACAGTCAACGCGCCTAGGAAGGACGCGCTCCTTCACCTAGGGTACCCTCGTGTCCTTGCCTCTGCGGCCCGTAACCGTTTTCACTGGTCGCCCGCCGCCCAAGAGATCCCAACTTCGGCCTCCAAGGGCCTTGCGTCCTTACCACCCGTCCTTCATACACGTTTTGACTGTAACCATCATGTTAGCCAGTGTGAACCCCAACCAGTGAGCTCTTGCAGTGTATATATATATATATATGTATATACACCTATTTATACGCGGTGTAACTTATGCGGTGCAACGAGTGTGTTGAACTCTAGGTGGTGCAATTCATGTGGTGCAAACTGTGTGGTTCAGAGCAATGATGAGCAGTGCAAAGCAGTGCAAAGTCATGCAACATGCTTCAAAGCAGCACAAAACAATGCAACGCAGTACAAAGCAATGCACAGCAATGCAGAGTAATGCAAATATGTACAGAGCGATGCACATCAATGTATTGCGATGCAAGTGGCGCAAAGCAAGATAAAGTGATGCAAGGTGATGCAAGGCAGTGGAATGCAGTGGAAACCTATGCAATGCAATGCAATGCAATACAATGCAAATCAGTGCGACTGCAATGCAATACGATTGCAATGCAGTGAAATGCAATGCGATTGCAGTACATTGCCCAGACGACTCGCGACTACGCGGTGACGGGGCGGCGACGGCAGCTACTCAGCCGCGGGACCAGCACCGCCGTGACGGGCCGGCGACGGCGGCCAAATAGCCGCCAGTCGGGCACCGCCACCCGTTCTTTAGATCATGAATGAGAGCCTTTGAGTGTAAGCAATGTTTGGGGAATGCGAAGAAGGAGGAGGAACACTGCGCAGAAGGAGGATGAGACGAGGAGGAGGAGGAGGAGGAGGGAAGTCTCGGAGGAGGAGGAGAAGGATGATAATTATGCTGATGAGAAGAGTGTAGGGGATGAACATGAAGAGGGGGATGAGGAGCATGAGGGTGATAATGATGATGGTGATGATGGTGATGATGCCGACGACGATGGTGATGATGGTGATGATGAACATTATGAGGATGATGATGATGATGCTGTTGATGTTGATGTTTGTGACGATGATGGTGATGCTGATGCTGATGATGCTGATGCTGATGATGATGAAGATGCTGATGATGCTGATGATGCTGATGCTGATGATGATGACGATGACGATGACGATGACGACGATGATGACTATGATGATGATGATGATGATGATGATGATGATGATGATGATGATGATGATGCTGATGCTGATGATGATGATGATGATGCTGATGCTGATGATAATGATGATGATGATGATGATGATGATGATGATGATGCTGATGCTGATGCTGATGCTGATGCTGATGCTGATGCTGCTGCTGCTGATGATGATGATGATGATGATGAGGAGGAGGAGGAGGAGGAGGAGGACGGCGACGACGACGATGACGAGGAGGAGGAGGAGGAGGAGGACGGCGACGACGACGATGACGATGAGGAGGAGGAGGAGGAGGATGAGGAGGAGGAGGATAAGGAGGAGGAGGAACGTCTCGTGGACAAAGTGTTCGCCACGGGCTGATTTCTTCTGGCCCCAGGGCTTGGAGTTGGCATCCGCGAGAGGGCCTGGGCAGCGTTCGGGTCGGCTGAGCCCCTTCAGCTGGGGGCCCCAGGTACTGACCGGACTCACTTTGGCTCTGAGGTGGCAGTTCCACGGCTGATTGGTCAGATCAGTGCTCGGGTGGCCCCTGTGGCACTCGAGCAACCCTATCGCAGCCCTGCGCTACCTAGCCGTTTCGTTTTCCCAAGGCGGTGTTTGCATTCAGTGTTTATTACTTCGGTTCGAAGTAATTGGGCCTGATTGCTGGTCTGGCGGCCATGTTGTCGCCGTCGCCGCCCCGTCGCCGTCTCGTCGCCGCCCGTCGTCTGACTGCCGGTCTGGCGGCTATCTTGTCGCCGTCGATGCCCTGTCGCCGCCTCGTCGCCGCCGGTCGTCTGGGCCTGACCTTCGGTCTGGCGGCTATGTTGTCACCTTCGAGGCACAGTCGCCGCCTAAATTGTACAACGTAGATTGCTCTGCGCAGATTCACTTGCCTCTGGGATCGTACAATTTGCATACGATTCTGCCCCATCGTTCATTTTCAATGTAAATTCAGATAATCCTAGGGAGTGCCCTTACCGACCACCCTACATCCCTGTCAAATGATGTTTTGTGCACGTTTTCAACATTCCCTTGCAACATATATTTCAATTCGAGCGGTCCTTACCGAAACTCTCGGCGTTTGTTCTTGACGCTGCGCGCGCGCCTACTGGAACGATGCGCGCAGGGCCTGGTGGTACTGGCCAGCGCGGCGGCCGGGCCAGGTCGCAAGTTGCCCTCCTAATATAACAGCCCCAGGTGTCGTTGGAATCCAAGGCAAGCCCTGGGGCTAAAAAACAGGCCCCCAAACGCGCGGTGTGAGCGAGACCACAAAGCTTGTGCGGAAAGAATGTGCAACCTGTTGAAAGAGGAGGAGGACGAGGAGGAGGAGGAGTAGGAGGCTATATCCTGTTCGCTTGGTCTCTACCCCGGAGTAGGACATTAGATGATGTTCTGTTGTCTTCTGTTTTATACGGGCCGGCGTGACGTCATGACGCCTGTCACGTCAGATACGTCGTCTTATCGGTCTTTGTTATGCCTGTTGGTTCTTTTGGCTAGCCTGACCTCGGTGCGCACGTTGTTTTTTCCCAACCATCCTGTGGTGTTGGGTCCTCGTTTTGAAGAGACGGTGCCCCGCGTCTCCTCTCCTCTCCTTCCTTCCTCCTCCTCCGCCTCCTCCCTCCTCCCTCCTCCCACCCCTCACGCGTTTCGTGGCCCCATAGGGAGCTCCACCGAAGGCCCCAGTGGCCGCGTCCGCATGGCGGCGCCGCACCCATGTCGGCACACCCCTCACACGTTTCGTGGCCCCATAGGGAGCTCCACCGAAGGCCCCAGTGGCCGCGTCCACATGGCGGCGCCGCACCCATTTCGGCACACCCCTCACACGTTTCGTGGCCCTAGGGAGCTCCACCGAAGGCCCCAGTGGCTGCGTCCACATGGCGGCGCCGCACCCATTTCCACACCCCCTCACACGTTTCGTGGCCCCATAGGGAGCTCCACCGAAGGCCCCAGTGCCGCGTGGCCGCACATGGCGGCGCACGCCCCATTTCGGCACCACCCCTCACACGTTTCGTGGCCCCATAGGGAGCTCCACCGAAGGCCCCAGTGGCCGCGTCCACATGGCGGCGCCGCACCCATTCGGCACACCCCTCACACGTTTCGTGGCCCCATAGGGAGCTCCACCGAAGGCCCCAGTGGCCGCGTCCACATGGCGGCGCCGCACCCATTTCGGCACACCACTCACACGTTTCGTGGCCCCATAGGGAGCTCCACCGAAGGCCCCAGTGGCTGCGTCCGCATGGCGGCCCCCACCCCATTCGGCACACCCCTCACACGTTTCGTGGCCCCATAGGGAGCTCCACCGAAGGCCCCAGTGGCCGCGTCCACATGGCGGCGCCGCACCGCCATTTCGGCACACCCTCACACGTTTCGTGGCCCCATAGGGAGCTCCACCGAAGGCCCCAGTGGCTGCGTCCGCATGGCGGCCGCACCCATTTCGGCACACCCCTCACACGTTTCGTGGCCCCATAGGGAGCTCCACCGAAGGCCCCAGTGGCCCGTCCGCATGGCGGCGCCGCACCCATTTCGGCACACCCCTCACACGTTTCGTGGCCCCATAGGGAGCTCCACCGAAGGCCCCAGTGGCTGCGTCCGCATGGCGGCGCCGCACCCCATTTCGGCACACCCCTCACACGTTTCGTGGCCCCATAGGGAGCTCCACCGAAGGCCCCAGTGCTGCCGTCCGCATGCGTCACCGCACCCCATTTCGGCCACCCCTCACACGTTTCGTGGCCCCATAGGGAGCTCCACCGAAGGCCCCAGTGGCTGCGTTCGCATGGCGGCGCCGCACCCATTTCGGCACACCCCTCACACGTTTCGTGGCCCCATAGGGAGCTCCACCGAAGGCCCCAGTGGCTGCGTTCGCATGCGGCCCCACCACCCATTTCGGCACACCCCTCACACGCTTTCGTGGCCCCATAGGGAGCTCCACCGAAGCCCCAGTGGCTGCGTTCGCATGGCGGCCCGTACGCATTTCGGCACACCCCTCACACGTTTCGTGGCCCCATAGGGAGCTCCACCGAAGGCCCCAGTGGCTGCGTCCGCATGGCGGCGCCGCACCCATTTCGGCACACCCCTCACACGTTTCGTGGCCCCATAGGGAGCTCCACCGAAGGCCCCAGTGGCTGCGTTCGCATGGCGGCGCCGCACCCATTTCGGCACACCCCTCACACGTTTCGTGGCCCCATAGGGAGCTCCACCGAAGGCCCCAGTGGCTGCGTTCGCATGGCGGCGCCGCACCCATTTCGGCACACGCCTCACACGTTTCGTGGCCCCATAGGGAGCTCCACCGAAGGCCCCAGTGCTACCGCCCTCATGCGTCCCGTACGCCCAGGATAGCGTTTCGTGGCACGCCGTTCGTGGCCCCATAGGGAGCCCCACCGAAAGCGGCACCCACAAAGCGTTATTCACAATTGCATATGGTTGGGTCCTTCGCCAGGAATGTTGTTTTGTTGTTGTTGTTGTTGTTGCTGTTGTTGTTGTTGTTGTTGGTGTTGGTGCTGGTGTTGGTGTTGGTGTTGTTGTTGTTGTTGTTGTTGTTGTGGTTGGTGTTGGTATGGTTTTGCCGTTGTGTTACATAAACAGTTGTATATATATAGTAGCACGGCCCATTACATTATGAAGCTCCTTTTTGATTTACGATTATTCAGGTGTTAAGTATGGTATGTCATGCCCATCTCTATCACAATATGGTTTGATCTGTTATGGTGAGCCTTGCTCTGTGGCACCATTTCATGGCACGATCTGCTCTGCCAGGTTCTGGGAGATGTTGCTCTGTTTAGCGATGTCTACGTGGTGGTAACCTGCTTTGTTATGACGTAGCTGATCACTGACTTCATAGGCAATGATGTTATAGCAAACTCGTTGCCGTGTGGTAGCAGCCGTGGAACGCTGGTATTACGTTATGCTGGTTACGCTGTTTTTTTTTTTTTTTTTTTTTTTTTTTTTTTTTCAGTATGTGATGCTATGTCACGTCCTGTCATGCTTTAGTCTACACTATGTTAGATTCTAGGGTGTTGTAGTATATTTGTTGCCGTCGTGGTAGCAATCGTATAACACTTCTGGTATGTACTGTTACGGCCCGTTATGGTGTTCTCTACTTTGCTCTGTCATGGCATCGTACGCATTGCTATGCTACGTTATACTCGATGCTGAGTTATGTCATGCTTTGCTTCGTCGTGACATATTTTTGTAGGGTTAGTTTTGCTATGCTACGTTCTGCTGTTTGATACTAGGTTATACAGCGCTCGGTCATGGTTTGTTTGTCATGGTAAGGAATGCCATGCGCTGTGATGCTGTGTTGTTATATGCTCTGTTCTGCCAGGCAAATGTATGTTTGGCTATGCGTTGTTATGTTATGCTGTTGTGTTGTGTGTGTGGTGTTATGTTCTGGTCTGTATGTTCCGTTCTGTCATGTTATGTATTGCTATGTTGTGTTGAGGGTGTTCTGTTCTGACATGGTATGGTATGTCATGCTCTGTTTTGGTATGGCTTCATGCTGTTGTATGTTATTATTGTGCATCTGTTGCTTTGACACGGTCTGACACGGTATGCTTTGTCATGGTATGTATTGGGATGTCATGTGATGTTGTGTAACGCCGTTCTTTGGTCTGCCATGGGATGGTATGGTATGCTATGTTACCGTATGTACATGATGCAATTGTTTGTTATGGTATGGTGTATAGTGTTATGCTGTGTTAGGTTTGTTCCACGACGCCGTTGTGTGTTTTTATGATGTGTGTGCTTTTGCGATGTCTTGCCATGATATTCGGTGTCTTGCTCTGTCCTGCTATGCTGTGTGATGCCATGCTAATTTGTGGTGCCATGTTTCGAGGTGTGGTGGTATGACATGTTCTTTATGCTCGGCTCTGTCAGTGTATGCGCTGTTATGCTGTGCTTTGTTACACTGTGTTCTGTCATGTTATGTGGTGTTGTGCTATAGTATGGTGTTATGCTATGCGATGGTCTGCTATGCGCTGTGCCATGGTATGCTCCGTCAGGGTACGGAATGATCTGTTATGTGATGCTATGTCATGGTATGTTATGTTCTGATGTGCTATGTAATGTTCTGCTTTGTTATGCTATGTCATGTTGTGTTCTGTTCTGGTATATTATGTTGTGCGGTGTTATGCTCCATTATGTCAGGTTCTGTCGTGCTCGTCGAATGGGCGAGGCGGGGGTCTCGCGGGATTCTCGGTGGACCTGGGGATCTGGCGCCCCCGGTATGCAGAGTGGGCGGGCCGGGAAGTTTGCTTTTAACGTCTATGGTCCCAACCTGTGAGTGTGGGAAATAGGACAAAGTCGACAGGCGCGCGGCATCGCGCGCGCGCATGCCAGAACTCTTCAAAGACTTTTCAGGTTTCGTACGGATTTTCATGATCGAGGTTCCCGAACACATATAACAGAACAAAATGGCTTCGCAACATGTTTTTCGAACACGTTTGCGCGCGCGCCCCTGCTAAGATCTTAGGAGCTCCATCGGTTTTCCAACATGTTCAGCACATGCGACCAAGCGGGCCTCTCGCTCGCACATGATGAAATCATTCGAACGCCCTTGCGCGCATGCTGGGGGAGCACGATCCAGGTCGAATGATACCATGCGGCCACTCGCGCCAGTCGGCTGCGCGCACATGTCGAAATCCTTCCAAAACTTTCATCGCCGACATGTGGACACCATCATCGTCAACGGCGTGATCAGCATCGGCGCCGTATTGGCCTTGCCGCTGTCATCGTCATCATCATCACCATCATCGCTACTGTCATCAGCGCGTCTGCTCTCTCTCTCTCTCTCGGCGTCGCCAACACCGCGCCCGCCCGAGCCATCGACTGGCACTGAAGTGCCCGCGCGTCCACGCTGCCTGCGAGACGCGCTGGGGAGCCCCCATCGGTCAGCAGCACCGCGGCCGCGGCTGTCTCGCCAATCTAACTGGCCGTTTTGCGCGCGAACTTACACGCGGTAGCGCGGCCGCAGCGATACGCCAGCTAGCGCCGAGCAGTCATTGCAATCGCCGCCGCCGGGGTTTTAGAAACCAAGTTGCAGGTGGGTGGGTGGGTGGGATAATTACGCGAGCGGTGAAGTTGGCAACTCAGTAGTGCGTATTCGTTTAATGCAACACATCGTGTGCATTCCATGGACGGCACCGCGTAGACTGCACAAACATCACATGGACCAGAGAGATTGCGCAGCAAATGCTGCACAACGCAGGTCGCATCTATTGCGCCACATATGTTTCACCCGTCACCTACATCGCGGCTGCCCTTATCGTGTCTACCGTTGTCGACGTTGCCATGATACCGCGCCCACCCAAGTCGCCGACTAGCACTGGTGCCCGCTTGGAAGTGCCCAGCGGTCAGCGCCACCGCGGCCGCGTCGGTCGCGCCAAATAAGCTGACCGCTTCGCGCGCGAGCATGCGCGGGCCAGCGCGGCCGCAGAGACGCACCAGGCAACGCCAAGCACTCATCGCAATCGCCGCCGCATGAGTTTTGGAAACTACGTTGCGGATGGGTTGGTGGGATGGCTGCGCGAGCCATGTTTCGACAAGTCCTTGCGGGCAGAAGTTCGTTGCACCACATATTTCGAAACACGTATATCATTCAACATGTATAACACAACGTCGATTCCACCGCGTCGTTCGCACCGCGTGAACTGCGCACCGCTTGTATTGCGCAATCTCGATTCTCCTTTTCTCAAAGAGCATTCGGATCTACACCCCCCCAGGGTTGACGGTGCACCTGTTCGAATTGCATTCTGCCCCATCGTCCATCTTAGATATGAAATCGTATCGTCCCGGCTGAACCGACCCCCCCGTCATCCTTGTCAAATCACACTATGCTGGCACTTGTATATCAAATTCACAAGCTTGCGGTAAACCCAGTGCGCACGCGCGCGTCGTCGCGCGCACATCCCGAAATCGTTCAAAACCGTAGGTTTCGCAAGGGTTTCAAAATCGAGCGTCCCGAACCCATATTAAACATGGTTTCGCAGTATATATGTCCCCCCAGTAAATTGCGCCCGCGCTCCTGCGAATTCCCAAGTGAGCCATCGGTGTTTCAACGTATCCATCACGCGCTACCAAGCGGGCTTCGCGCGCGCATGCCGAAATCGTTCGAGCGAGCGCCCTTGCGCGCGTGCTGTCGCAAGGGTCCTTTGCACAAAGCGGGACGAAGTGTACACGCGCGAGTCGTCGCGCGCGCGTGCCGAAATTATTCAAAGACTTTTGGTTTCGTAGAGGTTCCAAAATCGAGTGTCCCGAAACCATTTTAACCCATATGGTTTCGCAACATGCGTTTTCAAACAAGCCTGCGCTCGCGCTCGCGAGTCCTTAAGGCAGCCATGGATTTTGCAACATTTTCATGGAATCCTGCCAAGCAGGCCTCTCGCGCCGCATGTCGAAGTAATCCGAACGCCATTGCGTTCGTGCTGGGGGGCACGATCCGTGTCAAATGATACCACGCGGGCCTTCGCGCGCGTCGCGCGAATGCCGAAATCCTTCAAATATTTCATCACCGACGCGAGGACATCGTCATCGTTATCGGCGGGCGTGATCAACATCGGCGCCGTCATTGGCCTTGCCGGCGTCGTTGCCGCCATCGTCACCGCCATCGCTGCTCTCATCATCGTGTCTACAGTTGTCGGCGTCGCCATGATGCCGCGCCCGCCCAAGTCAATGAGTCGCACTTTAAGTGCCCGGTGGAAGTGCCCAACTGTCAGCGCCACCGCGGCCGCGTCGGTCGCGCCGCACTGGCTGGTCGCTGAACGCGCCAGCGTGCGCGGGCTAGCGCGGCCGCAGAGATGCACCAGTCAACGCCAAACACTCATCGCAATCGCCGCCGCATGGGTTTCGCAAACCAAGTTGCGGGCGGGTGGATGGGATGTTTGTGCGGGCAGTGGAATTGACAATTTCAAGTTCGGCAGGGTGAATTGCATCTCGTACGTGTTCCTACATAGGCTGCGCAACATAGAATGCACACCATATATTTCACGAGATGTGTTACACCCGTTGTGTTGCGCAACGTATTTAGCCTCCCATGAGATTGCGCGCCATGTTTCGTTAAAACCACATTTTTCTACAAAAACCACCGCCTACCCGCGGCTGCATCAGTGGAGATCCAGAAGCCGTTCTTTTCGCGACCGACGTTTCCTATGTGGTGCAGCTCCCCTCTCGCATGCCCTCTCGAGCGTGCTTCTCCGCTACTGCCGCCCGCGGGGCCCGTCGAGGTGTTCCTTAATGTCTATGACTTGGGCGACAACGACACTTTCCACAGCATCAACAACGTCAGGCGCCGTGCTGCGTCGCAGCTGTGCGGGTAGGGACGCAGTGCGCCGGTAAGACGAGCCTCGCATCCGTGCTTTTGCGGCCCATCCCAGCCGATTCCGCAGGCACGCATCGCACCATCGCAGGCCGATCCAGTGTTCGCTGCCCGCAGCTTCCTCCTCCTCCTCCTCCTCCTCTTTTTCCGCCTCCTCCTCCTCCTCCTCCTTCTCCTTCTCCTCCTCCTCCTCCTCCTCCTCCTCCTCCTCCTCCTCCTCCTCCTCCTCCCCCTCCTCGGCCTCCCCTACTCGGGTCGCCTGCGGCCCTGGGGGAAACCGTCCGCGAAAAGCTGGGCCCGCGTGTTCTGAACCAGCGTGCCCGAAATCTGGCCCAGCTTCTGGAGCACGGCCGCCTCTCCAGCGTTCACAC
>CAUYUJ010001221.1:40581-90808 GCA_963575745.1 Prorocentrum cordatum
AGCCGTCGCGCAGCAGTCTGATTGCCGTAGTTTTATCTCACCGTCCTGTGCTATTTGATTGGCTGTTCTGCGTCGGCACAACTTGCTGCATCATCCTTCTTCGTTGTCTCCCTCCTCCTCATTGCCCCCTGGTCTCCTCACGCGCCTCTTTCTTTTCACAACGGAGACGCCGCTGGCGAGTTACGCCTATGTGGTCAAATGCCGAGCGACGCTGCAGCCATACTAGTGGACTGCGCGCTCCCCCAGCGCTTGGGGGAAACACTGGGGGAACACTGCGAAGAGGCCCTCTAGCGTCATATTTGGGTTCTCCTGAGGTGATTCTCGGGCTATGTTGATTTTTGTTGGGGCCTCCTTGGGCTGTGTTGATTTTTGTTGGGGCCTCTTGGGCCGTACTAGGGTGCTTTGGGCCGACTGCCGCCTTCAGAGACCGTCTTCGGGGGCTAACTCTCTGGACCGTATTGGGAACCTCTTGGGGCACTTCAGGGCCGTCTTAACACTCTCTTGGGCCATTTCTGGGCTCTCTTGGGCCATTTCTGGGATCCTTGGGTGTCTGGGTGCACCTGCGGCCGGCTTGGGGTTCAGCTTGCGGGCGTCTTCGGGGGCAGTTTGCTGTTACTGAGTCTTTCCCCTTCTCACGAAAGCCGCAGTCGGTTAGGTCGATTCGTTTCGGGGCGCCCATTCGTTCGACCGATTAGGGCTCGCGTCGCAGACTGGTTCGTTTCGGCCAGGTCGGGCTTGGTCGACGGATGCTTAGGGGACGGGCCGGTCCGGTTCGCAGTCCGATTCGACCAGTTCTGTTTTGTTTTTCCCGAACGAGTTCGGTTCGCCTGCTAGGCCGCTTCGGAATCGATGCACACGATCTCACTCAGCCCCAATTTCGATTTCGTTATGTTTCCAGGGTTGGCGGTTGCGGCTGCTACGCGGACGGGGGAGGGGAGGCGAGGAGGAGGAGGAGGAGGAGGAGGAGGAGGAGGGAGGAGGAGAGGGAGGGAGGTGGGAGGATGGAGGAAGTAGGAAGAATGAAGAGGGAAGGAGGAAGGAGGAAGGAGGAAGGAGGAAGGAGGAAGGAGGAAGGACGCAGGAGGCGGGAGGCAGGAGTCAGGAGGCAGGAGGCAGGAGGCAGGAGGCAGGGGGCAGGGGGACAGGAGGCGGGAGCCAGGAGGCAGGAGGCAGGGAGGAGCAGGAAGGAGGCAGCAGGAAGGGGAAGGGGAAGGACGAAGGAGGGAGGAGGGAAGGAGGGGGACGAGGGAAAAAGGTAAGGGAGGAGGGTGGAGGGAGGAGGGAAGGAGGGAGGAAGGAAGGAGGAGGCCAGTCGGAAGGAGGGAAGGGCGGGAGGAGCGAGGAAGGGAGAGGGAGGAGGAAGGAGGCAGAGGCAGGCGGAAGGAGGGAGGAAGGGCAGGAGGAGAGGAAGACGGAAGGAGGAAGGAGGAAGGAGGAAGGAGGAAGGAGGCAGGAGGCAGGAGGCAGGAGGCAGGAGGCAGGAGGCAGGGGGCAGGGGACAGGAGGCGGGAGGCAGGAGGCTGGAGGCAGGAGGCAGCAGGAAGGAGGCAGCAGGAAGGGAAGGAGGAAGGACGAAGGAGGGAGGAGGGAAGGAGGATCGAGGGAAGTAGGGAGGAGGGTGGAGGGAGGAGGGAGGAGGGAGGAGGAAGGAGGAGGCAGGCGGGAGGAGGGAGGAGGGAGGAGGGAGGAGCGAGGAGGGAGGAGTGAGGAGGAAGGAGGCAGGAGGCAGGAGGCAGGAGGGAGGAGGGCAGGAGGAGGAGGGCAGGAGGGGAAGAGTCGACGACGACGAGGGATAGGCGACGACGACCAGAGCGCCCCCCAGGGGGTGCCACGGCACCCCAGGGTGCCAGCCCGCAGCCCCCGGTGTGGGCGCTGGTGGCACCCGGGTGTGCTGGCACCCGGGGGCGTCAGCACCCGGTGGGGCTGGCACCCGGGGGGTGCCGGCACCAGGGGGCGTTGGAGCGGGGGGCCGCCGGCACTGGTGCTGGGAGGCAGCAGCAGCAGAAGGTGGAGGCCTTCTGCACGCAGTCAGAGCTCAGCGCAGCACAGGGAGGCACGACGCAGCACCGGCAGGCAGAGGGCCCCGGAGGGCAGACGGCACTCGGAGCGCTAGGCAGCGCCAAGCCATGCATGGCTGGTACCAGAGGTGCTGGCTGGTACCAGAGGTGCCGGCACTCGGGGGTGCCGGCCGGCACCGGGGTTTGCGGCACAGGGAGAGCGGTCGGCTGCCTGCTGCTGGGATGACCGTGGGGGGTTCTAAGTGGACAGGGGCGTTACAAGTGGATGTCAAGGTGGGTTATATCTGGCCCAGCCTGGCTTATAAGTGGGTTACAAGTGCCCCGAGTGGCTTCTAGGGGGTTCACGATCCGGGCTAAGTGGGCTCCGCCCACTCAGCGGAGTGATCTAACCCCCCTAAGCCACTCGGGGCACTTGTAACCCACTTATAAGCCAGGTTGGGCCAGATATCACCCACCCTTGGAATCCACTTGTAACCCCCCTGTCCACTTAGAACCCCCCCACGGTCATCCCAGTGGTGGTGTGGTCCCACGTGGACCCTCTGCCCTCACGCGGGGGGGGCGCCAGAGGGGCCCGCCCTCCAGTTGTCCGCCAGGCTCGTCCCCCCCCTGGTGTTTCAGGTTGAGTCGACCCAGGTGTTCAAGGTGGGCGGCTACTTCTCAAGCGGACTGTTTTAGCTGCCTGTGCAAGGGAAGCGTCAGGGTGGCCACGTCAGATTCCAAGTATGGCAGGTGAGCCTTATAACTGGCCCAGCTAAAACTATCTTAATGTTTAGCCTATCATGCCTTTTATACTATCTGGAGTATCCACCATACGGCTAATTTGCAACCGGCATGTTGCGTTTATGTTGTTAGCTCGTATCTCGACTTGTGACGAATCAGGTGCGACGAGACATTTGTTTGGGATGGCGGTTCAGGTCGGCGGCGCTAGCCCCCGCGTGGCCACTTACAACCCCCCTCTTGGGCCCCTCTTGGGGCTGTCTTTGGCCCCTATCGGGCCGTTTTTGGGCGCCTCTTGGGTCGTCTTGGGCCGGTCTTGGAGGCTGCTGGGGCCCTTTCGTGAGCGTCGGAAAGCCGAAGCGGCGAGAGCGCCTGGGTGCGATCAATGATTTTGGCCTCTTGGGGCCTTCTAAGGAGGCCTCGTGGAGGCCTCTTGGGGCGTCTTGGAGGCCTCGGACCGTCTGGGGGGACTCTTGAGCGTCTTGGAGCGATCGTTCGGCGACTCGGGGACCCCTTGGGCTGTCTTGGGGGCCTCTTGGGGGCCTCCTGGGGCCCTCTTGGGGCCCTCTTGTTGGGCCCGAAAAAGTCATGCGGGGAGCCGCGAGTGGCCCCGAGGGGCTTGGGCCGAGGGGCTCCGAACCCTTCAAGGACTCCTCATGGGTGACGACTGGGGCTTGCAGGGAGGGGTAGTAAGTGAGAGGTCTAGAGGACTCGCCCACTCCGTGCCCAGAGGTGGCGCACACACACACATACTTGTGTGTATGTGTGTTCGCGTCTCTCTATCTCTCTTTCTCTCACGTTCCCCCTGGGGGGGTGGGTCTCACCACTCTTCACCTCTCTTTCTCTCACGTTTCCCCTGGGGGGTGGGTCTTACCAGAGGTCCGAGCAATGCTATACCTTCCTCTCTCTACCTCTCTCTCTCTCTCCCGCTCTCGCTCTCGCTCTCGCTCTCTCTCTCTCTCTCTCTTTCTCTCTCTCTCTCTCTCTCTCCCTGCCGTTTTTTCCCCCATATCCTAAGATGGGGTTCTTGTTATTCCCCATATCCTAAGATGGGGTTATTGTTCTTACTTGGACGCCTCCTACTCCTCCTCCTTCTTCCTCCTCCTCTTTTCTCGTCCCCTCCTGTCGGACATACTCAGACTTGCTCATACACAGACTTACTCATACTCAGACTTACTCATACTCAGACCTACTCACACTCAGACTTACTCACACTCAGACATACTCATATACAGACTTACTCATACACAGACTTACTCATACACAGTATTAGTCATACCCAGACGTACACATACACAGACTTACTCATACACAGACTTACTCATACTCAGCACCCCTAAGGGGAGCCGCCAGGGGTGGTTGCACGGGCTCGTTCGCGGCCATTTTGTGGGGATGTCTCAGGCGGTTTGCCTGTTTCTGTGCCCAACATCCTTCGCTTTCGGAGCAGATTTGGAGGATGTCTCGAGCGAGGCGCTCATTTCAGCACCCCTAAGGGGAGCCGCCAGGGGTGGTTGCACGGGCTCGTTCGCGGCCATTTTGTGGGGATGTCTCAGGCGGTTTGCCTGTTTCTGTGCCCAACATCCTTCGCTTTCGGAGCAGATTTGGAGGATGTCTCGAGCGAGGCGCTCATTTCAGCACCCCTAAGGGGAGCCGCCAGGGGTGGTTGCACGGGCTCGTTCGCGGCCATTTTGTGGGGATGTCTCAGGCGGTTTGCCTGTTTCTGTGCCCAACATCCTTCGCTTTCGGAGCAGATTTGGAGGATGTCTCGAGCGAGGCGCTCATTTCAGCACCCCTAAGGGGAGCCGCCAGGGGTGGTTGCACGGGCTCGTTCGCGGCCATTTTGTGGGGATGTCTCAGGCGGTTTGCCTGTTTCTGTGCCCAACATCCTTCGCTTTCGGAGCAGATTTGGAGGATGTCTCGAGCGAGGCGCTCATTTCAGCACCCCTAAGGGGAGCCGCCAGGGGTGGTTGCACGGGCTCGTTCGCGGCCATTTTGTGGGGATGTCTCAGGCGGTTTGCCTGTTTCTGTGCCCAACATCTTTCGCTTTCGGAGCAGATTTGGAGGATGTCTCGAGCGAGGCGCTCATTTTCACCCCCCAGGTGGGCCAGATTTTGAGGATGTCTCGATCGGTTTGTTAGTTTTGGTGGCCAGGCTCGTGGGCGCAGATTCTTCTCAGGATGCCACAGGAGGCTCCAACAGGCTCCAGGAGGCTCCAGGAGACCACATGAGGTCCCAGGAGGCATCAGGAGGCCACCGAAAGACTCAAGAGGCCACAGGATGTCCAAGAGGCTCCAGGAGGCCCCAGGAAGCTCCAGAAGGCCTCAGGAAACCACAGGAGACCCCAGGAGACAACAGGAAGCGCCAGGAGGCCTCGGAAGGCAACAGGAGGCCCCGAGAGGCCCCAGGAGCAGGAGGCCTCAGAAGGCAACAGGAGTGGCTCCAATCCCATGTGTTTTACGTATGCTCCTATCGATTGGGCCTCACCTGGAGCACGATTCTTTGATGTTCTACGTATGTTTCTATAGATGGTCCTTCTCCTGTGTACACAATCCTAAATGTTTTACTCATGTTCCTATGTATTGGGCCTCTCCTGGGGCACGAGTCCTTGGTGTTTTACGCGTGTTCCTATAGATTGCCCTTCTCCTGTGGCTCTAATCCGCAATGTTTTATGCACGTCTGTTGCTATAGATTGCGCCTCCCCTGGGGCACGAAACCTTCCTAGGAGGTCCCAGGAGGTCCCAAGAGGCTCCTGGAGACCCCAGGAAGCCCCAGTAGGTTTCAGGAGGCCCCAGGAGGCCCCAGGCTCATGCACAGAGACGCGCTCGTACTACTGAGGCTCATTCACACTCCAATTCATTCGCAGTTAGATTGATGTCCAGACCGTCACAACTGAAGCCCGTTAATATTCGAAAGCTCTTGCGCCTAGACATTCACGGCGGACAGGTCCATGCGAGTAGATGCACATATGGGGAGCTCCACGCAGTGAATAATTACTTGGACGCCTCCTACTCCCCCTCCTTCCTCCTCCTCTTTTCTCCTCCCCTCCTGTCGGACATACTCAGACTTGCTCATACACAGACTTACTCATACTCAGACTTACTCATACTCAGACCTACTCATACTCAGACTTACTCACACTCAGACATACTCATATACAGACTTACTCATACATAGACTTACTCATACACAGTATTAGTCATACCCAGACGTACACATACACAGACTTACTCATACACAGACTTACTCATACTCAGCACCCCTAAGGGGAGCCGCCAGGGGTGGTTGCACGGGCTCGTTCGCGGCCATTTTGTGGGGATGTCTCAGGCGGTTTGCCTGTTTCTGTGCCCAACATCCTTCGCTTTCGGAGCAGATTTGGAGGATGTCTCGAGCGAGGCGCTCATTTCAGCACCCCTAAGGGGAGCCGCCAGGGGTGGTTGCACGGGCTCGTTCGCGGCCATTTTGTGGGGATGTCTCAGGCGGTTTGCCTGTTTCTGTGCCCAACATCCTTCGCTTTCGGAGCAGATTTGGAGGATGTCTCGAGCGAGGCGCTCATTTCAGCACCCCTAAGGGGAGCCGCCAGGGGTGGTTGCACGGGCTCGTTCGCTGCCATTGTGTGGGGATGTCTCAGGCTGTTCGCCTGTTTCTGTGCCCAACATCCTTCGCGTTCGGAGCAGATTTGGAGGATGTCTCGAGCGAGGCGCTCATTTCAGCACCCCTAAGGGGAGCCGCCAGGGGTGGTTGCACGGGCTCGTTCGCGGCCAGTTTGTGGGGATGTCTCAGGCGGTTTGCTTGTTTCTGTGCCCAGCATCCTTCGCTTTCGGAGCAGATTTGGAGGATGTCTCGAGCGAGGCGCTCATTTCAGCACCCCTAAGGGGAGCCGCCAGGGATGGTTGCACGGGCTCGTTCGCGGCCATTTTGTGGGGATGTCTCAGGCGGTTTGCTTGTTTCTGTGCCCAACATCCTTCGCTTTCGGAGCAGATTTGGAGGATGTCTCGAGCGAGGCGCTCATTTCAACACCCCTAAGGGGAGCCGCCAGGGGTGGTTGCACGGGCTCGTTCGCGGCCATTTTGTGGGGATGTCTCAGGCGGTTTGCTTGTTTCTGTGCCCAACATCCTTCGCTTTCGGAGCAGATTTGGAGGATGTCTCGAGCGAGGTGCTCATTTCAGCACCCCTAAGGGGAGCCGCCAGGGGTGGTTGCACGGGCTCGTTCGCGGCCATTTTGTGGGGATGTCTCAGGCGGTTTGCTTGTTTCTGGGCCCAACTTCCTTCGCTTTCGGAGCAGATTTGGAGGATGTCTCGAGCGGGTCGCTCACTTTCACCCCCAACATCCTTCGCTTTCGGAGCAGATTTGGAGGATGTCTCGAGCGAGGCGCTCATTTTCACCCCCCAGGTGGGCCAGATTTTGAGGATGTCTCGATCGGTTTGCTTGTTTTGGTGGCCAGGCTCGTGGGGCTCGTTCGCTGCCATTTTGTGGGGATGTCTCGATCGGTTTGCTTGTTTTGGTGGCTAGGCTCGTGGGCGCAGATTCTTCTCAGGATGCCACAGGAGGCTCCAACAGGCTCCAGGAGGCCCCAGGAGACCACATGAGGTCCCAGGGGGCATCAGGAGGCCACAGAAAGACTCAAGAGGCCACAGGATGCCCCAAGAGGCTCCAGGAGGCCGCAGGAAGCTCCAGAAGGCCTCAGGAAACCACAGGAGGCCCCAGGAGGCAACATGAAGCGCCAGGAGGCCTCGGAAGGCAACAGGAGGCCCCGAGAGGCCCCAGGAGCAGGAGGCCCCAGAAGGCAACAGGAGTGGTTCCAATCCCATGTGTTTTACGTATGCTCCTATCGATTGGGCCTCACCTGGAGCACGATTCTTTGATGTTCTGCGTATGTTTCTATAGATGGCCCTTCTCCTGTGTACACAATCCTGCATGTTTTACTCATGTTCCTATATATTGGGCCTCTCCTGGGGCACGAGTCCTTGGTGTTTTACGCGTGTTCCTATAGATTGCCCTTCTCCTGTGGCTCTAATCCGCAATGTTTTATGTACGTCTGTTGCTATAGATTGCGCCTTTCCTGGGGCACGAAACCTTCCTAGGAGGTCCCAGGAGGTCCCAAGAGGCTCCTGGAGACCCCAGGAAGCCCCAGTAGGTTTCAGGAGGCCCCAGGAGGCCCCAGGCTCATGCACAGAGACGCGCTCGTACTACTGAGGCTCATTCACACTCCAATTCATTCGCAGTTAGATTGATGTCCAGACCGTCACAACTGAAGCCCGTTAATATTCGAAAGCTCTTGCGCCTAGACATTCACGGCGGACAGGTCCATGCGAGTAGATGCACATATGGGGAGCTCCACGCAGTGACTATTTTTTTGTTTCTCTCTCTCTCTCTCTCTTTCTCTCTCCCCCCACGAGCCCTTGCTGCAGGTGCTGCCTCCCCCTCCCGCGCTCACCCCTCCGGGCGCTGGCCCACGCTGTGGCTGGCGTGCGCGCTGCGCTCGCCGGCGGGTCGCGGCATGTCGCTCGCCCTCTCTAGCCGGTCAGCAAGATGGGGGGGGCCACGTGCGGACCTTGCCCTTACCCCCGCCACGACTTCTGAGGGGGAGGGCGGGGTTCGCTTCGCTCAGTGAGCGCACGCCGCAACCCAGGGAGCCACGTGCGAACGCCCTACCCCCCACGATTTTCTGGGGGGCCGAGCGAAGTGAACCCCGCCCTCCCCCTCAGAAATCGTGTGGGGGTAGGGCGTTCGCACGTGGCCCCCTGGGTTGTGGCGTGCGCTCGCTGTGGGCTCGGAGGAGCTGCGGTTCCGGCCGAGTGAAGCGGGGCCTGCCCCGAGGGCCCACGGCGCGTGTGCGTTGGCGAACCTTGCCCGCGCGCCCGCCAGGTACTGGTTAATCAAGGAGTTGCACTGCCTCGCAGTTATCCTCTACTGCAAACTCGCTGGACACTATTCGTGAATCAGTGTCTGTAACATTGCACACGTCGTCTTGGAATTAATGCATGTAACGGCCCAGGTTTGCTTGTATGGAGCTAAACACTCACGGATGCTTGGGCTGAAAACGGCAATCAGGACCAAACGGCGAGCACAAATCGGGCGTAGCCCCGCACGTGTTCTAATGCCCACACGTCGTTTTCGTACTTCTCGCATTCCTTCCCGTGCTCCTCCCCATCCTGAGCGTCGTCGTCGTCCTCCTCCTCATCCTCCTCGTCTTCCCGTTTTCCTCTTGCTCCAGCTCGGTTTCCTATCGGTTGCGTTATAGGTTGCACCTCCGGTGGACGATTATAAAACCGTTTCCTATCGGTTGCCCCATAGGTTGCGCCCTCGGCGGCCGAGAATAAAACCGTCTCGACTCGGTTGTTGTGCCATAGGTTGCGCCTTCGGCGGCCAAGAGTAGAACCGTCTCCTATCGGTTGCCCCATAGGTTGCGCCTTCGGCGGCCGAGAACAAAAGCCGTCGCGTAACGGGTGCGACCAAACTGTTCAGTTGAGTTGGTTCAGTTCAGTCAGTATACCTCGCGAGCAACAAAATCGGGCTACGCCCGGAAACATATGGAAATAACATGCAATCTAGTTTCGGTTGTTCTTCGATTCTTAGCCCTCCCGTGACGTCTCCGCAGCGCCGCGCGTCCCACCTCCTTCTTCCTCCCCCTCCTCCTCCTCTTCCTTTCCCTCGTCCTTCATGGTTTCAGCAGCCCCCTCACACGCTTGTGCCCCTCATGAAGCACTACCTGCAGCCCCACCGGACCCGACCGCAGGCGTCACCGCCACCCGTTTTTTTTGGCACACCCCTCACACGAATCGTGCCCCACAGGGAGCTCACCTCACAGTGGCTTACCGCTCGAGATGCCGTGGTTGCCGCCATCCGCACGCAACAGGCCCGGCGCGGTCTGGACACTCTGCGCCAGGCGATGCGGTCGTCGGGGGCGGCCAAGAGGGGGGTGATGAGTAGGGAGGGGGATATCATGGCGTGGGCCATGGCATTTCCCCCAGAGTTCATGGCGCCTCTTCTTGTGTCATGACGTCCCCAGGCCCCCCCCCCTGGGCCGCGCACGTCACGTGCCGCCGGCCATGAGTTGGGCCCCCCCCCTCCTCTTGGACGCCTCCCTTTTGGCCGCTCCCCCTTCTCTTGGACGCCCCCCTCTTGAGCGCCCCCCTCTTGGACGCCCCCCCCCCTCTTGGACGCCCCCCTCTTGAGCGCCCCCCTCTTGGACGCCCCCCCCCTCTTGGACGCCCCCCGCCTTGGACGCCCCTCTCCTGGGCGCCCCCCTCCTTGGCCGCGCTCCCGAGGCCGTGCCCGGGGAGGGCTGCCGAGCCCTCTCCGCCCGTGGCCGGCGCGGCGCGCCCCTCCGAGCACGGCCGCCGCTCTCCCGAAGCGCTGGGCCCCGCGGCTGAGCTGCGGCAGAGCCAGCCTGCCTTGGCATCGCTCGGACGTGTGCATTTTTCCTTCGGCGAGGACCATCGAGGATCGGGAGCGGAAAAGAGGGGGGTGATGACTAGGGGGGGGTGGATATCATGGCGGGGGCCATGATATTTCCCCAGATTTTATGGCGCCTCTTCTTATTTCATTACGGCCCTGGCCCCCCCGCTGGGCCGCGCACATGCCGCCGGTCATAATTTGCACCCCCCCCTCTTGGACACCCCCCTCTTGGCCGCTCCCGAGAGGAGCACGCACGAAGCCGAGAAAAAAGCACTGGGAAGGGACGCCCGAGCGATGGCCCGCCTGCACGGCGCGCGCCCTGCGGCTGCGCGTCCCGGCATGCTCTCTCCCCCGCTGCCTTAAGCCCGTCCCCGGACCCCCATCGAGCCAGGACGAGCATCACGACGGAAGGGTTGCGCTATTCTCGGCCTCGGGGGCCCTTACGTACCGGGCCTCGGGGCCATCGAGCAACGACCCGGGATGAGAAACCGGTCCCAGGGAAGGGGTCGAAACCTTCTTGGGGGTCGACGTCATGAAAAAATCATGACGTCGGGGGTCTGGGTCCCCCGCGGCATCAACTCCTTCCTATGGGGCGCATATCCTGGGAGTTTCAATTCAGCATCGGCGCTGGTACATCCGCGGTCGGAAACCGATGTTTAATCCAGCATGCTCCCGTTTGATCTGTTTTAAAACCGCTCGATCCGGCCTAATCCCGCTTAGTTCCGGGCGCGTTCTGGCTTCATGTCGCTGAATGGTTCTTCGTGGCTCTTAGTCTGGTTTAATAGGCCTTGATCGTTCTTACGAAGCGAAGACCCAGGAGTTGCCACCCCTCCTTCCTCCCTTCACCCCCCCTCCCTGCTGCATCTTTCCTCGCTCCTTTTTTCTCCCTCTTCGCTCCTCCCCTTGTCTCTCCCGCCACCTCGGCTGGCGCCGCCGTGACGGGTCTGGCGCAGGCGCTCGTGGCTGAAAAGGCCGCCGGTGGCCCAGCATTGGCCGATGCCGAGCGGCTTGCGTCACCCGAAAGCTGCTGCGTTCAGGGTGCGCGGGCGCCCACGTGCAGAGCAAAAAGCTGGCATGCACGAGTTGTCGGAGGTCCGCGCGGAACTCCGAAAGGTCATGCTGACATTGGGGGCCTATGCCAAGAAGCACCCTGCTTGCCTCCAGGGTGCCCTGGGTTTCTTGGGTTTCGATGGTTTTGCTATGGAGAGCGTGACGTTCCCACCCCGAAAAAACAATGGAGGCCCTGGGGTCTCAGGGTTGGGTTTCTTGCGGAATGTCTCCTGTGGATTGGGCCTCCGCTGTATACCGCGCCGTCTTCCCCTGAAGAGGGGGGCGTGCGGGCCAGGGGGGCCGGATGCGTATCATGGCCGGGGCGATCGGGTTTCCGAGACTGTAGGACCTTCTCTTCTTTCGGGTCGGGGGTGGGCAGAACCCCCAGCTCTGACGCGTCGATTCGTGAGTTGTCCGTTTTCGGTTCTGGAGGGGGCGCCGCGGCCGTCGTTTTCCAGGCTGGCGCCCGCCGGGTCTGGGCACGAGGCCGCTTGCAGTGAACCAGGGGCTCTGTCCGCCCCCCGGTCAATGCGCTGCCCAGCCCCCCCCCGCGTCCGCGCACGCGCCTCGGGTCACTGCGCGCTCACCCCCCCCGCTTCCTGCCCCCCCCCACTGCGGCGCACCCAGAGCCAGCTGCCGTCGCTCGAGGTCGGGCGACTCGCTCGGTGCGAGAGGCCCACGCCCGCGCCCGTGCGACGTGGGCCTGCCGCGTGTTTGGTGTTCGTGCCGGCGCCGTGGAGTGCGGCGCGTCTTGGCACCTCGCCAGCAAAGAGCTTGGCGTCGTTCGGACTTGTGCGCTCGTTTCTCGGCGAGGGCCATCGAGGAGCATCCTGCTTTGTCCGGCGCGGAAGGCACACACGCGACCGAAACATGCACAGGGAATGGACGGCCGATGCGTTGTGTCACTCTTATGCCGGGGCGCCGGAGCGCGATCCCGTGAAGAGAAGGCCGTGGCCGCGGTGCGCCGCCGCACGACGACGACGTCGTCGTCGTCGCCGTTACCGCCTTCGTCGTCATCGTCGTCGTCGTTGTTGTCGTCGTCAGTCGTCGTCGTCGTCAGTCGTCTTCGTCGTCGTCGCCGTCGCTGTTACCGCCTTCTTCGTCGTCGTCCTCCTTGTCTTCGTCGTCGTATCTCATGGACACCATCCGCGCGCGGGGTGTCCGCGCGAGGCGTCCGTGCAGAGCCCGCCCTGTATCCACGGGGTCGTGGCTGATGAGCCAGGGCGAATGCTCTCTGGGGTCAAAGATGTTCTCGCGCATCGTCGGGAATCCGGACATCCACATGATATACACCAGGGTACCGGGTGAAAGAAGCAGCGTCGAGGTTTTGGAGCGTCCTAATAGCGACGATGCTCCATCGCCCGAGTTAGATTCCAAATCGACGCGCGTCCTACGACTGCATCAGTGCGACCTCATATTGTTTTACCATCCTTTGAGCAGGCTCGAGCACGGCGCTGCAAACCCAGGCGCGCATCTGGCATCTTGTCAGACAGAAACTTCGTGTATATCGCACAACCACAGGGTTCTCGATTGATGAAGATTGCGCGGTGTGGAAATGTTGCATGGGGGCTTCATCACTTCTTCGGCGGGGTCGTGTTTATATTGGAGAGCCCAGTTTGCGTGACAACCGCAAAACATCAGACAGCCAAGGACAACCCACAGGTTGTTCGTGCCCAGTCAGGCCGCGTTATTTGCAGGGCGCCGTAGGGCGCGGGCGAAGGAAAACGTGGCGCAGGTGATGGATCAGAAATCGAGGTGCGGGAGCCTCTTTGGCCGCGTTTCAGATTCAGACGCCGGTGGCATAGCAACCCGTTTGATTATCTTTATGATTGTCTGAAAAACTCATAACTACAGTGTGTATGTTTGTGTAACCGTATAACAGTACACGCATACGAACATAGCTGTAAACATATACGTGTACATACATTTACACACACATACAAATACAACACACTAATATGTTTATGTGTATATGTATGTTCGCACATACATATATATACATATATATATATATATATATATATAAAAAAGATATGCCCACGCGTGTGTGTATGCTTGTATATATGTATTCGGCCCATCCCGCTTCCGTGCATTGGTTGTGGGTCAGAAGTCTTTAGGATGTGTTTTGGGATGTCGCTGGAGGCTTCTCGGGGGCCTCGTGGAGGCGGTCTTGAGGCCTCTTGGGGGCAGTCGTGGGGCCTCTTGGGGCGTCTTGAGGGCCTCCTAGGGTCTCTCCTGGGCGCCTCGTGGGGCCTATTGGGGGCCTCTTCGGGTGTCCTTCGGTCATATTGGGACGGAAGGCTCGAATTGTCGGTTCGGGCTCCCCCTCTCGGGCCCGTTTTGGAGCCATCTTGGGGCCGTCTTGGGCCGTCGTGGGCCGTCTTGGGGCCCTCTTGGGCCGTCATGGGGCCCTCTTGGAGGCCTCTGGGGCCGTCTCGGGGCGGTCTTGGGGGTTTGTTCGGACGTCTTGGAGTGGCGGAAGCTCGAAACGTCAGGAACCCAAAAACCAAACAAACATTTCAGAACCTACGACAAATCAACGAATTTGGCTTCTCGGGGCCCTTTTTGGAAGGCTCCTGGATGCCCGCCTCTTCGGCCGCTTGGAGGCCATCTGGCGCGTCTTGGACCGATCGTGTGGCGATTCGGGGCGCCCTTGGACCGTCGGGGCGGCCTCTTGGGGGTCTCTTGGCCCGGCTTGGGGCCCTTCTGGCTTCAAAAGGTCACGCGACAAGACGCGACGCGCCCCAGAAGTCACGAGAGAAGCCCCGAGAGATTTCCGAACTTGATGTCCGGGCCCGCTCGAACGAATCCTCAGAATTGGGGGCCGAGGCTCCAGGGGGTTCAGCAAAAGGGACCTGGGGTCACTCCACTTCGTCACTTCGTGCCACATGGGCAGGGTGGCAGATATGTGTGCTAGCCCATCCGGCGACCCCACCGTGAGAGAGAAATGGAGAGAGAGAGAGAGACAGAGAACGCGAAAGAGAGAGTGTGTGTTTGTGTGCGATAGCGGGACGGCGATACTCAGAGAGGGAAAGGCAGAAGGAGAGATGGAAATAGAGAGAGAGAGAGAAAGAGAGAGAGAGAGAGAGCGAGAGAGAGAGAGAGAGCGTGCTTCTTTCATCTGCCTTCCACCACCTTAAACTGACTCGTCCTCATCTTCGTTCCCCCTTGCCTCGCCGCCCTCATCTCCCCTGCAGTAGGAAGCAATGATAATACACGTTGTTCATTTCTAAATGTTCGAAAGTTCTTTGATTTTTTGGGGGCTAAGATCCTTTCATTTCTAATTGTTTTATCCTGGGCCTCTTCCTGGCCACTAGGGGGCCAGGAACAATTAGAAACGAGCACAATTAGAAATGAGCACGATTAGAAATGAACGACGTGTACTTCTCTCTCTCTCTCTCTCTCTCTCTAAAGGGCACGATCATGATCCGTCAGGAGAGGTCCGTCTCCCCCCCCTCTCTCCTCTCTGTTTCTCCCTCCCCCACTTCGTGCCACATTGGCACGGTGGCGGATGACGGGAAGCGCCTCCGGCGTGGACCGTTTGTCTTTTGGGAAGTTTTCTCTTTTAATTAGGGTTCCGGCCGCATCCCGAAACTCGCTGGCGGATTCCGGGTTTTCGGGCCCAAGACGGCCCCAGAGGCTTCCAAGACGGCAAAAGACCTCCCCAACCGCCCCCCAGACGACCTGAGAGAGACCCACGAGTGCTCCAAGACGGCCCAAAAGCGTTCCAAGACGGCCCAAGAAGCTTTCGATATGCCCACGAGAGCCCCAAGAGCCCTCCCAAGAGGGCCCCGAAAAGCAAAAATCAACGCTTTTCATTGTGTTTTCCATTGTTTTGGGGGTTGTCGCCTTTTCCAGCTGCCGACGCCCCAAGACGGCCCAAGAGACCCCAATCTTGCCCCAAGATGGCCCAAGAGGCCCGCAAGAGGGCCCCAAGACGGCCCAAGAGAGCCCCAATATGGCCCAAGAAGCGCCCAAAACGGCCCAAGAGGGCCCCAAAACGGCCCCCAGAAGGGCCCAAGAGGGGGACCACGAACCGTCAATTCGAGCTTTCCGCCCCAAGAGGCCCCCAGGAGGCCCCAAGAGGCCCAAAAGAACCCCCCAAACGGCCCCAAAACGGCCCCCAAGAGGCCCAAAAGATACCCCAAGAGGCGCCAAAACGGCCCCTAAGAGGCTTGTGTTCTTTCAGGGGGGGCAGTGAAACAACATCGGCCGTCTTGGGGTTCTCTTGGGGTTCTCTTGGGTCATCTTGGGGCGATCTTGGGGCGTCTTCGGGGCTCTCTCGTGCAACGGCGGTCCACGTGCGACGACAACGACAACGACGACGAGCGACGAACGATGACGCATGACTGCGACGACGACAATGACGACGCGACGACGACGACGACGACGACGACGACGACGACGACGACGAAGGACCCCCTTCGACGACGACGCCGACGGACGCCGAACGGCCAAAGAGGGCCCCAATACAGCCCAAGAAGCGCCCAAGCCGGCCCAAGAGGGCCCCAAGACAGCCCCAGGAAGGGCCCAAGAGGGGGACCACGAACCGACAATTTGAGCCTTCCGCCCCACAAGGCCCCCAGGAGGCCCCAAGATGCCACAAACAAACCAAACGACGCGAAAACGGCCTCCAAAAACTTCAAAAGAGGCCCCCAAAGTATCCAAAACGGATCACAAGAGGCCTGTGCTCTTTCAGGTCTCGAGGACGACGACGACGTCGACGACAACGACGACGACGAGTGACGACTGCGACGACGACGACGACGTCGAACGACGAACGACGATAACGACGACGACGAATGATGAACGACGACGACGCGTCAGACGACGACGACGACAGACGACGGACGACGAAGACGACGAACGATGAACGACGAAGGACACGACGCAGACGGACGACGAACGGCGAAAGACGAAGACGACATAGAGCCCGAGAGCCCAAGAGGCTCCACAACGTCCTTCAATAACCTAGTTCCCGTCTTGGGGTTTCCCTCGGGCTCTCTTTGGCCGTCATGAGGCGATCTTCCGGTCCTTCGGCGTTCACGGTTTACCGACCCCGCTGCCCCTGCCAGCTGCTCGTGTCTACCCCTGCCGGCTGCTCGTGTCCAGTTCGACCATCTCCAGGTCAATTCTCCGGGCAGCTCGGGGCGTCGCCCGCTGGTTCCGCCTCCACTCGGGGCATACATCTGTGCCGTGTCGCAGAGGGATCCTGAAGAGGCTCCCTGTTCGGGAACGTGATGAGTAACCTGCAAAGGTTGCCATTCCGCTTGTGCGGCGCTGGATGGGGAACTTGAAAAGGCTCCTTGTCCGGCGGCGGGAGAGGGAACCTGAAAAGGCTCCCTGTCCCGCCTGTGCCGTGCCGAAGAGGGACCCTGAAAAGGCTCCCTGTTCGGCAGCGGAAAGAGGAACCTGCAAAGGTTCCCCGATCCGCTTCTGCGCCGTTGGATGGGGAACCTGAAAAGGTTCCCTGTCCGGCGGCGGGAGAGGGAACCTGAAAAGGCTCCCTGTCCCGTATGTCTGAGGGCCCTGAAAAGGCTCCCTGTTCGGCGGCGGGAGAGGGAACCTGAAAAGGCTCCCTGTTCCGTATGCCTGTGACCTGCGGCGGGAAAGGGAACCTGAAAAGGCTCCTTGTCCCGCCTGTGCCGTGCCGAAGAGGGACCGTGAAAAGGCTCCCTGTTCGGCAGCGGAAAGAGGAACCTGCAAAGGTTTCCCGATCCGCTTCTGCGCCGTTGGATGGGGAACCTGACAAGGCTCCCTGTCATGCGGCGGGAGAGGGAACCTGAAAAGGCTCCCTGTCCCGTATGTCTGAGGGGCCCTGAAAAGGCTCCCTGTTCGGCGGCGGGAGAGGGAACCTGAAAAGGCTCCCTGTTCCGTATGCCTGTGACATGCCGAAAAGGGAACCTG
Source organism: Prorocentrum cordatum (assembly GCA_963575745.1). Taxonomy (NCBI): domain Eukaryota; class Dinophyceae; order Prorocentrales; family Prorocentraceae; genus Prorocentrum; species Prorocentrum cordatum. The sequence continues at coordinate 57,673 of CAUYUJ010001221.1, forward strand.
AAAAGGTTCCCTCTTCGGCAGCGGGAGGGGGAACCTGCAAAGGCTCCCGTTCCGATTGTGCGTCGCCGGATGGGGCCTTTGAAACGGTTCCCTGTCCAGCGGCGGGATAGGGGACCTGACAAGGCTCCCTGTCCCGTATGTCAGTGACGTGCCGAAGAGGGGCCCTGAAAAGGCTCCCTGTTCGGTGGCGGAAAAAGGAACCTGCAAAGGCTCCCCGATCCGCTTCTGCGCCGTTGGATGGGGAACCTGAACAGGTTCCCTGTCTGGCGGCGGGAGAGGGTCCCTGAAAAGGCTCCCTGTTCTGTATGCCTGTGACATGCCGAAGAGGGACCCTGAAAAAGGCTCCCTCTTCGGCAATGGAAAGGGGAACCTGCAAAGGCTCCCGTTCCGATTGTGCGTTGCCGGATGGGGACCTTGAAACGGTTCCCTGTCCAGCGGCGAGATAGGGGACCTGACAAGGCTCCCTGTCCCGTATGTCAATGACGTGCCGAAGAGGGGCCCTGCAAAGGCTCCCTGTTCGGCGGCGGGTTCCGTTTGTGCGTCGCCGGATGGGGTCCCTGAAATGGTTGTCTCTTGGGGGGCCGTTCCAGGCTCCGGGGGCCTCCAAACCGAGCCCGTGGCAAGCATCTCTTTCTTTTTCTCCGCTGACGTGCCCCTTGGGGCCCCGTTCTAGGCTCTGGGGACTTCGGAACCGATTCCACGGCACGACATCCATGTCGACGATGGCCGCGAGATTCCTTTTTCCCTCTTCTACACAGAGCTTGGGCCCCTCTGGAGGCCCCTTCTGATTCCTCGACCTGCCCGTCCATCCGCTCGTCAATGCCTTCATTGTTTCCTTTTCCTCCGCTGACGTGCCCCTTGGGGGCCCGTTTCAGGCTCAGGAAACCTCGAAACCGAACCCACGGCACGAAATCCATACAGACGATGGCCGCGAGTTTGCCGAAACTTTGGGGCCCGTTCTTCGTCCAGCTCATCTGCTGCATCAGCTGCGCCGTGGCCCTCTGCTGCTGGCAGACGGACTCCGAGCCCATCAAGGCTCTTCCTCCTTCTCCTCCACCTCCCTTTCTTCCTTCTCGTTCTCCTTCTGCCCCCCCCCCCCAGTCGTCGTCGCCGGAAAAAGACAAGGAGGAGGAGGAGGAAGAGGAGGAGGAGGAAGAGAAGAAGGAGGAGGAAGAGAAGGTGGTAGTGGAAGAGGACGAGGTGGAGGAGCAGAAAAAGGAAGAAGAAGACGAAGAGAAGTAGGAGGAGGAGGAGGAGGAGGACGAGAAGGAGGAGGAGTGGGAGAAGGAGCGGCAGCAGGAACAGGACAGAGAGCAGAGGAGGGGTGGGCGAGATGAAAACGGAATGACGTTCATGAAGCGAGGGTGGGGGGAAACGACAGAGAAAGAACGATAGTCCATTCCACGGCCATTCGGGCTCGCCCGCGCGCTCCCGCGTACCCGCGGCCGTGTTCCCCACCCCCTCCGCGCACGGTGCCTCACATGGCAGCCGCCCGTGCGCGCTCCAAGGAACTGCGCAACCTCCAGCGGGCCGCCAACCGCGACAAGCCGGAGGCCCCCGCAGCGCCTACCGTGCCACGAGTCCTCGCCATGCCACTGCCTCCAGGCCCAGTGCGGATGGACCGCTCGCGCTCTCCGCACGCCGTTGCGCTCCCCGCGCCCTCGGCGGCCAAAGCGCCGCCCCCGTCCGACCCGATCCTGCGTCCCCGGCCGCAGCCAGAGAACGTGGTCCCGGCGCCGCCAGCGCCGTCGAACATCTCCACTGCTGGTGCCCAGCCAGCGCCCTCACCCTCACCAGAGGCGGCCGCGGCCGCCCGGCAGGCGGACGCCAACTCGCCGCAACTCCTTTTCGGCTTCTTGATGGGGACGTCAGAATTCACCACCCAGAAGCAGAAGCTGCTCGGGAAGGTCCGCGGTACTACCACTACTACTACTACTACTACTAGTACTACTACTGCTACTAGAACTAGTACTCCTACTACTACTACTAGTGATACTACCACACTTCCTTCTACAATTACTACTAGACTTACTACTACGCTTACTACTGTTACTACTACTACTACTGCTGTTATAACGACTACTACCACCATTGCCATCAGGACTACGACTATCACGGCGACGACTACTACTACTACTACTACTACGACTACTACTACTACTACTACGACTACTACTCCTACTACTGCTGCCACTACTCGTGCGACCATTATTACTACTACTACTACTGCCACTACTACTACAATTGTTGTTCTTGCCACTACTACTACACCAGCAACAACTACTTCTTCTATGCTTCTTCTACTTCTACTTCTACGTCTACGTTTATTTCTAGTTCTACCTCTACGACTGCTACTACTATTATTTCTACTCGTACCACCAATACTACTACTATTCATACTACTACTACTACCATTACTACTACTACTACTACTTCTACTACTACTACTAATAGTACTACTACTACTACGACTACTATTCCTACTACTGCTGCCACTACTTGTGCGATTATTACTACTACTACTGCCACTACCACTACTACTACTACTAGTACTACTCCTATTACTTCTGCTACTATTACTACTGTTCTTACTACTACTTCTACACAAGCAACACTTAGCACTTCTTCTCTACTTCTACTTCTAAGTTTACTTCTACTTCTACCTCTGCTTCTACTTCTGCTTGTACGATTACTACTACTACTCATACTACTACTCGTACCACCGCTACTACTATTACTACTAGTACGACTTCTCTTGCTACTACTACTACTACTACTACTATTACTATTAAAACTACTACTACTACTCCTACTACCATTACTATTACTACTACTACTGCTACTGCTACCACCACCACTACTACTATTACTACTATTACTACTAGTACTACTCTTATTTCTACTACTGGCGATGCTGTTATAACGACTACTACCACCATTACCACCACCACTACGACTATCACGACGACGACAACAACAACTGCTAGTACTACGACTACGACGACGACTACTACTACTACAACTATTACTACTACTGCTAATATTCCTATTGCTATTACTACTACGTCTTTTTCTTCTACTACTATTACTACTACTACTGCTACTGCTACTGATACTACTGCTGCTACAACCACGACAACAACATGAACTACGAGTACTGCTACTAAACAGACTACTGCCACTGCCAAGGCTACAGTCCGGTGGGCGCCAGGCCCGTCCAACGCGCCGGCGTCCTTGCTGGCGTCGTGGAAGACGGGCATCGACGAGTGGCGCTCGATCCACGGCGTCATGTCCGTCGCCGAAAAGAACAAGCTGCGGAGACACATAGACTGGTGCGAGACGAACAGTCGGAACGTCATCGTGTGCTTCACGAGGGAGCTTCGCGCGGTGAAGGACAAACTGACGGACGAGGTCTCGAGTGAGTGGAGCGCGCAGAACATTTGCCCGGTCAAGTGACGTCGCGGCCATGCCAAAATGGGTTGCTGCGCCGGGCGGCGTAGGAGGTAGGACAGAGAAGGGCACAACAACCCCCTACCAACGCCATTAGCGGTAACGCCAACACATATCATTCCAAGACTGTTCGGTCGCCCCTGTTCGCGAAAGGAGGGGAAAGGAGGGAGAGGGACAGAGAAAGGGCGGGAGGAGAGAGGGAGAAGGGAGGAAGGAGAGAGAAGGGAGGAGGGAGGAGCAGGAGGAGGAGGAGCAAAAGGAGGAGGAGGAGGATGAGGACGAGGACGAAGAGGAGGAAAACAAACGGAGAAGAAGGAAAACGGTCCGAGGCTCCCCCGAGCGCCTTCGGGCACGGCGCCGGCGGAGGGCGCTCGCCCGGACGAGGCGGGCGCTCGCCCCAGAGGCAGGCGAGCGCACGGCGCCGCGAAGTGGGGCGAACGCGGGCGCACCCCTGCCCCGGAGAAATCACTTCGATGGGAAAAATGCAGTACCCGCCGGTGGGGGTGATCAGCAATAATTACCTGTCAGAACTCGGAGTTCGACATGGATCAGTTGTGGGGACGTCACGGGCGGGAGCGCCGTCGTTGGCTCTGTTGTGGGACCATCTCAGGCGGGAGCGGGGGTCGTGAGTAAATTTGGAGAACGTCTCACGCGGGAATCGTAAGTGTTCTCGTCGGGGGCCCAGGGCCACGATCTGAACCCCCAGGCGTTCCCTGACAAAACGCACAGGGACACACAAGTGCCTACTACACCTACTTCTACCACTTGGAACACTACTGCTACACCCACTGCTACTTATACTTGTACTACAACTACAACAACAACAACAACTACTACTTTTAGCACTACTACGACTACTACTACGACTACTACTACACCACACCACTACTATTACGATTACTACTACTACTACTACTACTACTACTACTACTACTACTACTACTACTACTACGACCGCTACCACTACCAGTACCCATACCACTGCCACTACAACACCTACAAGAAGTACGACTGCTACCACTACTACTTCTACCATACTGCTACTACTACAACTGCTGGTGCTACTCGTATTCCTACGATCACGACTACTACAACTTTGATTACGCCTGCTACGATTACTACCACGACGACGACTACGTCTATTACTGCTACTCCTACTCGTATCACTATTACTATTACTACGACTACTACTTCTACTACTACTACTACTAAGGCCTACTGGAACTGTTTTACTACGCTCGCTGGAGGCATCCTCTCCGCCTTGACCTCGGCGACGCGCGGAAAGCCCAAATGACCTCATGCAAGATGACCCGCTGACTGCATGGCCTAAGTGCCCCGTGTCGCGTGGCCGCCCGCCTTGCGCGCACCATTCTTGTTTCCGCAACCCCGAGTTGTCACCTGCTTCGTCGTCAGGGCCGCTCATACTACCACTTCTACTACCATTATTATTACTACTACTACTATTAGTAGCTCTCCTCCTCTGTCTACTACACCTAGTCCTACTACTACGAACACTACTACTACAGCCGCTGCTAATGCTATTACTACTACAACTACTACTACTACTACTACTTGTTCAACTACTACCACTACTACTACTACGGCTACTACTACACCCTACCATTACTACTACTACAACCATTACCACTACCAGTACCCATACCAATGCCACTCCAACACTTACAACAAGTACGACTACTACCACTACTATTGCTACCATACTCATTCGATTGGTGCTACTCGTATTCCTACGACCACGACACCTACGACTTTGACAACGCCTGCTACGACTACTACCACGACGACGACTACGACTACTACTGGTACTATTACTCCTATTATTATTATTATTATTTCTACGACGACTAATACTACCACTGCTTCTAATACAATTCCTACTGGGAATATTTTTACTACGTTCGCTGGGGACATCCCCTCAGCCTTGACCTCGGAGGCGCGCGGAAGGCCCAAATGACCTCATGCACGATGACCCGCTGACCCCATGGCCCAAGTGCTTCGTGTCGCGTGGCCGTCCGTCTTGCGCACACCATTTTTGCTTCCGCAACCCCGCGCTGCCACCTGCTTCGTCGTCAGGGCCGCTCCCCATCGGTTACCTTGCCATGGCGGACAAGCTGGAGACCGTGAGCGAGCGCAATTGCGGGACCCAGGTTGTGCACGTGCGCGCGTTCAACCCCAGGGTGCACACAACCCAAAAGAACGCAGACGTCTTCACTTGCGTGCTGGTCAGTGAATCAGGATTATACTGCATGGCCGAGCAGATGGTGTGGGGCGACAACCCCGCGGCGCGCGCCCGGACAACCAAAGCTCTGACGGATAAGTGGACCCCCAAGTCGTCGTGGGCTCTATCCAAGCTGAAGATGGTGCGCAAGAAAGACGCCTTCCACGGCTGTCCGCACCCCTGCGTCTTGCAGCTGAGCAACAAAACCATGGTCGCCAAAGTTTTGCCGCCCCAGCAGGCGAACAAATTGCCAAACGAAGTAGAACCATCTATGAGCATTCACGACGTACTTGAACTGTCCCAGGACCAAGAAGTTGACCTGTACGGCTTCGTCACCGACATCTCCACCCAAGGCACATTCAAGGACAAGAAATTGGTGGTGTCCTCTGCGTGCGATGCATCCAAAAACGCCATCGCCCTGAAGTGTTGGGAGGAGTCCATCCCGCAGGCACAGCAGCTTCACAACAAGGAGCCTGTCTACATTTTCGGTGCGTACCTGGTGAAGTCCGACAACGGCGGCGTCCACCTCACAGTGCGCAACTCCACCATTTTCACCCAGCCCACAGGCTCCTCTCCCAAAGTGGCAGCGATGCTTGCCGCTGGCGTCCGAGACCTCGCCAAAGACGACCTGACCAGCCTCTCGGTGTACGACTCCACGAACTACAAAGATGGGCCTGCCGTGAGTTCCACGTCGGCAATTCTGGACATGCTCTTACAGAGCAAGGCCGTGGCTCCAGATAAGCTGTTCGAAATCCCCGCCGCATCCTTTTCCCTCAGCGACACGGAGAACTTGCTGACCAAGGCCGGGGACCGCGTGTGGGCGTCCGTGCGCATGTCCGACTACACCGGCTCGGTCGACGCTAAGATCACGGAGACGGCTGCCCTCGCGTTGACGGGGTGCGCTGACAAGACCGAGTTCCAAGACGAAGTCGCGCAAGGGTCCATGACGTGGTCTCGGGCGCGCGTCCGCGCAACGCTGGCTGCGCCCGGTGGCGCCCAGGACGACCAGGCTAACGAACCTCGCCTCGCTATCGTGTGTGCAGAGCCTTGCCTTTTCGACGTCACCGAGCCGTTGCTCGCCCCGCAGAACGACAGCCGCCTTGTCCCTACTACAGCCCGCGCCATCTCGATGAGTGCCACGGGGAAGCTCTGCGTCGCTATCGGCTCTTCGCGGTTCCTGGCCAGCGGGGCCATCCTACTCGTCGAGGCCACGAAGGACCCAGACACCACCCCGCGCGACGACGGCTTCGCCATCACCAACTACGTCACAGACGTAGCGGAGACCGACACCGAGCAGAAGACCGCCTGGATGGCCACCACGGCTTGTCCGACAAGGCGTCTGGGCAGGTACGCCTTGACCAAAAAGGACCGGGCGCTTACCTTGGTCACAGTCGTCAACGGGGCGGAGTCAGAGCTCACTGTCGCCGACGTGTGGAAACTTGCGCCCGGCATCGACCCCGGCGCGTTCACGACCGAAATTGCCGCGGCAGCTGACGTCCTCACCAACCGCCTGACGCGCTCCAAGCGCAAGGCCGACGACGACGTTAGTGACTTCTTCGGGCCCGCCGCCAAGCGGATCCACAAGACGTTCTGTGGCCCCGCGAGCATCGCAGAGTGAACCTGCCCCGACGCATCTCTTCTGTTTTCGCCGCGCCTCCCGAGTGCTTGCCCCTCTTCCACCCTCTGATTCTCGTCTCTGCCCCGCCCTCTTACATCCCTCGTGCATTCCGCCATCCAACCATGGCCCGTCCTCAACCGCCGCCTCTGCCAGGCCCGTGCCGTTCTAATACGGGGCCGTCCTCCATGAGTGTACGTCGGCGGTTGGAAGGAATGTGGGCGGAAGCGATTCCAACAGGAACATCGGTTTCGGTTTTGGTTCGTGTCCATGGAGCCCTAAAGGTCGCCCCCCCAAGCGCGCCTTCCAGGTTGTGCTGATGTTGTCCCGATGGCTGCCCCGGTGGTTGTCCCGATGGTTGCCCCAATGTTTCTCCCGACGGTTCTCCCGATGGTTCTCCCGATGGGCGCCGATGGTTGCCCCGATGTTTGTCCCGATGGTTGTCCCGACGGGCGTCCCGATGGTCGTCCTGAGGTTGTCCCGAATGTTGTCCCAATGGTTCTGCCGATGGCGATCGTTGACCCGATGGTTGTCCAGGTGATTCTATTGATGGTTGTCCCGAAGGTTCTCCCGATGGTTGATCCTACGGTTGCCCCGATGGTTGTCCCGGTCGTTGTCCCGATCGTTGTCCCGAAGGTGGCCCCGACGGTTGTCCCGATGATTGTTCCGACGCTTGTCCCGATGGTTGCCTTGTTGTTTGTCCCGACGGTTTGCCCGATGCTTCTCCCGATGGTTGGCCCAATGACTGTTCCGATTTGATGGCTGCCCCGATGGTTGTCCTGATGGATAGTGGTTCCTCCGATGTTTGCCCCGATGGTTCTCCCCGTGGTTGTCCCGATGTTTGTCCCGATGGTTTGCCCGATGGTTCTCCCGATGGTTGGACACAACGATTGTTCCGATGTGACGGTTCTCCTGATGGTTGTCCCGGTAAATGGGGGTTTTCCCGATGGTTGTCCCAATGATTGTCCGGTGGTTGTCCCACTGGTTGTCCCGGTGGTTGCCCCACTGGTTGTCCCGATGGTTGTCCCGATGGGTGTCCTTATGAATCTCCCGATGGTTGTCCCGAAGGTTTGCCCGATGTTTGTCCCAATGGTTGTCCCGATGGTTCTCCCGATTGTTCTCCCGATGGTTGTCCCGACGGTGGTTGTTTCGGATGGTTGCCCCAGTGGTTCTCCCGATGAATGTCCCGATGGTTGATCCGATTATTGTCCAGACGGGTCCCGCAGATTGTTCCGATGGTTGTCCCGATGGTTGCCCGGATGGTTGTCCCGATGGTTGTCCCGATGGTTGGCCTGATGGTTGTCCCGATGTGATGGTTCTCCCGATGGTTGTCCCGATTGCTACTTGTTGTCCCGATGCTTGTCCCGATGGTTGTCACGATAGTTGTCCTGTATGTTGCCCCGATGGTTGTCCGGGTGGTTGCCCCGATGGTTGTCCCGATGGTTGTCCCGATGGTTGGACACAACGATTCTCCCGATGTGACGGTTCTCCTGATAGTTGTCCCGATCAATAGGAGTTTTCCCGATGGTTGTCCCGATGGTTGTCCCGGTGGTTGTCCCGATGGTTGTCCCGGTGGTTGCCCCACATGTTGTCCCAATGGTTGTTCCGATGGGCCTCCTTATGAACCTCCCGATGGTTGTCCCGAAGGTTTACCCGATGCTTGTCCCAATGGTTGTCCCGATGGTTTTCCCGATAATTCTCCCGATGGTTGTTTCGGATGGTTGTCCCAATGGTTCTCCCGATGAATGTCCCGATGGTTGATCCGATCATTGTCCAGATGGGTCCCGCAGGTTGTTCCGATGATTGTCCCGATGGTTGCCCGGATGGTTGTCCGATGGTTGCACCGATGGTTGTCCCGATGGTTGTCCCGATATGATGGTTCTCCCGATGGTTGTCCCGATTGATACGTATTGTCCCGATGCTTGTCCCGACGGTTGTCACGATGGTTGTCCTGTTTGTCGCCCCGATGGTGTTGCCCCGATGGTTGTGCGGGTGGTTGCCCCGATGGTTGTCCCGATGGTTGTTCCGACGTTTGTATCGATGGTTCTCCCGATGTTTGCCCCGATGGTTGTCCCGATTTTGTACTCCTGGTTGTCCCGATGCTTGCCCCGATGGTTGCCTTCATGGGCGCCGTCATGTTTATCTTGATGGATGTCCCGGTTGACATATACCTATACAAACATATTAGTCGAAAATGTATGTGTGAAGCCATATTTTTGATATATATATATATGGTTACCTTTTGAACGACCGGTTTATGGACAGGTGTATATATATGTATATACAAGCATGTACACATACATGCATACATATAATCTTTTCTAGATAGATTGATACATATACGTAATACGATAGGGATTTCGAACAATAATACAAAGGAAAATCGATATATACAAAGATAGACAGACGGGCAGATGTGCGCGACAATGATAGGCACGAAGACACCACAGAACCAAGAGCCATCGCAAATCGACCCCCCCTGACCTTTCCCCAAGAAAAAACCCTTATCGGCCGAAGACTGCTTCTCTCGGTAGCCCTAGTAGTATCACTTCACGACGTCGCACGGGCGAACCCCGTTCCGCACACAATCAGAATTGGAGTTCTGTCACACCGTGCCTCTTTCTGTTGGGTGCCTGCGCGTAGCTTTGTTTTGTGATGGCGGCGCGGAGCATCACCCGCATTTTCAAGAGCAGCCCCTAACCAAAAAACATAACAAAAAGAGGTGGGACCTTGAACCGGCCTGCCTCCTAGGGCTGTTGTGTTCCCAATGCGCAACGTGAAAAAAACATCGCCAACCGTCGCAGTCATCCCATGAAGGTTTGCGGCATGCGATGCCACATTCCTTTGGCCCTTGGACTTCATTTCGAGTCGATGCCCGGACTTACCTCTTTGGCGTTCTCCTGCTGCTCCTCCCCCTCCGTCGGAGACGGATCCGGGGCGGAAGGCCCCTGGGAGGACCTCCTCCTCCTCCCCCTCCCCTTCCTCCTCCTCCTCGTCCTCGTCCTCCTCCTCCTCCTCCGCGGGCGTTCAAGGTGGAACGCCGCCCATGGTCCGGGATCGTCATATGTTGAACGATCCGGCTCATCGAGAAGTCCCGATCGTTGAAGGTCGACCGATCCACGCGGTCTCAGAAGCCAGCGCCGACGTCGTCGCGACGGGAGCCTGCCGTACATGGTTGGCGTTGTCCAGCAGCCCCCGTTTTGAGATGGCTTGTGGCTGTGCTGCGTGGCTAACGACCCTTCCCCGCTCGCGGGGGTCCTGGCAATGGTTGCCGCGCTTCCGTGCGCACGCGTGGCAGTCAGCCCTCTTTGGTGATCCGAATTTGTAAAACATCCATGATGAGCGATTCGACTTGATGACGCCCGGTCATACGTATTGATTCATATTCCGCGGCGTGAGCGCGTCCAACACGCGTTCCTTCGCGTGGAGGCCTCTGTGAGCCGATTGTGTGAATCGTGCGCTGATCTGTACTTCCAAAAGCGTACTGTCACAAAGGCGTGGGCCCCTGGAGGGCCGCGGAGACACGTTTCTTCACCCCCCCGTGAAAGGACACCGCCCTTCGTCCTCCTCTTCCTCCTCCTCTTCCTCCCTCCTCTTCATCCTCTTCCGCCCTCCCCCTCATCCTCCTCCTCCCCTTTTTCCTACTTGAAGCAATGGTCGTGGATCCAGGCTACCAGATCCATTCCAGCTTACTCCAGCTGCCTGCGGCAAGTTCCGCCGCCATGCCAGCTCAGCACCCTGCCTGGCGATTGCGCCAGCACCGCACAACAAATCGTAACATGTGACACCTCGTGTCCCGTGGCCTGAGTAAGCCATAACCGAAATGATGATGCTCTTTAAGATTGTCTTGATTCTTTCCGGAAGACCGCTTGGGCCAGGTTGGGGCTTCGCCCAATCCGTCCAGTGTCGGAGCTTCTCGGGCCCTCTGGAAAACAGTTTAACGCTTCGTTAGCGTTTCTTCTAGAGCCCCTTCACGTTCTTCAGGGGACGTGAATCACTTTCGGGATCTCTTCTGTGATATCTTGATGCCTCCAGGAATGCCGTTGCATTGTCACCACACCTGGAGCTAGGAAGAAAAATCTCTGAATCTCTGGAGGCTGGGAGCTTCGCCGCACTCAGGGTTTCGAACACCTCCCGAAGCCCCTCCAAGCGCCCACGGTCCGTCGAGAGACACGATAGTGCACGCAATTAGACTCATGTGCAAGAACTCGGGGGGGTCCGCCATGGTGCACACACCGCCCATGCCTGCACTGCCACCCATGCGCAGCGGCGGATCGAAAAAAACAGTCGATCATTTGGCATATCGCCGTGCGTCAGCTGGTGAACGCAAGTCGTTTCCAACAGCTGACCGCGTGCGCGCCAGATGTGCATACCGTCGTTTTTTGGCTCCAACTCGGCCACGTTGGTGACCAACACCCGGCGCTGAGCATCCGCCCGCGCGCCGTGAACAACCGTGTTCTGGCCAGAGTTCCCCATATACGGCGTTTTTGCTCGACCGTTGATGTCTGGCAACCGTCCCTTGTGCCGTGGACGCCATGAGGCGAAGAAGACTACTCCTTTCGCCCAGTCCGGTTACGACGGCTACTGCAAGGGCTGCTACCGCACGCTCTTCCCAGACGCGTACAACGAGAAGCAAGCGGCCCGGAAGTCCACGTGCAAGTTCTGTGGCCTATCCCGCGAGCTTGTGAACAAAACCATGTGCAAGCCGTGCGCCAGACAACGAAGTTGCCACGTCGACGGCTGCACGTGGTTCAACCAGGAAGGCAATCCGTTGCGATGCACTGCTTGTGACAATAGAACCACGAAGGCGCATGCAATTGCGAAATTGTGTGCAATGAGATGCCCCACTCACACCACTGCCGAAGAGCGCGCCCTGGGTCTGTGCCATTCGTGTGCGTCCACGACCATCTCGTGTGCGCTGTGCTGCGCGCTGGTCCCCAGTGCCTCTGTCACCAATGCGACATGCTCGACGCCCGCGTGCCGCTCGTCATTTTCTTTATGTCTTACATGCGCAACGTCTTCTGTCAAAGACACGTGTAAAACGTGCTGGATTGCAGAAGGGCGCCTGTGTAGATACTGCACCTCGACCACAGCACACACACAATACACCAACGAACGGTCTTGCTGGACGTGTGCGACTAAACGTTGTTGCGACGTGTGCCGGCAGCTACCACCTCCCAACGCACCACTCGCTGGCTGCACCATGTGCGACGACCTCGCCCTGTGGTGCCCAACGCACACCAGTGACGAAGAACGGCAATCAGGGCTGTGCCGACGACACTTTGACGACCCCGCCTGCGGGTACTGCTATCGGACGGTAGATCCTGTGACTGAACAAGAACTGGTGGTTGCGCGGCTACCGTGCGCATCGGCGAATTGCCCTCGGTATGTCCGTCTGTGCAATCTGTGTTCCACGCATTTCCAAGACTCCGCTGCCTTGTGCGACACGTGCTGGACCCTGGCCGGGGACGTATGCATCATATGCAAAGAGAGACCAGCACGGAACGAAAGGAGTTACCTGCACTGTTGCAGGCCCTGTTTCGCGGGGCAGTCGCCAGCCGTGCTTTCTAAATTGGTGCAGGACGAAAGTGCATCGTACCTGGACTCTCTGCCACCAGCGCAAACGTGGTCGGGCGCAGAGCCTGCGTTGCAGTGGATCACGAATGACGATGCTCCATATGCAGCCTTACCGCCGTACCAAACCACAGCGGAATTCACCGACCCAGACCATTGCCGATTGTGTCTTGCGACAGTGCCAGCGGACCACCTATCAGCGCACCTGTGCGAAGTGCACGGCGATCTGATCGATCCTGCCGGTGATGTACTGGAGTCATATCGGCGCGTCGTGCTACAACATTCCTTAGCGACATGGCCCACTCCAATCAGTCCCCAGATCGTTCGGGCACGGTTGGCCGCTTTCAAGGACGCCATGACCGACGACAGCTACGCCTTGGCACCGTGCGCGATCTGCGCACGGCAGAAACGACGATGCAAACTACAGCGAGTGCACATACCAACGCCATCGACTGAAGAGTGCCCCGAATGGCTGTCTTGGCCCGCCGACACCTGGACCACGCACAAAGCGGAATGGTATGCCCAATTGGACAATGTGTTCAGCATCGACAGGTACATGGAGATTATCTTCTGCGTAGCCGACCGCCTACACGAAGCCCAGGAAAACGTGGGCGCTTGCCGAAAGGACGAAGAGAGCACCCTGGGGTTCGCAAATACCGCTGCAGCGGAAAGCTGGCTAGAACGAGTGCGCTGCTGGGCGGCCGCTGTGAGAGCCGATTTGGAGGCCGACTCTATCTCCTCGCCGACGGGGAATCCAGACTGCAGGTGGTTGGTCTACCGCAAGGGCATCCTCTCCTCCGACACGAGCGACGCCGCCGATGGTGCTGGCACGACGGCGTGGATGTGCAAGCATTGCGTCGCTGCGCTGCGGGAACTCGGCGGCCCCCCCGAACGACGCCGCCCCCGCGTTCGCGCGCCTCCCGCCGCGCTGATCAACGGCATGTGGCGCGGACGTGACCCGCGTGAACTCGACGACTTGGCGTGCGCGGAGGGGAAGGTCGTGAACCTCGCCAAAATATATGTCAGCGTGAAGCGGGTGTTCCTGGACAAGAGGCCCTACGCTCCCGCGGCTACATCCACGGCGCCGACGTACCGCCAGGTAAACGTCGTAGCCTACCCGCAGAGCCCTGACGCTGCGCTGACGGCTCTGGGCATGCTGCCAGCCGCGCTGGCCCAGACCATGCTGGTGCAGTTCGTAGGCGCCGTAACCGACGATCTCCGTCGACACCCCGAACTGCAAGTGTCGGTGAGGCGCCTGCGCGACGCATTTCGATGGCTCTCCTCGAACAACTGGGCATTCATGCTCGCCACCAGGCACCGCGACACTTGGCGCGACGGTACTTTGCACGCTGTGTTCGAAAACCTCTTGGACGCTTACAAGACAAGTATTGGGAGCACCGAAGGCGTTCCAAGGGAGGTGCTCGCTGCGGCGACGCCGGCATCTGCGGCGAAAGCCTCCGTGGCCTCAGAAGGGGCCTGCTGATTGCGGAGATGGCACCGATCCCGTTCGCGACCAGAGTGATGTGCGCGAGGACACTAGTGCAGCAGTGGTGAATGGTGGCATGGACGACGTTACGTCATTGCGACTCTGGACGCAAGTCGTGGAGAACTTCGAAGTGGCACAGCGCCTCCACGACGAGATCAGCAAGCTTTCCAGCGACACGGACCCGTCCGCACGCGCCCACAAGAAGATGCGGCACAACGAGGCACTCGCCCAAGCAGTTGACACCATGCAGCGGATGTCCAGCGCCCATGTCCGAAAGGAATTGGAAAAATGGGCCGCGGGAGAGAAGTCCGAGATGCCGCCGGTGAAAATCACTCACGGCGATCAGTTCGTGTCATCCCGGACGGAAGCGTTCTGGGGCGCTTGCTTCGTCCGCCTTTTCCCGCGCGGGGACTGTCAGGAGACGTGCCCGCGGAGAACGACTCGCCTTCCTTCTGCCCAATGGGCGAAGGCTTTGCTCACTCGGGCCGATACGACGTGCTGGCGGCGAGACGTGGAATTCGTAGCCACCGTTTTCAACGCGTTCCTGCGGCGGGGCCAGATGGCCAACGTGGAGGCCCACGTCAAATCCACAGGCCACGGTGGGGTCACTGGCATGACGGCAGACGAAGCCCAGGCACTCACAAAGCTCACGGCCGAAGGCCTCGTTTCTTCTGCCGCCGCAGCAGGCGACGCCACCAGCGTCCGCGAGCTTCTCAGAGAAAAAGGTCTCGATCCTGTCGTCCGGAACGCCGCCCAGAGGATGAACCTCGTGCTCCGACGCGTCCGGGGCTCCGCCGAAGAACGGGACGGATTCATATGGCGATTTCGAGCTCTGCGCGTCTGGTCTGGGTGCTCATCCTTATTTTTCACACTGAACCCACGCGACATTCGGAGCCCCCTGACCGTCCTTCTGACGCAAGGCGACCTTACCGTTGCCCGTGAGTTCTCTCTTGACAAGAGCGAGACTGAGGCCGCAGAATGGATGGCCGATTTCAACCAGGCGGACCCGCGAGCCTTGCACACCTTCGTGTCGCAGGACCCGCTCATCGCCGCGCGTGTCTTCCACTGGACAGTACGCCTCGTCATGCGCACTTTATTTAATTGTACTGACACCCCCGACAACCTCCACTGCGATGGCATCGCTGCGAACACTTTGCCGGGCATCTTTGGCCACGTCAGGGCGTACTTGGGCGTCGTGGAAGAACAAATGCGCAAAGCTCTTCACGTCCACATGCTCATTCAATGCAATTGCCTTCGGCACTCCCGCCTCCCCCCTCCTCCTCTCCCGCGCCCCCCAGGAAGTCGACTTACTCACGTCTCGGCATCCGGGCACCCAGGTACATTCCGTCGTTGGTCTATGAAAACGTCGGAACGGGGACCTCCCAGGCGCCTTGGCACGCCCGATCGTCATCCACAGGAACAGCTTTTTCGGTGGAGGCCGTAGATCTGCGGATACGGGTCTCGCCTTCCAGTGCGCGGCCCTGTCATGTGCTCCCCGGGCCCGCGGTTCCGCCGCGCGCGCCGAACCTGGCGCCACACCCCCTTGGCCAGAGTAAAGCTCCCGTGTAAGTCGGCATGCCCGTGCCGACAATGTTGCGCGCTCCCCGCGCGCTATAGCCGCCAGAGCGCGGCGGCGGATTGCTCGGATTCTCGCACCCAGACGACCTGTTTCGAAACGGCGACTTGCAGACCACGTTCAAGCGGACTTGGCACCACGTGGCTTCCATCACTTTCCGCAGCACGGAGGCCTTCGCACACTACACGGGTTCACCGCTTGGGATGGATGCTTTGCGGCGGTTGCCTTTATTGCCGCTGACCAAGTCGCAGCGGGACAAAATTGGAAGTGTCCGTGCTGCTGCCAGCAACACCGCCCAGCAGCAAAGTCGAGGAGCTGTCGAACCAACTGCGTGCATTGGCGACGTCCCAGATTTTGCGTTCTTCCCAACGTCGTTCTCGTCCGACTCCAGCGTTGACAATGGGCAATGGGCTGCACGCGCTGTCCAAGAGGTTTTCTCTCGGACACGCAAGACAGGCAACCACGTATGCAAACCCGCAGTGTGCTACAAAGGACGCATTGGGAAAAAAGGGTTCTGTCGTATGCATTACTGGCACTGGGCTCGGCACTGCGACGAGAAGAGTGGCAGAGAGGTCGCCAAACGGCAGCATGGCTTGGAACTCCACGCTCGCTGGGATGGTCAGGGCCCGCCGCCCATTCTGCGGTGCCCGCCGCACGTCGGCTTGCCCGCCCTAGAAACGAACCACCCCTTCCACTTCCGGCTCAACCCCGCTATCATGCTGGGACCTCAGTGCAATCATGACCTGGCCGTCCTGTTACGCCTCTGCGACTTGCCCTCGACCGGGAACGGGCCTCCAGACGAATGCAAGGTACATGAGATAAAGACTGCTATGGCGGAGGCCATGGGTGACCACGAGTACTACACCTCGGCATACTCATCGAAAGCACAGCCGCACGCGGATGGACTGAAGCTGACGCTAGCCGCTTCCCTGGAGAGGAAGGAACGCGCCGCGCGCGCAGCAAGCACTTCAGCGGAGGTGGACGAGCATGAGAAAGCCAGGAAGTTGTTGCATACACTGGTTGCCGCGACGAACAACAGAATGCACAAAGGGTTCCCCGAAATGATCAGCTACTTGCTGGGGAAACCGATCGTGTACAGTAGCCATGCCTTCGTCCCCGTGTTCTTCGGCAAGCTATATGCTGGCATCCGCAGCGTGTTGTACGCCGCATCGCGTGGCGACGACATCCACGCAGACACGAAACGTGCCCGACCTTACACTACGCCAATTACCTCGACCAGGAACTTCCTCGACGAGTTCGATTACGCGCACAGGCCGGATGAGATGGAGCACTTCCCGCTGTACTTTTTCTTTGCTGCTTGCGATGCAAAGGCGTCAGTTCAGAAGAAGCCGCCGCCAGGCTCGCTGCAATGGCGCGAAGACGGCGCCCATCGCCAGAGGACAGCCACAGCCGTGGTAAGTGCCACCTATGACAAAGTTCCGCTCCGGGGCCACCCTACGTCTGCCGAACCACACGGACCGATCCTGTATCAGTACGCGTACTACGCCTCCGTGCGCCTGCATAAGCCGTGGAAGGTGCCGATCCTCTACGGCAAACTACCAGGCAGACCGCAGAGCGCAGATCTGTTGGAATAATGGTTCCTCTACGTCGTGCACATCATGATCCTCTTCCGACCGTTCCGAACTTTCCACGACTTCGTCCATCGCGCTGCGCAGCTCCCGTGGATCCACGGCGAGGAGGAGTTCCAGAAAGCGGTCGTCAACGAATTCCACAAGTGGGAGACGTCGCGGCGAGAAGCCGCCATGCAGTGCACCTCTACCACGCAACCATTGTCCGACGCTTGGTGGGCGCGCAGGGTGGAGGAGACTATTCGGAACTACGACTTCGCTTCCTCCAGGAGAGAGACAGTCAGAGATGCCTGCCCTTCGAGCGTCCAGATGCCACACCTGCCACAGTGGGCGAGCGCCGCCGCCAGCAACGCCGACGCTGCGACGCACGACCCACCTATTCATCACGCTTCGCGTATCCCGAACCAGCTCATGCAAAAACCCTGGCCAAGAGAGCTGGCCAGAGTACCGATACAGTAACACAATGTGCTGGCCTCCGGCCAGTGCAGCCGATCCGGAGCGCTCCGGATGCGCGTGGTGAAGGACGACGACCAAGACGACTATGATGACGACGACCACTACGACGACGTAGACGGATGGCCAGTGATGGGCGACCAATCGCAGCGTGTTGGAAGCAGCTTGGAGGCAGTTTGTGGGTTTCTTGTGAGGCATCGTGGAGGCCTCTTGCAGCCATCTTGGAACAAGCTTTTGAACCTCTTGGGAAGCTTTTGGATGCTTCCTGAGAGACACTTGAAGCCTCTTCGGGCCTTCGAAGGCCTTTTGAGGCCATCTTGGAAGCTCCTAAGGGCCTCTTGGGCCTTCTTGAGCCTGCCTTTTCTTGAACCCTCTCCGAATGGGAAGACGAGATTGACAGAGGAAGCGCTCTCGACCACCTCCGCCCATTGGGCTGGTCGGATCCTGATGGAATCTGACGACGACGACAACGGCAATCCAGCCGACGTACCCATGGACGACGAGGAAGCCACGGATGAACTGCCTCGCCGACCATTCCGCGCGCAAGATCCTACGAGTGTGCTCTGCGGCAGTTTCCCTGAAGGCATCGAAATGGACGACGTCATCGCCCCGGAAACGTGGCAGAAAAGCAAGGCAGCAGAGGCCAAATACATCGCCGAATTCATGCGGGACAACTCGGACCGACTGCGCGCTGCGGAGCGGCCGCCAGATTGTACTGTGGCCAGCGACGCAACTTGCATGCGCCCCGCCGCGTCGCTGGCAGCGGCAGACCGGCAATCAGAGTTTTTCAAGATGGTGGACGCTTGGAAAGCAGACTCTCACTTTCATCGACACAAGTCCCCGCAGCCAGCACCCGATGCACTTGAGAGACGACTTCGCGCTGCAATGGCTACCGGCGACGCGTCGACGTTCCCCCCTGTACCTCCGCGCACGAGGACGGCAGTGGTCGACGCGTGCCTACACCTTCTGCATAATGGAGTCTTGGATGTAGTGGACATGGAGCGCGTGAACGTCAAACAGGCCCGCGCTTTGCTCTGGAACGCGGCATGGCTACAAGATGTCATGAACCGCAGGTGGGGCTTCGATGAGCCCACGGGCCCAACGGCAACTGGACGCCCTTCATTCGCCGATGGTTTTCAGTTGGCTCTTATGGGTCCAGGCGGTACTGGGAAGACGGCGGTGCTGAGAGTCGTGGAAGCGGTGATCTGCTACTTCAACGGACCCGACACGGTTCAGAAGTGCGCGCCGTCGAACTCCGCCGCGAGGCTTCTCAAGGGTGACACGCTGCACGCTCTCTGCAAGCTGCCGTTCGGCAACGTCACCGTGACGGGCAAGAAGGGCCGCTTGACCCGATCTGTCTTAGAACAGCATCGAGATCGATGGGAGTGTGCTCTCGCGTGCTTCATCGACGAGGTGTCCATGGTTGCTGCGGCGCAACTCTTCCAGTCGGAGGTCCGATTGAAAGCCGCGAAGAATTCCGCTCAGGCATGGGGCGGCTTGGGAATGACGTTGTCCGGAGACTTCATGCAGCTCCCGCCAGTAGACCCGACGGGGGACAGCAGGAGCCTCGCCACAGACCCAGACGAAGTCGACGTCCTCAATGAAAAAGGCCCAGACGCCACAACGAAGGACGCAGACAAGAAGAGGTCCAAGCACGTGGAAACAGTGCAGGGGCTTCAACTCTGGCGGAGAGTGCGACGGGTTGTGACGCTAGACATTAACGTCCGGGCCCCTGGCCCTCTCAGCCAGCTGCTTGGAGAGATGCGTGCTGGCCACATTTCTGACGAGATGTGGGCCTTATACACCAATCGCATTCTGTCTTCCAACGACGCTCGACCGCTGGACCCGGCGTCTCCATTTGCAATGCACCCGTGGACGTACATCGTGCACAGACACAAGATTCGAGCTTATCGGTCCATGCAAAAGGCGCGACAGCAGGCTTTGCGCACGGGGCAGCGCGTGTACGTCGTCCAAGCCCGGGACGAGCCAGTTCACCCAGGGGACTCGGGAAATGACAAGCGACGTCCGCCGGGCACTCCTTCAGAAAGTAAGCCCGAAAGACACGCAGGACCTGCCCAGCTTGCTGCCCCTCTACGTCGGCATGCGCCTGACCATGTACTCGAAGGATTGCGTGCGATTGGGACTGATGAAGGGCTGCGTGTGCACGCTTCGACATATCGTCTTCGCCGACGGCGAGAGTTTCCCCGCGGACTCCCTGGACGACAATGTTGTGCACCTGCAGTACATGCCGATCACGTTATGGTTGCAAGCGGACGGCGCTGAGTGGACGCTTCCAGCGTCAGACTTGCCCGCAGACTTGCCAACGTGCACTGACAGACAGGGACTCTTCCAAATGCGGCCCACCTACGGATACCTCCGCGCCACGTGGGAAGAGGAGAACTTTTCTGTCCGCCGGACAACGTGCCGGCTACTTCCAGCGGATACCATTATAGTGCACGGCGCCCAAGGATCTGCACCCTCGGAATGGGGGCGGAACTTTGGCCACAATGCCGAACAGTAGTGCCTGCTCACGCAAAACAATAGCTGCTGTGCGCTGGGGCCCACCGGACACCACTCTTTGTCGTTCAGACAACAGTTGCTGTCCTTCTGACAGAAGTTCTAGTCCGGCGAACCACTGCTGCCGCAATCCTCTAGCCCGCGTGCAAAGGCACGTTGTTCGGCATTGTGCCCAAAGAACCGTCCCCCACTACGGGCGTGCAACAAGGTGGCACGTACCCAGCAGTGGTGGCCGACATGAAAAAGCCACCGTCGATGGACGCCGACACGCACTGGCTCGCTTGCTACGTCATGCTGTCGCGGCCCGTCTCCGTGGAAGGCTTACTCATCTTGCGCCCAGCCACGAGGCGGGAATTGTCCCGACCGCCTCCGAAATTCATCCTCGACGAAATTACCCGCCTTGCTGACATGGAGACGGCGTCGCTGGACGAATTGATTCAGATCCTGCAAGATCTGAAGGGGGAACCGTTCCCGCCTGAGATCTTGGATTCAGTTCTTGCTCAGGACGGCGCCGCCCGGCAGTCCGCCGAGGTAGCCGAATATCGGAGAGCCGGGCCAGCGCTCCGCACAGTTTCTCGGCGCACGCGCGGCAAAACGACGCCACCTGCGCCCCTGTCGAGAGTTGGAGACACGGCGGGCGTGGGCGAGGATGCTGCAGCGCAGGCGACGCCACCGTCCTCGGCGCCCCCGCTGAAGAAGCCGCGGCTGCCAAACATGGAGACGGCGCGCGCGTCGACGCCGCCCACGGTGAACGCCTCCGAGTCGGAAAGAGCAATCTGCGCGGCCGTTGGCCGCCAGTGCGCCGCCGGCGCGGGCGCGGCCCCCGCGGGGAGCACGGGCCCGCAGCCGCCCCAAGCGGCACAGCGCACCGCTGCAGCGCAGCGGAGGACGGCCCCGCTGGGAGAGCAGAGCGCCACAGCGTGCAAGCCAGACGCACACGCGGCAAGCAGCCCAAACAGTGCCGCTAACGCGAGGGAAGGTGCCGCAGATAACGACGACAACGGGAAGCGCAAGGCTGCCAGGCATTCACCCCCCCCGCGAGCGCCCTGCTCCGAGTGCGGAGAGGCTGGATGCACGCCACATTCCCCCACGTGCGCCTTCTTCTTGATCGCGCCACAGTGCGAGGCTACCTCCACTTTGCCGTGGGCTCGCGGGACCCCGTGTCCGGCATCGACGAACTTGCGCAACTACTGCGCGAAGTTCACGCGGCACGTAGCCACGGGACCCTTCGAAGTGGAAAGTGTGGAATACGGAGCTGGCGGAGATTGCCTCTACCACAGTGTCGCGGGCGTCCTCGCTCGCATGGTGCTCCACGGAGGTGGGCCGGCACGACGCATTTTAAAGAGCATCCCATCCGCAGTGTTCTTCCAGGGCTCCAACGCCACAATGCAGCACTTGCGGGCCATCTCCGCCTCGATATACAGCCAGTGGGCCCCCGAGCAGGTGCTCGACTTCGTGGTCGCTGCAGCCATGCAACAGCGCAGCAACGCCCATCTCGACGAGTGGGACCCTGCAGCGTTGCTGTCCGACTTCTGCTTCGAATGCCTTTTGCACGCTGAAAGCGTCCTGGCGTTTGAAGAGCAAGATGATGGCGACGCGCTCGTTCGCATCGCGTACACCCAGGCGCACTCTGGAGCAGGCGCCAGAGAAGAGCGCATTACGAGAATACCTGGCGGAGTCGCCAACCTAGCCCAGGTTCGAGCCAGACTCTCCCACTTCATGCGTCAGCCAGGCAACGTTCATTGGGGTACTCAAACTGACGTGCGCAGTCTAAGCGACCGCTTGGATGTGGGAATCTT
This sequence comes from Prorocentrum cordatum, assembly GCA_963575745.1. Lineage (NCBI taxonomy): Eukaryota > Dinophyceae > Prorocentrales > Prorocentraceae > Prorocentrum > Prorocentrum cordatum. The sequence continues at coordinate 79,971 of CAUYUJ010001221.1, forward strand.
ACTCTTTCAGGATCGCCTACGTGGACGTGCCCGCACCTGCCTCTACAATGTGGGCGGCCAGCGAGCAGATTACCCATACTGGATCGCTTTATGGTGGGAGGAGCCGATCCATTTCCGCGGCGCGCAGCTGCGCCCACGCCCCCCAGAGTCAGACGCGCACAACAGCAACCGCCCGGACGCAACGTCCTTTTGGTCTACTGCCGATCTTCCAGCATTCCTTCGACAAGAATTCGCCGAGTGCAATCGTCTGGCGGATTGACTGACCTGATGCGGGCGGATTGACTGACCTGATGCGGGCGGATTGACTGACCCAATGCCCAGTCCATGTTTCACACCAGGCTGCTGCGACTTGCGTATCGTTCGATATGCGCCAGAGAAAGACCCCAAGAAGCTTCGAAAAAACTAAAAAAAAACACCCAGATGGCCCCAGAACGGCCCCCAAGAGTCCCAAAAGAACCCCAAGAGGCTCCAAAACGACCTCCACGAGGTTTGTGTTATCTCGAAGGGGCATACAAACAACATCTCCCGTCTTGGACTTCTCTTGGGGTCCTCTTGGGCCATCTTGGACCGATTTGAGCCGTCTTACGGCTCTCTCGAGCAACGACGGTCCACGTGCGACGACGACGACGACGAACGACGAACGATGACGCACGGCTGCAACGACGACGACGACGCCGACGGACGACGAACGGCGAACGACGAAAACGACGACGCCCAACGACGACGACGACGACGACGACGACGACGACGACGACGACGACGACGACGACGACACTGACGACAACGACATCGAACGTCGAACGACGATAATGACGACGAACGATTAACGACAACGACGAAACGTCGGACGACGACAACGACATCTCCGACGGACGACGACAACGACGAACGATGAACGAGAAAAGACGAACGACGACGACAGAGAAGGGCGACAACCACGACGACGACAACGATGACGACAACGACGAAGCCCGTCTTGAAGTTTCTTGGAGGTTCTCAACGTGACGTTCCCTGGCAAGCCCTGTAGACAAAGTGGCGCTTCCCGTTCTTGTCCGGTCAGGTTTGTGTGCGAATCCCCCTGGGGACTCCTGGCCTTGGGGCCAGCCCGGTTCAGTGCTGCGATCATCGTACTTACCATGCATTTCGAGGGAAGGAGTTGAGTCCAGGGGTGGGGGTTGATTTGGCGGGGGTTTGTCAACCGCCTTCGCGCAAACCAGCGGACGTTCTCGGCAGGTCTCGGCTGGGGTCGGGCTCCAGTGTGCGTGCGCACAGGTTTATCAACAAGGCGTTACTTGTCGTACACTTGGCTCCGTCCACCGCGGATGTGAATGCCCGTTCTGGGAGGGTGATGCCTCCGCCCCCACAAGATCTGGCCACGCGCAGAGGGGGGATGGGGGGAGGGGAGAGGGCTTCTTAGAAGCACCCCTGCTTCTTAGAAGGCGCGGGTCTTAACTATAGATGTAGGGCCTGCGCGATTCTAAGAAGCAGCCTCCTAAGAAGCCCTCCCCCCTCCCTCCACCCCCTTTGTGCGCACCGCCAACATGTGAATGTCCGTTCTGGGAGGGTGTTGCCTCCGCCCCCACAAGATGTTGAAACTCCCCCCCCGGGCTCCCGCACGCGAGCACAGAACGGCGGCCCTGGTCGCCAGGCGCCGAGCCAAAGAAGAGGCAGCGGCCCCACTCGGGACCTGACTCGGGTCGGTCCCTCTCTGCTTCTGGTGCGGTCGTTTCCCGACCCCTTGCTAGTGCCGTCCACCCGTCCATATTCGTCCTCCTCCTCCCTCTGTTCCCCTCCGTTCTCCTCCTCCTCCTCCTGCTCCTCCTCTTCTCTTTTCCCCCCAGTTTCCCTTCCTCCTTCGTCTCCTCGTACTCCTCCTCCTCATCCTCCGGCTCTTCATCCTCCTTCTTTACCCCTTCCTTCCATCTTGTTCTTCCCTCCTGCCTCTTTGTCTCTTTCTCTCCCCATGTTTCCGTACAGCCTTCGGACCAGGTGTACGGCAAGGAATGGTGCTTCGGGGCTAGCCAGGCGGCCGCTTGCCTTGCCACCGCAGGAGGAGGGCGACGACAAAAGAGTGGAGGAAGGGGAGGAGGACTGGGACGACAAAGCGGGTGAACATGAGGAGGGAGGACGGGGGAGGAGGAATGATTACGAAATAAAGACGGAGGATGCGGATGACGGGGGGTACAATATACGGAGGGTGGAGGAGGGGGGATGAGGAGGCGGTGTACCATGGAAGCGGGAAGGGGGAGGGGAGGAATAGGATGAGGAGGATGGAATTGTGATGGTGTCGATGATGCTGATGATGTTGATGTTGATGTTGATGATGCTGATGCTGCTGATGATGATGATGATGATAATGATGATGATGATAGTGGTGGTGGTGGTGATGATGATACTGATGATGATGCGGATGTTTATGAGGATGATGCTGCTGATGTTGCTGCCGATGATGATGCTGCTGATGCTGCTGCTGCCGATGATGATGATGATGATGATGATGATGATGATGATGATGATGATGATGATGATGATGATGATGCTGATGCTGATGCTGATGCTGATGCTGATGATGATGATGATGATGATGATGATGATGATGATGATGATGATGATGATGGGCAGGAGGAGTTGGAGAAGGACGATACGGAACAGGGAGGAGGAGGAGGGAGAGGAAGGGGACGCCGATTTGGAGGTGGAAGACAGCGATGATGTGGATTAGAGGAGGATGGAGATAAGGTGGATGAGGGTGGGGAGTGGGGCAGAATCCATAATTCCAAGAGGAAGAGGACGAACATGAAGTCTCGCTGGCCTAGTTCGTCCTGAAGGTCCCCTACCTTGTCGTGATATGCGTCCTTGCGGTCAGGGAGGGAGTGCGCAGTTTCTTGTCTGATGTTCTTCGTATTGTCAGGAGGAGGATGTGGCGGGGGGGAGGTAGACGAGGGAGCGCTTAGATTATGCACGTCCAGAAACAGAAGACTCGCATCTGGTGGTGCTGGTGATCCTGCTGCTCCTCTTCGTGGTCTCCGATGGGTTCGACTCTGCCCTGCCGCCAGTCTCGACCGCCGCTCCCCCCGACGATGAGAAATGCTTCGCGGCTGATGCCTCTGATTTGCGCCCACTGACTTTCTACGGGGCACTGCATCCGGGGGGTGTGGCGACCGGGCTACCTCCATCCACGATGCTGCAGGACCCTCGACCGGGCAGAACGCTCGGGGGCCCAGCTCGGAGACATACGATGTGGGGGGGGCGGGGGCGTCCATCCTCGATTGGAGTGCGTCGGAATAGTCCCTTGGGGCTTTATCCCCGAGTTTTTTCTGTGAATGTTTTTTTTTTTTTTGTTTTTTTAAGGCGCCAGTGGATGGCCCTGAATACACAAAAGGGGGGTGTGCTCGCACCCCCCCCCCCCTCCCTCCCCCCTGGCGCTGGAAAGGCGGGGGGAGGTTCGACCCCCCCCCCTCCTCCCCCCCTTTGCGCCGAACAGGGGGCTGGGGAGGGGGCCTCCCGGGGAGTGAGTAGAGAGCAGAGTGTTCTGAGCAGCGATTGGTGAGTAGTGGGTATTTGATAGTGAGTAGGGCGCAGTGAGTCGTGAGTAGTGAGTAGTGAATAGTGGGTAAGTGGTAGTGGTAGTTGTGAATATTGCGTAGAGATTAGTGAGTAGTGAGTAGTAAGGAAGGTAGTAGAAAGGAAATAGAGAGTAAGGAATTCGGAGTAGTGAGTAGTGAGGAGTGAGTAGTGTGTAGAGGGTAGTGCATAGTGAGTAGTAAGCAGAGCGTAGGGATAAGGCAGTAGTCAGTAGCGAAGAGCGAAGAGTGAGTAGTGAGAAGTGAGTAGTGCGCAGTGAGTAGAGAGAAGTGAGTAGTGAGTGGTGAGTAGCGAGTGGCGAGCAGGGGGTAGCGAGTAGGGAGTAGTGAGTAGAGAGCGGTGCGTAGCGAGTAGGGCCTTGTGAGTAGTGAGTAGTGAGGAGGGAGTAGTCAAGAGTCAGTAGTGAGTAGTGAGTAGGGAGTAGTGCGTAGCGAGTAGGGAGTAGCGAGTAGTGAGTAGTGGTAATGAGTAGTGAGTAGTGAGTAGGGAGTCGTGAGTAGTGAGTAGTGAGTAGTGCGAAGCGAAAAGTGGGTATTGAGTAGTGGGTAGTGAGCAGGGGGTTTTGGGTAGAACTTAGTGAGTCGTGAGTAGTGAGTAGTGATTAGTGAGTAATGACTTGCGACTAGTGACTAGTGAGTAGGGAGTAGGGAGTAGCGAGTAGTGCGCAGTGGGTAGTGAATAGTTCGTATTGGGTAGCGGGTAGCGGATACTGAGTCGTGAGTTGGGGGCAGTGCGTAGTGAGTAGTGAATTGTGAGTACTCAGTAGTAAGTCGTGGATAGTGGTTAGTGGGTAGTGTGGAGTGCCTAGTGAGTAGGCAGTAGTGGGCACTGAATAGTGTTTAGTGAGTAGTGAGTATTGAGTACTGAGTAGTCAGAAGTGAGTAGTGCGCTGGGAGCTGTGAGTAGGGGAGTAGGAAGTAGTTAGTGCATTGGGAGTAGCGAGTAGTGAGTAGTGCGTACTGTGTAGGGAGTAGGAAGTAGCGAGTAGTGAGTAGTGGATAGTGAGTAGTGAGTTGTTTGCAGTGAGTAGTGGGTAGTGAAGTGTGAGTACTGGATAGCGGCTAGTGGGTAGTGAGTAGTGATTTGCAATTAGTGAGTAGTGAGTGGTGAGTAGCGAGTGGCGAGCAGGGGGTAGCGAGTAGGGAGTAGTGAGTAGAGAGCGGTGCGTAGCGAGTAGGGCCTTGTGAGTAGTGAGTAGTGAGGAGGGAGTAGTCAGGAGTCAGTAGTGAGTAGTGAGTAGGGAGTAGTGCGTAGCGAGTAGGGAGTAGCGAGTAGTGAGTAGTGGTAATGAGTAGTGAGTAGTGAGTAGGGAGTCGTGAGTAGTGAGTAGTGAGTAGTGCGAAGCGAAAAGTGGGTATTGAGTAGTGGGTAGTGAGCAGGGGGTTTTGGGTAGAACTTAGTGAGTCGTGAGTAGTGAGTAGTGATTAGTGAGTAATGACTTGCGACTAGTGACTAGCGAGTAGGGAGTAGGGAGTAGCGAGTAGTGCGCAGTGGGTAGTGAATAGTTCGTATTGGGTAGCGGGTAGCGGATACTGAGTAGTGAGTTGGGGGCAGTGCGTAGTGAGTAGTGAATTGTGAGTACTCAGTAGTAAGTCGTGGGTAGTGGTTAGTGGGTAGTGTGGAGTGCCTAGTGAGTAGGCAGTAGTGGGCACTGAATAGTGTTTAGTGAGTAGTGAGTATTGAGTACTGAGTAGTCAGAAGCGAGTAGTGCGTTGGGAGCTGTGAGTAGGGGAGTAGGAAGTAGTTAGTGCATTGGGAGTAGCGAGTAGTGAGTAGTGCGTACTGTGTAGGGAGTAGGAAGTAGCGAGTAGTGAGTAGTGGATAGTGAGTAGTGAGTTGTTTGCAGTGAGTAGTGGGTAGTGAAGTGTGAGTACTGGATAGCGGCTAGTGGGTAGTGAGTAGTGATTTGCAATTAGTGAGTAGTGAGTAGTGAGTTGTGAGTTGTGTTTCGTGAGTAGTGAGTAGTGAGAAACGAAAAGTGGGCATTGAGTAGTGGGTAGTGAGCAGGGACTTTCGGGTAGAATTTAGTGAGTAGTGAGTAGTGAGTCGTGAGTAGTGAGTAGTGATTGGTGAGTAGCGACTTGCGACTAGTGACTAGCGAGTAGGGAGTAGGGAGTTGCGAGTAGTGCGCAGTGGGTAGTGGGTATTTCGTATTGGGTAGCGAGTAGCGGATAGTGAGTAGTGAGTTGGGGGCAGTGCGTAGTGAGTAGTGCATTGTGAGTACTCAGTAGTAAATCGTGGATAGTGGTTAGTGGGTAGTGGGGAGTGCTTAGTGAGTAGTGAGTAGGGATTAGTGGGCACTGAGTAGTGTTTAGTGAGTAGTGAGTATTGAGTACTGAGTAGTGAGAAGTGAGTAGTGCGTTGGGAGTTGTGAGTAGGGAGTAGGAAGTAGTGAGTAGTGAGTAGTGGGAGCGTAGTGAGTATTGAGTAGTGGGTAGTAAATAGTGCGTATCGGGTAGCGAGTAGGGCATTGGGATTAGCCAGTAGTGAGTAGTGAGTACTGTCTAGGGAGTAGGAAGTAGCGAGTAGCGAGTAGTGGATAGTGAGTAGTGAGCTGTTTGCACTGAGTAGTGGGTACTGAAGTGTGAGTACTGGACAGTGGTTAGTGGGTAGTGAGTAGTGATTTGCGATTAGTGAGTAGTGGATTGTGAGTTGTGTTTCGTGAGTAGTGAGTATTGAGTAGTGGGTAGTGAGTAGTGAGTAGCTTGTAGTGGTTAGTGAGTAGTGAGTAGGGAGTAGAGACTAGTGAGTAGTGGGTAGTGGGTAGTGAGTCGTGGGTAGTGAGTAGTGAGTCGTGAGTACTGAGTAGTGAGTAGTGAGAAGTGAGTAGTGAATAGCGAGTCGTGAATTGTGGGTCGTGAGTAGTGCGTAATGAGTAGTGAGTGCTGTTTAGGGCTACGGTTTGGGTTTGGAGTTAGGGTTGGGGGTTTAGGGTAAGGGCGAGGATTAGTGTTGGAGGTGGTCGGGGTCGGGTTCCGGAGACCGGGGGCGCCGTGGCGAAAGGAGGGAGGGTCTTGAATTTCGCGGCCAAAGGGGGGGAGGGGGAGGGGGGTTCGGAACCCCTCCCCCCCCTTTTGAAAGGGGGGGGTTACCGACGACGGACCGGGAAAGGGGGGGGGGGGGCGGGCTCTCCGACGACGGATCGGGGAAAGGGAGGGGGGGTGTCGGGTCCCCGACGACGGATCGGGGAAAGGGGGGGGGTCCCAAACCCTTCCCCCCCTTGGGGTCATCCAGCGGCGCGCCCTCAACAATTAAGACTAGTGTGTATATATAGATGTATATTAGTATGTGTGTGTGTATATATACAGATATATACATGGAGAAAACAGCAGAAACAAAAACAACACGGCGAGGAAACGCCTGCGCGCATCCTGCACGGGCGCGTGCTCTCCGCGCGGGTCGCGCTCGCCGCAGGCCGCGCGTGCGCTGCGTGCGCCCGGCGCGCCCGCTCGCTGCACGGCCGCCCCTGTGCGGCGGCCTTTGCCCTGCTGCCGCCCTCTTCCGCAGCTGCTTGCAGCACGCGCTCCTCCTCGATTTCCTCGCGCCGCCCTTCCTCTCCAGACCGTCGACGTCGTGATCCTCGGGCGGCGTCTCGCATAGAGGCACAGGAGGATCCAGAACCGCTCCCAGCGGGGTCGCGGCGTGATTCTCGAGTAGTGCCTCGCACAGAGGTAAGGAAGGATCGGGAGCCGCTCCCGCGGCAGTCCCCCCCGGATGCTGCTGGCCAGCTGCCGGCCATGTGCCCGACACGACTTTTGTGAGCGTTTGTGGGCGACTTGCAAGTGGTCTGGAGCGAGAGCTCTTTTGTTTAATCACTGTATGAAGAAGCTTCGAGCAGGATCCTCGTTGCTTATTCCTTGTGTTGTGAGCCGCAAAACCGTTACACGACCTTCCCAGGACCTTGCTCAGGACCCTGCAGGTGGAGATCGGAAACGGGAGGAATCATGAGCGGGAACTTCCTTTGAGCTAACCGCAAGGGCACGCTAAGCATGTATGTAGGTCCGACTTTATAATAGCCCAATCACATGAAAAACGGTCCGACCGTATAGGTCTAGGCATCGAGGTCCGACCATGTAGCCAAACGTGAGTTCACGACCGGTCAGGTCGGACAGTGTCGTTCGATCGTGTAGATCCGACCATCTAGCTCGATCGTGTAAGCATGTCCAAGAGTATTGTGTGACCGCATCTAGTACGGCCTGCTCGAGCATGGAAGTCTGAACATCTGGATCCGACGAAGCAGTTCGGACCATATACGCACCATCCGTATAGCTCGCCCGTATGGGTCAAGCTACACAGTGTGACTTGCGCAGCTCGACCATGGAAATCCGACCATGCATCTCGGCCGTGAAAGTCCGACCATGTAGCTCGTCCATTTACGTAGGGCCTTCCGTATAGCTCGATCATCTAGGTCGACCATGCTGTGTGGAGTTCGACAGTGTAGGCCCAATCACGCAGCTTCGAGCATTTAGCACGGTCACATGGATCCTATCAGGTAAGCTTCGAGCATGTACGGGTGCGTCCGACCAGCGTTTCCCACGGAGAGCTCCGCCCAGTAATGTAATACGGCGCGCTCCGTACTCAGCGATTGTCGGCCCAGTGACTCGGACTCCAGTCGGCGTTGGCCATCCGTTGCCGACCACAGTGGCATGCTACAAAGACGCGGCCATTGCTTCTTCTCCTTGCCAGCTGCTGCTGCTGCTGCTGCTGCTGCTGCTGCAACGGCCGCTGCATTGGCCGTTCGCCGACGCGCTGCGTGGGATTCCCAGCCTGAAACATTCCCTACCCTCAAGACTGGCATCACCTTATCTCGGCGCCGACCTGATGTATTTGTTCAGTTTCTGATGGCACAAGTCTACTACTGCAAGCGCCGTGGGCTTCTGAATCCCAGGAGTGTGCAAAAGCTCGAGGCTGGTTACGAGAGGCTGTTTTGTTGTGTGCACGTCGAATCTCTTCGTTCGCGGTGCTGCTTGCCGGCGGCGAGCAAGGGGAGGATGTGAGCTGGAGAGGGCCTTTCCCCAGAAGGCGGCGGGATCTCTCCGAAGGCCTCGGGCCTTCTGAGAAACTTGCTGTGTCCTCGGGGAAGGCCCAGAACACTTCTCGGCAGGCCCGGGGCATCCCGAGCCTCCTGCGACGGCTCCGAAGCCCCCGGGCGCGCCGCCGAGCTTGGGGGCCTGCCGTCGCGCCCGAGCTCGGCGGCGGTCCCTGCGCGCGCCTGCAGCGCCATCGTTCCCTGCGCGGGCCGGTCGGGCCACTGGCCCTCTTGAATATAGGCTTAAATTTTTCTTTAAATTCTTAAGTTCTGGCTTCTATTTAGCTAAAAATAGGTTAAGCTTAAATTTAGGCTTAAACCTTAAAAATAAGTCGAAAAGAGAGTTAGAGTCCTCGCGGCGCGGCGCGTCGCCGCCCCGCTCGGGCCGCCTCCGCGGCCGCCGAGCGCCCTCTGCCCTGCCGTCCAGCGCCCGGGCTGCGATGCCGCGGCCCCGGCCTGCCGCTCCGGCCGCGCGGAGCGCCCGCCGGCGCTGGCGCCGCGACGCCGAGCAGGGCTAGAAACTGTTTTTTTTTCGGGGTCGGACGATGACCTGCGTTAATCGGGCCTGCCCCCCCCCCTCCCCCCCCCAGGATAACCTAACCTTGCCGGCTGTGAAGGTCCGCGGGGGGGGGGGCGCGGGCATATGCAGGGCTGCCCACAGCGCGAGGGTTAAGTTATCGGCCGGCCCCCTCCTCCTCCCCCCCCCCCGGGAGAACCCGCGTTGTCGCCGATTCAAATAAACGGTGTCCTAGAGGTTGACACCAACACCAGTATCGGCTGTGTTCCTCCACCGCGGGAAGAGGATCCCGATCTCGGTGATGGTGGTAATTTTCTGGCTTCCCAGGTGACCGAAACATTACCACTAACACCGAAATCTGGGCTCATCTTCGTTGGTGTCGGTGCCCATTTCCGGGCCTCCATGACGTCGCCTCGTGTCGGTGCCTTCCCCGAGGGCCCCCCCGCAGCTTCCGAGGGCGCACCCTCGAGATGGGAGTCGCCTCGGGCGCTGCAATGGGGACAGCTGGAGGGTGCGATCTGCAAAAACATGTGCACCGACCTTGGCCTGTCCAGGATCGGTGTGATGTGTACAGTCTTGGCGCCCTCCCAGGCTTCAGTCGGGCACGTCCCTCTACAGGAAGAAGATTCCAAAGTAGCCAAAAGTTAGTCTGGAGGCGATTTGTCGATCATGTTTGTACGGTTTTTGCATATTTCTGGGCTATTTTGAATTTGTCCTCCAAGTGCCGCCTGTAGGAGGACATGCCCGACTTGATCCCAGACAGGGATCAGCTCGAAGCTGGTGGTAAGCAGTGGCACTGCTCAGACCGCGGCACCGAAAGGCTGGGCCCTGCGCGGCTCTTGGCCCACGGGCGCGAGCAGGCGGGCCCAAGCTCGCGTCCACGCAGAGCAGCGGAGAAGGCTTCTGCACCACAGGCCAGGGGCCGAGGAGGGCCGCGGAGGAGCGTCGCGCGCGAGAACTGCGTCCGCATCCGCGACTTCGCGGGCAGGGCCCTTGGGTCGCGACTCGGCCCCGCGGATGCGGGGCGTTTTCCTGGCGGATGCTCCGCGCGACGGCGTATCCGCGGGATCTTGCTCGGGAATGCAGACCGCGTGGGCGTGAATATGGATACGGTCGCCGCTCGTGAGAGGGGAGAAATCGACGGGAGGAGGAGTATGGAGGAGCGGGACGAGCAGCGGGAGGAGGCTCGAGGAGGACTCACCAGCGCTCCGTCGCTCCACTGCCCATCAAATTGCTATTGGGTGCTTCAGTGGGGTCATCTTTTGTACCACGCGCCCCCCCCTTGCGGTGATGAGTGATGACCCCATGTGTGGGGCCGGCTTCGCATACTCAGGGCCGAACATTGCCAACCGTCTGCTATGATTGTGTTCACGACGCGATGTGGTCTGTGGCCATGTGCCAGACTTCGGCGATCGGGCCCGTCTGGGCGTGCTAGCTAGAATTGCGCATAGAATCAAGCCGTGGCGACGAGTACGACCCATCAGGCGCACATAACATGAAAACGCTAAAGTTTTCGTTCTCGGCGCAAGATGTAGTAGTAGTGGTAGTAGTAGTAGTAGTAGTAGTAGTAGTAGTAGTAGTAGTAGTAGTAGTAGTAGTAGTAGTAGTAGTAGTTGTAGTAGGAGTAGTTGTAGTAGTAGTAGTAGTAGTAGTAGTAGTAGTAGTAGTAGTACTAGTACTAGTAGTAGTAGTAGTAGTAGTAGTAGTAGT
>CAUYUJ010001221.1:90908-103640 GCA_963575745.1 Prorocentrum cordatum
CAGGAGGAGAGGAGGAGGAGGGGGAGGGGGAGGAGGAGGAGGAGGAGGAGGAGAGTTGAAGGAGGAGGAAATGGAGGAAGAGGAGGTTGGAGGATTCGAACTTTACTGGGCCAGGACAACCACGCCTTTGTTTATCCTCGAAGTCCGAGCTCTCCCCCTTCTGATCCTCGAAGTTCGGTCCTCAAAGCTCGATCCTTGAAGTTTGATCGTTCCCTTTCGGTCTCCCTTCCCGTTCTTCTCCTCGCGCCAGCCCGCCAGGCCGGCTCCGGCGTGGCCCCAGTCGTCCCCAGGGCGCACCCGCAGCACAGGTGGGGAGGGGAGGTGGCCTCGTGCTGCGGTGTCGAAGGGGGGGAGGAGAAAGAGGAGGAGGAGGACGAGGAGAAAGGGGAGGAGGAGGATCGAACAACAAATTGCATATTGATGGTTTCTCGGAGCGAAGCCGGACCGCTCGCCCAGAGGCCAGCTCGCCCAGAGCCCGCTCGCCCGGAGCCCGCTCGCCCGCGGAACCCCGCTCGTCTGGAGGCCAGCTCGCCCGGAGCCCGCTCGCCCGGAGGCCTGCTCTCCCGGAGGCCCACTCGTCCAAAGCCCGCCCGCTCGCCCAGAGGAGTGCTCGCCGAGGCCCGCTCGCCTGGAGGACCGCTCCCCCAGCGCCCGCTCGGCTCGACTCCGCTCGCCTGAATTGAAGGCCAGCGGGACGGGTCGGGTCGGGCGGGCAGATTTTGATGGGCGGGTCGGGTCGGTCGGGTGGGCGGGACACTATAGTGTGGAGCACGATCGAGGGGGCACGCCTGTACACGAACAGACGGGTCGGGTCGTGGGGGCGGGCCCTAACTGGTTGGTCGGGTCGGGCGGGCGGGCTGTAGACTAAAGTGTGGTTTGAGTGAGCAGGCGTGAACCCGAAGTGTTGTGCATACTCGAGAGCACGCGTAAACCCTAACGGGCGGGTCGGGTCCTACAGGCGGACTTTATGAACGGCGGGGAGGGGCGGGTCGGGTGGGTGGACCCCAACTGGCCGATCGGGATGGGCGGGCGGGACATTAATGTGTGGACCACGGTCGAGATGTGCCGCGTGAGCCCGAACGGCCGGGCTGGGCTGGGCGGGTCGGTTGGTGCGGGTGGATCCTGACGGGCGGTTCGAGTCGGGCCCGGCGGGCGGACCCTGACGGGCGGGTCGGGCCGGACGGGGGGAACATGAAATTTCGCGCTGTGTGTGATCGAGTGAACATGTGGGCGGCGAGAGGCTCGCAGCCTCGCGGTGCACTCTGGCACTGGCCCCTCTTATTGCGGCTGCGCGCATCGTTGCCGACGAGGCGAGCCACGACACACTGGCAGCAGCGACCCGCTACAGCGCTAGGGGCCCAGGGGCGAGCGCCTGGCTGGGCCCGCCGTCAAGGCCCGAGCACCGTCTCTCGGACATGCAGTTCGGCGTCGCGCTGGGCGTGCGCGTGGGCGAGAACCTGCACTGCTGCACGGGAGCGCGCCAGCACAGGAGCCTCGACGGAAACGTCGCCGCCACGACGTTGGCTGCGCTGTGCTTGCGGCGTGCAGCGAGGATGGGCCCCACTGTCCATGGGGATCGTGTTGCCGCACGTGGCAGCCAGCATGCCCGAAACGCGCATGGATCTGATCATCCAGGCCCCCTGGGTAGCAGAGCCGTCAAGGTGATTGTCACCATCGCTAGCGCTCTGTCCCAGGACGCGCTCGAGCGCAGGTCAGCCCGGCGCGCGCCGGGGTCGCAGCCGCGGCGGCGGAGAACGACAAGCAGACGCGCTACCCTGAACTGCGGATGGTACCGTTCGCGGTCGAGGACCACGGCCGTTTCGTCGGCGAGGGCACCTTGGCATTGGTGCGCCTGCTGGCCCCGCGATTGGACACCGAGCGGTCGGCGGCTACCCTCCGGCTGCAGCAGGCGCCGAGCAGCGCGCTCAAGCGCCACGCCGCGGATGCCGTGGCCGTGCGGGCCGTGCTGGCGGCCACGCGCCACAGAGCCTGGCGGGCTGCAGGCAGGGCGTTAAGGGCTCCGGGCCTGCTGACGCGGGCGGGCGCTGCGGGGGGCTGCTGGGCTTGACCGTGCTGGTGGCGTGGGCTGGCGGGGGTGCTGGCTGGCGTGGCGCTGCTGCTGCTGCTGCTGCTGCTGCTGCTGCTGCTGCTGCTGCTGCTGCTGCTGCCAGGGGGGCGGCGCGCTGGGGGGAGGCGGCCTGCTGGTGGCCAGGCGCGGCGGCGCGACGCTGGCCAACGCGCAGGGGGGGCTGGGGGGCCCGGCGGCGCACGCTGGCGCGCTGGCTGGCTAGTGGCTGCTGCTGCGGGAAGGGCCTGGGGGGGCGGCGGCGGGCGTGGCGGCCTGCAGCGCTACCGGTTCGCGCGGGTCCCCGTCGCCTTTAAGTTCAGGCTAAAGGCTTTGGTTAGCGTGCTCCGTCCTCATGGCAGTGGCGCCGTTTGCGCGTTTGAGGGGCGGTGGGGGGGAGCGCACAGAGCGTCCGCGGCAGAACAGGGCGGCGCACGCGGCGGAGGCCCCCGGAGCACAGGCCCAGCGCCCAGCCCCAGGAGCAAGCTCGCGCGCAGGGCGCCGCCGTGCACCACGGCCGCGCCCCGAGGCGGCAGGGCGCGGCGCGCCAGCGGCTTGGCCGCGGGTGGGGGCTCGTGCAGCCGCGGGAAATGTGCGGCCGGGAAGAGGAAGAGGAGGAAGAAGGGGGAGGAGGAGGAGGAGGAGGAGGAGGAGGAGGAGGAGGAGGAGGAGGAGGAGGAGGAGGAGGAGGAGGAGAGGAGGAGGAGGAGGAGGGGAGGGGAGGAGAGGAGGAGGAGGAGCAGGATGGATGATGATGAGATGATGATGATGATGATGATGATGATGATGATGATGATGATGATGATGATGATGATGATGATGATGATGATGATGATGATGATGATGATGATGATGATGATGATGATGATGATGATGATGATGAGGAGGAGGAGGAGGAGGAGGAGGAGGTGGAGGAGCACGAGGAATACTAATAGTATTATTATTATTCAGAAGGAAAAGAAGGCTACTGATATTTGTTTTCGCAATAACAAAAAACATACTAATATTACGACTGAGAAGATTAATGTTAGCAGCGGTGTTATAAATACGATTACTACCAATAATAATAAGAACACGATTGGGAATCTTAAACATTTTAAGATTAATGGTAGATTGAAAGCTCACAAGAAAACACGATTAATAATGAGCAACCTACTAATAACAAGAATATGAAGGAGCAGCCAGCGAATACTAAGACGAATACCACGACTGTTCATTTTGATACTGATAAGAATCGTTTACTAAGACGAATAATGCTAATCATATTACTGATACCAAGAACAATGTGATGATGAAATAAACAATAAGAACAACCATAATAACAATAATACGAAACAGAGACATAACAACACTAATAATACTAACATACATATGCATAACAACAAGAATATTAATCATACTAGTTATGAGCATAATATGAAGAAATAAGGCACGTAATAATAATACTCATACGAAAAAGAGGGGGATGGGGGAGGAGGAGGAGGAAACAGAGGAGGAGGAGGAGGAGGAGGAGGAGGAGGGAGGAGGGGGAGGCGGAGGAGGAGGATGAGTAGGAGGAGGCGGAAGAGGAGGAGGAGGAGGAGGAACACTACGAAGAATAATCAGCATACTAATACGATTAGCAATGATAATAACACTACGAATAATATGAAGAACTCATAAGAATACAAGCAATAAGGGTACTAAGACTAGTAATACTGATAAACAACCTATGAAGACTAAGACGAGTATCAAGGCTAACAAGCATACCTATAATCATGGTAACAGTATTAATGCGAAGGAGACGAATCAGAAGACGAATACTAATAAAATCAGTAATACACATATCACGAGTAATAATAATACGAATTCGAACAAGAAGAACCATACGACGAATACTAATAATGATAATAATAATAATAATAGGACTACTGACAAGACGACTACGCATAATACCAATAACATGAATAACAGTACAACGAAGGCTAGCACGAATAAGCCACATACGAATGATCGTCATACTAGACCATGATAATAATGATAATGCTAAGACTAATCAAAAGACGAACACTCACAGCACTAACAACGCATACGAATCCGAATGCGAAGAATAATAATGAGAGGGGGAGGAACAGGAGGAGGAGCAGGAGGAGGAGCAGGAGGGGGAACGGAACGCTGTGGGGCCCTCTTCTCTCACAAGCAACGAACGAATCATTTGGATCAGTGATCCGCTCTGTGTAATATGATTTGGCAACACACCTTATCCTAATTTGATAGTAATCACCTGAGGCCTGGGCCCGAGGCGATCGCATTCTGGGCGGATGGTCCGTAGGCGGATCGGACGCTTCAGGACGCTAGAGGGTTGGAGGAGGAAGCCAGGACAAAACAGGAACAGCAAGAAAAACCTTGTGTCTTCAAATGGAAGCATAAGGAAAACTTGAAAAAGAGCGACAGTCACAGGTTTTGCTGCTTTTTCTTATTTTCCAGATGATAGCAAAGGGTTTTACTTGTTTTTCCTGTTTTTGATGTTTTTGCTTGTTTTTCATGGTTTTCATGTTTTGCTTGTTTTTGATGTGGTACCAATGGTTTTGCTTGTTTTTCATGGTTTTCCTGTGTTCCCTTCCTCCGCTCTGCTGGGAGGACAGGCCGCGGGCCGCTGAGAGACCTCAGGGCGTTCAGGGGAGGGGGGAGGAAAACAGGAAAAACAGGAAAAGCCATGTGTTTTGCACAGGGGAAAATCGGAACAACTCGAGACAAAAGAACGACAGTCACAGTTT
Organism: Prorocentrum cordatum; assembly: GCA_963575745.1. Classification (NCBI taxonomy): domain Eukaryota; class Dinophyceae; order Prorocentrales; family Prorocentraceae; genus Prorocentrum; species Prorocentrum cordatum. The sequence continues at coordinate 95,730 of CAUYUJ010001221.1, forward strand.
TCTCTGCTTTTTCATATTTTCCAGGTGAAAGCACAAAGTGTTGCTTGCGCTTCATGGTTTTCCCGTTTTCCCCTCTTCCGTTTTGCTGGGAGGGCAGGCCGCGGGCCGTTGAGAGACCCCAGGGCGTTCAGGGGAGGGAGGAGGAAAACAGGACAAATTTGAAAAACAAGCAGAACCCTGTGTTTTCACATGGACAAATAGGAAAAACTGGAAACAGAGCGACAGTCACAGGTTTCGCTGCTTTTTCATATTTCCCCATGTGAAAACACAAGGCTTTTCATGGTTTTCATGTTCTGCCTGTTTTCCCCTCCCTCCCCCTGTTCTGCCTCCTCCTCCCCCTCCTGTTCCTCTGCCTTATCCTCTGCCTCTCCTTCTCCCAGTTGGGTGCCCTATCGAGTCCCTTGTTGGGTTCTTACTCGCCCCTCTCTGTGCACCCTGTTCCATCTGCGTTTTCCGGCGCCCCTTGTTTGGCGTTCTTCCCAAAGCTGTTTGACGGCACCCTTGTTTGGGATCCTATCAAAAACCGCTGTGTTTACCAAACAACACACCAAAACGTTTGACGGCATTCTCGTTTGGGATGTCCTCCAACATCGCTGCGTTGAGGGCATCGGTTTTTGGGATGCCCTTATCAACAACATCCCACACTGATTGACGACACCCTTGTTTGGGATGCCCTCAAGCATCGCTGCGTCGAGGGCATCCCTTTTTGGGGTGCCCCTTATCCACAACACTCCAAACTGTTTGACGACACCCTCGTTTGGGATGCCCTCAAACATCGCTGCGTCGAGGGCATCCCTTTTGGGATGCCCCTTATCAACAACATCCCAAACTGTTTGACGGCACCCTTGTTTGGGATGCCCTCAAGCATCGCTGCGTTGAGGGTATCCCTTTTTGGGGTGCCTCTTATCAACAACACCCCAAACTGTTTGACGGCACCCTTGTTTGGGATGTTCTCAAACATCGCTGCGTTGAGGGCATCCCGTTTTGGGATGCCCTTTATCAACAACACCCCAAATTGTTTGACCGCGCCCTTGTTTGGGATGCCCTCAAACATCGCTGCGTTGAGGGCATCCCCTTTTGGGATGCCCAGGAACATCACGGGCCCTCAAGCAGAATACATTGGTGACGACTTCGGCCCTCAGCGCCCTCTCCCGCTCCTCCCTCAGCCGTCGCCGTCGCCCCCGTCTGTTTGTGTTGTTGCTGTTTTGAAGTCAGCAGCTGCGCGGCGGCGCCTAGCCCCAGTCGTTAGCGTGCTCCTTCGGCGGGCCGTTCTCGGCCAGCCACAAAAACTCGCTTTGCGAGTTTCCGCGGCAGGTGGTCGGGGGCCCAGCTCTTGAAGCTGGCCCACCACCTTTTCCAGTAGCGCAGCTCAGAGGTGGCAGTGTTTTTTTTGCAAGCTCGTCAGCCTTCTTCTCGGCGGCAGCCAGCTTGTTCGTCAGCCTCCTGTTCTGCTCCCTCAGCTGGTCTCTCTGCCGCGTCACGGCTCTCAGGTCTGCCTCCGCCGTGCCCTTGTTGCGGTAGTGCTTGTTTGACCGTCTCTTGACGCAACAGAAAACGCACCGACAACATATGCAAGGCGGCACGTCAGATTCTGCATGCCCCACAAACGAAGGAGTGCGGCCTGGCGAGAAGAAGTGGGCTCGAAAGGCGGTCGCCCTTCGCGGGAGCACAGAAACGGACGTGCCGCCAGGTTGTTGTTGGTGCGATGTCATGTTGCTTGTCCTCAAGTCGTCGGCTTGCTGTCGGTACTCGAGAGCCTGAGCCCGCAGCTTCGCGGCAGCTTGGCGCCCTGCCTTGAGTAGGGCCGCTCGTGTCCGCGGCTGCTTGAGGAACTTCTCCACCCGTTTCTTCGCCCGCCGCTCGTTGTTAGCGTCGGGCTTCTCCCAGTACTGCTTGAATCCCCAGGGGGGGTTGCCCATGGCCCAAGATGACGAACCAGCAACACACACCCATACCCATATGGGGGGTCGGAGAGGGCTACGGGTGCGTGTTGTCGGATGGGGGTCCCCGCTCGAACGGGAGCGCTCCCCAGGGTCCGACAACCCGCACCCATACCCATAGCCAGTCCTCCTCCCAACGACCAACCTATGGGTATGAGTGTGTGTTGCTCGTTCGTCACAAGACGGTTCTGAAGCGTGGCCGCAGAAGAGCGTGACCGCAGAAGAAAACTTGAACATATATGCGTATTACAGGCACAATAGCAATGACTATGATGATTAGTTTAACGATGACGACGATAATGGTTGTGATGCCGACGATGACGACACATAATAGTTAGCGATGGGTACGATAACGATCTAATTGCGAAGAGAACTGATGATCTGGATTATGATGAAGATGTGGATGAATATGATGATGATGATGATGATGATGATGATGATGATGATGATGATGATGATGATGATGATGATGATGATGATGATGATGATGATGATGATGATGATGATGATGATTGATGATGATGATGATGATGATGAGATGATGAGATGATGATGATGAGGATGATGATGATGATGAGATATGCTGATGATGGATGATGATGATGATGATGATGATGATGATATGATGATGATAGAGGATGATGAATGATGATGATGATGATGATGATGATGATGATGAAATGATGATGATGATGATGATGATGATGATGATGATGATGATGATGATGATGAATGATGATGATGTGATGATGATGATGATGATGATGATGATGAATGATGATGATGATGATGATATGATAGATGATGCTGATGATGATGATGATGATGATGATGAGTGATGATGAGTGATGATGATGATGATGATGATGATGATGATGATGATGATGATGATGATGATGATGATGATGATGATGATATGATGGTGATCGATGATGATGATGATGATCTGATGATGATGTGATGATGATGATGAGCATTAGAGGCGGATGCGCAAATTATCAGACAGTAGCCCCACAGCGTTCCCCTCTTGCAGGAGGAAAGGAGGACGGAGAGGAGGAGGAGGAGGAGTAGGAGGCGGGAGGAGAGGAGGAGGAGAGGAGGAGGGAAGGGAGGAGGAGGAGGAGGAGGGAGGCGGAGGAGGAGGAGGAAGAGGAAAAGGAGGAGGAGGAGGAGGAAAAGGAGGAGGAGGAGGAGGAAAAGGAGGAGGAGGAGGAAAAGGAGGAGGAGGAGGAGGAAGAATATGGAATGAGTCGTATGAGGGGGAGGGGGGGGGAACGGGGCAAGGAAGTAAGAGTTGGACGGGTGGGCCTCCTGCGGCCATCATGGGATCCATAGGGTCAATTCGGAGTTCCCTTGGGCACTCTTGGGCCTTTCTTGGGGACCTTCTAGGACCCTTTTGGGGCTAGGCTCTGGGAGGCCATTCGGGACTTTCTTTGACGCCGTCGATAACAGAAGGACGGTTTCCTTTATGCGTCCCACCGTCGGGACGCGAGACTATCTCGTCTGACCCTTCTTGGCGCGCTCTGGAGGCGCTTTCGAGTGTTCTTGATGGTCTGGAGGCCATTCCGGACGCCTCCAAGACCTTCTGGGGCCATCTCGGAGCCCTTTGGAGGCCTCTAAAGCGCAGCGAAAGCGAGAGCGCGAACACATTTGAGTTTCGAATGGTCCCCACCTCGCGCCGCACCCCTGCGGCTCCTCCCAGGAACCCCCCCCGGACCCCCTCTGCGGGGCCCGCCCCCCGGGGCGCCCCGCGGCCGCCCATCCGGACCCCCCCGCTCCCGGAGATCCTGGCGGGGGAATGATCAAAGAGAAGAGGCCCTTTTACGATCGGGCGACGAAATCTATACATATCCACTGCTCCCTGGCCAGGCCCTTCCTGAACCCAGGAGCTGTGTATACGCCCTCCTGGCCAAACCAGGAGGGCGTGGCGTATACACAGCTGCTGTGTTGAGGATGGGCCTGGCCAGGGAGCAGTGGATATGTATAGATCTCGCCGCCCTTTTACGAGTCGATCGTGACGTTGCTTAATTTCCCTGAGGTGGAGGCCTCAGGGACAAGGGGGGCAGCGCGACGGCGACGGCGACGACTCAAAGGGCAAAGCGGCTCGCGCAACTCGGCGCGGTCGGCGGACATATGTTGATAGCTCCGCGGACGCAGCCATTCTTTTTACGTATCACATCCACCGCGAGTGTCTCGACCAGCCTGGCCCAGTCGCGCGCGGACGCCGCAAGAGACGACTCAATGGATGGCCGAGATCGCCCCTAAGAGGGCCCAGGACGGACGCAGACGGTCCCGAGACGACCCCGCGATTGCCCAAGGCGGCCCCGAAGCGGCCCAACACGGCCCCAGGGACGTGCCCGAGGGACGCCCAAGAAGCAAACAGGCAGTGGAACGCTTATGTTTCGGACGCAAGTTGGGATCTTTCTGCATTTTTTGCCAACAGGCGACCCCGTCAGGCTCAAGAAGGCTTTCCAATAGTGCCCTCCGACGGCCCAGAACGGCCCCAAGAGAACATCCAGGCGCAGAACGGCCACAGAGTGGTTCTCCAGCGACTCCAGGTGCCCCCGAGAGCCCAAGAGTGGCGCGAAATCGGCACGCGACAGCAAGAATGCCTTCCCCCTTCCAGCGGCCCGTTCAATCTTGCCTTATGTGCCCGTTCTGTCATCGGCGCATCTCTTCAGTTCGTTGCCCCAGTTGCCTTTTTGCACTGAAGTTCTTGTACGTCGATGGGTTTGCACGCGGAGCTAGTGAAGGCATGCAAGACAACAGTGAACATGTTGATCATCGCTTCTGTTGCACATATTTCCCCAAAATGCCTGCTCCGAGATCACCCCAATGTAATTGGCGAAAATTGATCGGGCACGGCGATATACCGGGTTTTATTGCGCAGTCGTATATGTTAGTTCATATGTAACACCGGTATATGTAAATATAAATGGATGTCTACCCGCACCTCTGTTTTGTTGTTTCTATCTCTGTCTACGCAATTTTACACCCATAGCAACATGCTAGTCAGGGTTTACCCCAAACAGTGTGTTTGTGTGTGTTCTAGCAAGCTACATGGTGCAACATGTGTGGGGCAGTATATGCGGTGCAATGTATGTGGTACAACATATGCTGTACAATCGATGTTGTGCCATCTAAGTGGTGCAACCAACGTAATGGAACTTATGTGATGCAGCCAATTTCTGTTCGCAGTGAATTGTCCACTCCACTGCTCGCGCAAACATCCCACCAAGCCACCCGCAACTTGGCTAGCAAAACCCATGCTGCGGCGATTGCGATGAGTGCTTGGTGTTGGCTGTTGCATCTCTGCGGCCGCGCTAGCCCGCGCATGCTCGCGCGCGCAGGGGCCAGCTAGTTTGGCGCGACCGACGCGAAAGCGGTGGCGCTGACCGTTCGGCACATCCCAGCGGGCACGTCAGTGCGAGTCGGCGATTTGGGCGGGCGCGGTATCGTGGCCACGTCGACAACGGTAGACACGAAAATGATAGTAGCGATGCTGGCGACGATGCTGACAGTGACGGCGGGGCAGCCAGTGACGGCGCCGATGCTGATCCCGCCGATGACGATGACGGCGTCGTCGCGTCGGTGATGAAGGTTTTGGAAGGAGTTCGACATGCGCGCGCGGCAGACACGCGAGAGTGGCCCGCATGGTATTATTCAACACGGGTCCTGCCCCCCGAGACGCGCGCAAGGGCAATCGAAAGATTTCGACATGCGCGCGCGCGAAGCCCGTTTGGTAGCATTTTCTGAAAATATTGGAAAACCGATGGTTTTCTTAAGAATTCGCAAGTGCGCGCGCGCAAGTTTTTTGGTGGTTTTTGAAAATCCGTGTTGCGAAACCGGGTGTTGTTGTATGTTTTTTTTTTGAACACTCGATTTTGACATTTTCCTGAAACCGAAAGTTTTCGAAGGATGTCGGCATGCGCGCGCAACGACGCGCGCGTGCACACTTTGTCTCATTCATTGCAAGGGGTTCTTGACAACCTATGTTGTTTTGATAAATGAGTGCGCGCGTATAGTTGTTTGGCAAGGGAACCGACGGGGAGGCGATACCGGCTCGGCTGGGATAGTATGAGTTCACAGTTTGGGTGGACGATGGGGCAGAATCATATGTACATTGCAATACGGAAAAAAGGGGTCTTTAAGTCTGGGTGGAGAGGGTGGTATAACCTATTGTTTAGAAAGGAGAATCCACGTGATGCAATCTATGTTGTGCAACCCACGAGGCGCAAAACATGTGGTCCAAGGTGTGTGGCGCAATCCATGTTTGCAATGTATGATCAGTGGTTTCTGTTGGGCAAACAACGCTGTGCAATCTACCTGGTGCAATTGACTTTTACAAAGGAGTTGACACAGTCCATGCTCTTTCAAACATCCCACGCACCGGTTTGCAAAACCCATGCGTTAGCGATTGCGTTGAGTACTTGGCGTTGGCTGGTGCATCTCTGCGGCCGCGCTAGCCTGCGCACGCTCACACGCACAGCGGCCAGCTTGGTTGGCGCGACCTACGCGGCCGCGGTAGCGTTGACCGCTGGGCATTTCCTATCGGGCACGTCAGTGCGAGTCGGCGGCTTGGGTGGGTGCGGTATCATGGCGACGCCGGCAACAGTGCACGAATGAGTGTAGCGATGATGGTGGCGCCGGTGGCGGTGACGGCCGCAAGGCCAATGACGGCGCCGATGTTGATCACGCCCGCCGATCATGATGACGATGCTTTCGCGTCGGCGATGAAGGTTTTGAAGGAGTTCGACATGCGCGCGCGGCCGAAGCGCGCGAGTGGCCCGCGTGGTACGATTTGACGTGGATCGTGCCCCCGCCCCCCCCCCAGCACGCGCGCAAAGGGCACTCGAATGAGTTCGACACGCGACGCGAAAAACGGCCCGTTTGGCGGACAGTGTTGAACATGTTTTCTTAAGAGTCCGCAAGATCGCGAGCGCGGGATGTTTGAAACACAGGTTTTGCAAAAACACGTTTTTGGACGTGTTCGGGGCATTCGATTTTGAAATCCTTGCGAAACCGAGAATTTTTGAAAGACTTCGGCATGCGCGCGCGACGACGCGCGCACGCTCGTGCATTTCGCATTTTTTTGTTTTTTGCTGAAAGGGTTTCTTACAATAGCACGCGCGCAAGGGCGTTCGAACGAATTTTACGCGCGCGCGAGAGGCCAAACTGGAAACATTTATGAACATGTTGAAACAATCCATCCCTTTCGATCCGCAGAAGTTCGCAAGAGAGCGGGCGGATTTTATTGCTGTTTTGTAAACTCTTGCTGCGAAGCAGTGGGTTTGAGATGTTTCCGTGGCGTCGATTCTTCCATCGTTAGGACACCTAGGGCTTTTGAACGATTTCGGCATGCGCGCGCGACGACGCGCGCGTGTGCATATTCCTCTTCCTATTCTCTTGCACAGGGTGTCTAGAGCTCCGACCACTTTATTTCGGCACCGCACCCCCCCCCCCCCCCCCCATCATAATCACCATCATCATCATCATCATCCCACATCATCATCATCATCATGCGCCCCTCCGTCTCAGCGCCTCCCGCGGCTCCAGCGCCCGCCCAGTGCCCCCTCCGCCCCGACCACTTTATTTCGGCACCGCACCCCCCCCCGCTCCGCCCCCTCCCCCGCGCCGTCTCAGCGCCCTCCCCGCGGCTCCAGCGCCCGCCCAGTGCCCCCTCCGCCCCGACCACTTTTATTTCGGCACCGCACCCCCCCCCGCTCCGCCCCCTCCCCCTCGCCGTCTCAGCGCCCCCCCGCGGCTCCAGCGCCCGCCCAGTGCCTCCTCCGCCCCGGCCACTTTATTTCGGCACCGCACCCCCTCCCCCCGCTCCGCCCCCTCCCCCGCGCCGTCTCAGCGCCCCCGCGCGGCTCCAGCGCCCGCCCAGTGCCCCCTCCGCCACGACTACTTTATTTCGCAAACCGAACCCCCCTCCCGCTCCGCCCCCTCGCCCCGCGCCGTCTCAGCG
>CAUYUJ010001222.1:0-42500 GCA_963575745.1 Prorocentrum cordatum
GGGAGAGCAATGCATGTATTCAGGGGCGGCTTGCCCAGGGCCGTAGGGGCCGTGGGGGCAACTTGCCCAAGGGCCCCAGGGCCCTAGGGCCCTCGCCGGGCCCCAGGGCCGCAGGGGCAACTTGCCCAGGGCCGTCGGGGCCGTGGGGGCGAATGGCCCAGGGGAGAGCAATGCATGTATTCAGGGGCGCCGATGATCTATGTCTTCGACAAGGCTCCCGGACGAATGCGTGTAATGCCCGCCCCTGGGCTATTCGCCCTTCTCGTCGCCGCCGACAACTGCTCCGGATGAACCATCAGCCTTGTGAGAAAGGGCTGGAACTTCCGAGGGCCCCGTGTGAAAAACAGCAAGGCCTTGCGAGTCCGGGCCTGCGTGCGGCAGCTCTCGATCCTCCGATGCCCCTCGGGCGGCTCCGGCCGAGCGCAGACGCCGATCCTGGCCAGGCCCACGCTGGGCTCCACAGAGCGTCGGGGGTGGCTAAAGGTGCCCCTGGCCCAAAGTGCCCCCAGCTCTTCGCTGCGTTCTGGATCCCCCGGGCCCCCCTGGGCCTCGTGGGGGGTGGAGGCCGTGGGTCACCGCCCACCAAACCACTCCAACGCAACACGAAGGCCCGGATTTGCCCTCCATTTCCAGTGGGGGGGGGGTCGAGCATGGAACAAACATATGTGAAGCCCGCCCCCAGCCCGAAATTCGGGTCTTCGGGTTGGGTTACAGTCGGGGCCCTGAAGGAAGGAGCCCTTTTTGTTGGGGAGGGGCTCCGTGTTCCTTCGTTGCTTTACAGTGCTCCTTGGGTTTTCCTGAGGTTTTCCATGGAACATCGGAGTTTAGTTTATGGGAAAAAGGGGCCTCGTTCCTTATTTATCGTTCCTTAGGTCAACTCCCCGACTGTAGTCAACTGTAGTCTGGTAGGTAGTCAATGGGGGCGTCCCTGGAAATCCTGGGCACCTTGGGCGAGGGGCACTGCCGGCCGCACCCGAGGGTGGTGCACGCGCCGGCCCGGCCGGGCCCGGGACGGCGCCTCGCGCTCCCCGGTGCGGGGGCCCAGGGGGGCCCAGGACGGGCCCTGGCGCGAGACGGCCTGGCGTCGCCTGGACGTGTGCCGGCCACGCGCCGAGGGGGGGTGCCTTGGCATCGCTCGGACGTGTGCATTTTTCCTTCGGCGAGGACCATCGAGGAGCATCCTTGACCATTTCGGGGAAAAGCCACGCACGAAACCAACAAAAAGCACAGGAAATGGACGTCCGAGCGATGGCCAGGTGCAGTTAACCCGCATAGCAAGGAGGGGCCATTTTCCCAAGGGTGCCCTTGCATCCTTGCCTCCTCGGTCCACCCTTGGCCACTTTCGTTGGCCGCGCCCCCGCTCGAAAAGTGCCGACATGGGCGTCCAAGGCCCTTACATCTTTACCGCGCATCCTCATGATACGGGTTGACTGTAAGGGGGATGGGGGAAGACTTCTGAGAAGCACCCCTACTTCTAAGAAGCCTTGCCCCGTCCGCCTACCCACGTGTGCGCGCCGCCAAGGGACGGCTTGGCATCGCTTGGGCGACGTGTGCATTTTCGTTCGGCGAGGCCAGCTCCAGAACAGCTGGACCATCTCTCTAGGCCTCCCAGATGGGATCGGAGTAGACGGGGTCGGAGGATCGCTAGGACCGCGCCGCATCGCCGATGCATCGCCGATACGGCTCGATGTGGAACCAGATTGTCTCCAACCAGTGTTCGCCGATGTGTTGCCAATGTCGCCATTATATCGCCTATGCATTGGCGATGCGGCGCGATCCTCTGACCTCATCTACTCGAACCCCGTATGGGAGGCCTCCAGTCTTGGAGCATCTTGGATCTCCAGTCTTTGAGCATTTCGGATCATCTTCAGAATAAAACGCGCGCGAAACCAAGGAATGCACGGGGAATGGACGTCCGAGCGATGGCAAGACGGGCGTCGGTGAATGCAGTTTGCCTCCCCCTGATTCGCCGTGTCGGAAGAGGGGTCCTGAATGAAACGGGTCCTGGGCCCAAGGGTTTCCTTCGATACCCAGGACGTGTGTTGGCCCAGTTCGTGTTTGCCGCGTCTGGCTTCACCGATAGCACGCAGCCCGTGTTGTGCCTCCTTGAGCCGCCTGCGTCGCATTGAAGGGCTCCAGTGGACAAGAGCATACGTTGGCGCTGACACAGATTCAGAGGATCGTCTATTTTCGCAGGACCCGCTCCCCATCCTGAGTCGTTTCTTTTTTGATGGTCCTGGGGCCCGGCGAGGGCCCTTCGAGCCCGAAGTCGAAGACATCTTCATGATCCGTCTCCTCCAGGACACGCTTCCTCGGCGACCCCGGCGCGGGCGTTCGAGACTGAACGCTGCTGGTGGCCCCAAGTCGGCCGACATCGAACGATCTGCGCTATCGGGCAGCCGTGATCGTGCAAGGTGGGACGATCCGAGCGGTGTCAGAAGGCAGCGTCGACGTCGTCACGACGGGGCAGGAGGAATCAAGCTGGCCAGGTCGAGCGAGTCAGGGGTGCCCTGCCTGCTCCCGCCTTCCATCCCAGGGTGTCATACACGGCTGTGGAACTAGGAGGAGGGAGGAGGGAGGAGGAGGAGCAGAGGGAGGACGAGTCGGTGGAGGAAGAGGGAGGGTTTTTGAGCGAGGAGGGGCGAGACGACAGTCGAGGTCTCGCGGAGGATGCTGCAGAAGTACTCGCCGTTCTTCGGGGGCGGCTGCTCCTCCAGCGCCGAGGCTGAGGGCGTCCTGGCGCTGGTCTAGGGACAGGCGCGGCTGCTGCCGCTGCCGCCGCCGCTACTGCTGCTGCTGCTTCCTGCAGCAAACAGGGCCCCCAGACATGCTTGCGTCCGGGAAAGACCGTGACGTTTCAAACGCAACGCAGCCTACATGTTTTCTTTTTATTCATTTTTCGGCGTCCAGGGGCCCTCGCCAGGTCACAGGACCGTCAAACAGCGGCTCGGAAGGAAGAGACGTCCTTGCTTGACTGAACATTGCCCCGTGTAGTTGTACCATCCTGTGTAGCTCAGTTACATCGCATTCGTATAGGTATATCACAGTGTACGCAACCACCTTCCAACTTCATTTGAGGTCAGCACAGTTATATATACATACATATGTAAAAGTGTGCTCAAACATGAAATACTGTAACTTCCAACCATCGATCCTGAGCTTATGAGAGCGTGCACGCTTCGCTAAAACTTTCACACTTTGTTGTTCGAGCCTGATGGATCCGTGGCACAGGTTTCACTTGAACATCATGTGAGGCGATTTGATGGGGTAGATCTCGAATCGCGCTGTCCTGTTGGGCTCATTCGCGTGTTTGTTTTAGCAGAGAAACGACGTAGAATTGAGGTGCCTCGCATAACATAGGTGGGCCCAGGGAGAGAGCGAGTCCCACGTCCTTCGCTCTCCCCCTCCCCACGCCTCGATTCCCTGGCTTCCCCTCGATTCTCCCTCGCGGGTCTGGCTCAAGACGGCCACGGCGGCAACGTTGCCCGTCGGGGGACTCTGTGTCCAAGCCTCACCGGGGGTGGACAGAACCCCCAACAGTGACACGTCGATTAGTGAATCGTCCGTTTTCGGTTCTCGAGAGGGCGCCGCGGCCGTCATTTCCCAGGCTTCTGCCCGCCAGGTCTGGGCCCGAGGTCGTTTTCACGAGGCCACGCTTTACGAAAGGGAGGTCTGTCCATCCCCGATCTCAGGGGGAGGGCGGGAGGGGGGCTCGGAGTCGCGGCCACACGACGGAGCCTCGGCGCGCGGCGCGCGCCGGCCGCGCGAGCTCGGCCCGCCGCAGTGCCGGGTCCCGCGCAGCTCCGGGCAAGAGGGTCTCCTTTCCGGGCACGCTGCCGGTCCCTCTGCGATCGCCGGATGGGGTCCGGCGATCGCAGACATGGATCAAGGGGGCGTGGATTGGCGGCGGCTCCCGTTTCCATGGGAAATCGCGGACCTCCGCCGCCGAACGAGGCGGCACCGGCCGCACGTCGGGGAGGGCACCTCCCCGGATCCATGGAGTTGGCGACGGCGCGCCAAGTCCATGGATCGCTAATCCATGTCTGCGCCCTCCTGATAGGGGCGGGGCTACATTGCACTTTCTCCGCGGCCATGGGCCGTGACAGGCCAGGGCGGGAGGCGAAGCTCACGCGCCTGGACGCATGCAAGCGGATGGCCCCGCGCGCATCGTCCTCAGTTTTGAGCGCCATTTTGCAGGAGGCCAAGCAGCGTACGGCAGGGGCCACGAATCGCAACGCCAGTCGGAAGGCGCGGCACGTCATCGTGCGACGCGGCGACGTACGTGGGGCGCTCCTCGACGAGCCGCCCATGTCCTGAGCGAACGCCTCGGCGGAACTTCGTCGCCAGAGACAACGAGGCCCCAGGTTGAGTCACAAGCCAGGGGCCGTTCGCAGACCGTTGGGCCGCGCCCGGCGGAATCGCTGGGCCGTCCGCGGGCTTTTCGCCCAGAGTGGACCGGTGCTGACGGGCGAGAGCGCGTGGATATGCCCGGCCTGCGAGCGGTCCGATTGCGCGAAAGCGGTGGCGGCGTCGCCCTGGTCTTCGGGTCATTGCTCGAGGGGCTGTCCAGACCCGAGGGTCCGAGTTTCAATCGGAGCGAAGTGTTTCTAAACTTCGTCGACGGTGCGTCCAGGGGGCTTTTCATCGATTTCAGAGTGCCGTTGCGAACAGCGGCACCCGTAGATGTGCGGCGGCGTCTTCAATGTGGAACGCGAAGCTGGTTTGAAAGCGGAGGTCCTCTGCAACATCGGAGACGTCATGGACAGTGGCATCGACGGCGAGGGCGGGGGCAGCATTCTGTCTTGCAACTTCGCCCTCGGGTCTGGCGCCCGCCTTCTGCCCCGCTCTCAGCTCAGATTTCAGCCGTCGCCGCTGCCACTCGCTCAGCCACTTTCACACCCCGTGGAGAACGGGAACTATTCTTCAGTGCCGATCCGTTGCTTGCAGCGGCCGCGGCCGCGGCGAACCGCGCAGCTGCCAGCGAATTCCATGAGGCCCCGAGTGCTGAGCCACCGCACCGCCCAAAGGCGCAGCGCGCGGTTGCGCTCACACTGCTGCGGGCCTCCTTCTCATCGCCATTCTCAGTCACGCTCGCGAAGTGCATCGCAGCCTGGGGCTTCCATCAGCCGCATCCGCTCCCAGAGCTCGCCACACGCTGCAACGCTCGCACGAATGCCATGCACCCTGTCCGCAGGATCTGTCGCTGGACGGCATATAAGACACTCGCAGGTGAATGGACGCCGACCCATAGCATGCACGCTCGCCTGCAGAAGTCGTTCGTTCCCCTCAATTCATTCCCCCCTACCTCGCCCGCTCGGCCCTCGTGAGCCTCCCCTGCTCCACCGTCGCTGGCCGATGTCGCTAGGGTGAGGCCCAGCGAGTTCGAGCTCAGAGAGATTGCAGCGGTTTCAGCCTCACAAGCCTAACCTTCTGCTGGACACGGACCTGTGCCGAATCGTGATGCCCGTGAGCTGCTCTGCTCACGACTGGATGCATGTGCTCGTTGTGCGCGCAGTGCATGGCACGCAGCGCTGCATTTGTGGATGTCCAGCTTGCTGGCTGCGGGCGTCAGGGGCGCGCCGAAGGATGGGTGCCGTCTACTCGGGAAGTGGGGGCGCGCGCAGTGGCGGGGGGTGAAGACTGCCGCCCTCGTCGACGCACTCTCGCCGCGTGGAAAGCGCGCGTGGAAGCACAGTGCGCGCAGTGCACTGCGTCTGAGGCGATCTCCATGCGCTGCAGGATCGCACTTCTCGCGCGTGCCGCGCGGTGCAGGGCGGGCTTCGGCGTCGAAGAGCGCGAGGCGTGCCCCTGCTGCTCTGCCGTCTTGGATCTCCTGCCGGGCGTGCCGCGCGGCGCCGTGCCGCGCGTCAGGCAGCCGAGTCTAGGTGGGCGTGCTCTTGCAGGCCTGCGTGGGCGCCAACTGGGGGGGCTACCCGTGCCCGATGTTCCACTGGGCCCTGCGCTTGGTGTCAGATAGCAGGGTGTTCTGCGCTTGCCGCGCGTCAGACAGCCGAGTCTAGGTGGGCGTGCTCGCCTGCGTGGACGCCAGCCGGGGGGGCTACCCGTGCCCGATGTTCCACTGGGCCCTGCGCTTGGTGTCAGATAGCAGGGTGTTCTGCGCTTGCTGCCGCGCGTCAGCCAGCCGAGTCTTGGTGGGCGTGCTCGCCTGCGTGGACGCCAGCCGGGGGGGCTACCCGTGCCCGATGTTCCACTGGGCCCTGCGCTTGGTGTCAGATAGCAGGGTGTTCTGCGCTTGCCGCGCGTCAGACAGCCGAGTCTAGGTGGGCGTGCTCTTGCAGGCCTGCGTGGACGCCGGCCGGGGGGGCTACCCGTGCCCGGTGTTCCATTGGGCCCTGCGCTTGGTGTCAGATAGCAGGGTGTTCTGCGCTTGCCGCGCGTCAGACAGCCGTGTCTAGGTGGGGGTGCTCTTGCAGGCCTGCGTGGGCGCCAGCCGGGGGGGCTACCCGTGCCCGATGTTCCTCTGGGCCCTGCGCTTGGTGGCAGATGGCAGGGTGTTCTGCGCTTGCCTGTGCCGCTGGGCGCGCGAGGGGGAGCGCCGGGTGCTGACGCGCGTTCGGGGGGCATGTCGTCGGTGATGGTGTCGGCCTCGCTCTCGCGTCGCGCCCTTGTGAGGGCGCAAGGAAAACGCGATGTTGATGTCATGATCGCCCCCCCCCTCCCCGGGCTCTCGGAGGGCATGCGCAGCGCGACGTCCATGGAGACTAGCGTCCTTCTCGTGGTGAGCTGCGCTCGCATTCGCGACCTGGCGGCCTCGGGCGATGAGTTCGACGTCGTGGTCAAGCAGCAGGCGCCGAGACTCGCCGATGACAGTGTGGCAGCGCTCATATGTTCTGAATTGACCCCCCCATGGCGCGGGCGCCGACTTGCTTGGGCGCGAAGCCAGCCAGGGCCCCCGCGCTTGCAGTGGTCTACACGTTGCACACGAGAAAACCCCAATCAGTGGATTTCTGAATGTCTCGCAGGTGCCTCGATTAGTTTTCCTCTTGCCCTAGTATGGTTCGAATATAGTCGTAGTCCAGTCTGGTTATGTTCTGTATATTATACTCTCTCTCTCTCCTTTTTTTGTCTCTCTCTCTCTCTCTTTCTCTCTCTCCCGTGGTGTCCCGTGGCGCGGGGATGTCCCGTGTTTTGCTATAGGCTATGATGAGTGCTAGCGATAGTGAGGTATATAGCGAGATGAGATCGCTGGTGATATCGGTAGGGGGATCGATTGAATGAGATCGATCGTCGTGATATCGACAATGATATCGATAGTGGGCTCGGCAGTGATCTCAATTACGTGAGTTCGATTGTGAGATGGATCGTGCGTTCGATAGCGGGCTCTATAATGATATCGATCGTGATATCGATTTAGTGAGATCGGTTGTGAGATCGATCGTAGGATTGACTGTGTGATCGATATTTATCTTTGGTGACATCGATTTGGTGACATGTATTTTGGGATCGACAGCGGGGTCGGCTGTGAGAGCGATAGGGACATCAATCGTGTTATCGCTGCTGGTATCAACATCTATATTTTTTAATTTATATATATAGAATGACATGGGTAGTGGATCAATCGTGAGATTGGTCGTGTGACCGATGATGCGATCGTTCGCGAAATCGATCGTTACGCCGATCGTGATATCGACAGTGCGATCGATCGTGCGATCGATAATGCTATTGGTTGTGGCATCGATCGTTTGATCGAGCATGACATCGGTAGTGGCATCGGTCGGGAGACCGATCGAGATAGCGGTTTGAGATCGACCGCGATATCGATTGGGAGATTGATAGTTGGATCGGCTGTGAGATCGGTGGATACATCACTCGTAGTACCGATGGTGAGATCGATTTATTGACATGGACAGTGCTATTCATAGTAAACTCGATCGTGATATCGGTAGAGTGATATGGATGGGGGAACCGATAGTGATATCGATAGTGAGATCGATCGTGCGATCGATATTGAGATCGACCAGGAAACCGAGAACCCCGGTACCAGACGTTTGATACGCGGGAATTCCCCCGCCCATCGAAATCGGTCCGGAACCAAGCACCGGGAACCTGGGAGCACGGAGCCGGGTATTTTGTAACCCGCTCGCCCACCAAACTCGGCCCAGCATGTTCGCCAAATCTTTCAACCTCCGCTGGGACCCCTTGAGTGCAAACACTGATGGGGGGCAGTGACGTTGTGGCTTGGACTCCCGAGACCGGGCAGCCCGCGCTGGGGCATGGTTTCTTGCTTCGCATCGCTCGGACGTGTGCCTATTTCTTTCGGCGAGGACCATCGAGGAGCATCCTTGATTATTTGGAGAAAAATACCACGCACGAAATCAACAAAAAGCACAGGGAATGGACGTCCGAGCGATGGCGAGCTTGCCGACGCGGTGGCCGAGCCGTGTACTCTGGTCGCCATGTGGCCCACATCGGAGGTTCGGGCCGGAGTCGCGCTGGCGCGTGTTCGGGCGAACGGTCCGGTACTTCGTCGCCAGGTTCCTGTCCAAGGCGTTCCTTTGCAATCACATCGTCTTCGGCACCGCCTGATTCCGGGGCTTTGTCCCCTCCTGGCCTTGATGTGAGGCCCCTCCTTCTGCCCCCCCCTCTCTGTTAATTCAAGCTGTGCGCGGCCCGCTTAGCCTCGACCGGAAGAGGTGCGCTCTCGACCCGCGGATCAAAAAAAGTGTTCGGACGAACGCACGCCTCTGTCATCTGACAAACGTCCCAGGAGCCGTCTTCTTTCGGAGAAGACTGGACGGGCACGATCGTGCCGTCGCACATCGGTGGGCGTAGAATGTGATTGGGTTTGGCGCGAGCGAGTGCTTTTGAAATGCTTTACAGGAAAAGCGCAACACACACACACACACACGGGGACAACGTTTTTTTGTTGCCAGGCGTTGACGTCTGATGCGACGGGTTTGTGTGCACTTGGACGGCGCTGCTAACAAGTAAATCCCAAATGTGTCCAGTGATCAATGTCTATGTCAACTGCCTGAATTCATTGTCCGCAATTAATGCACATGCTTGCTTTGCCATAGTTGCATATCGGTATCGTTTACGGTGTAATCGCTGTCCACCTCTAGACACTTTCCGAATCGTTTGTGGTAGTGTCTAGAATATCAAATGCCAGCGATCGTACACATCGATCGCGCATTTTTGATTAAATGCGCTAGTGTCGTGCACGTGCTACAGCTACTTCTCATCTTTGCAATATGTAGGACGACACCACAGTCATTCAAACGGGGAACGGGCTGGCGGGACTTCTGGGGACCCTGTTTTGAATAATCAAGGCGCCGCATGGCTGGGCCTAGGTCACCTGCGGAGGCGCAAGGATAATGGCGCGTCGCGAGCCGCCCGTTTCCAGTGGGAGCGGCGCGAGGACGCGAGGGCGCGAAGGTGACCGTCTGCCACGCACCGCGCGGTACGATGCGCGAGGTCTTTGTTCGAGGAGGAGGAGGAGGAGGAGGAAGAAGAAAAGAAGACGAATACGAAGAAGAAGAATATGAAGAAGAAAAAGAAGACGAAGGACAACAAAAATAATACAAATAAGAGAAGGAATAATAATAAGAAGAATAATAACAATAATAATACTAATAAGAATGATAATAATAAGGAGAATACTAATAATACTAAGAAGAAGGCGAACACGAATAATAATAATAATAAGAATATTAAGAATAATAATACTAATCATAATAATAATAAGACGAACATGAAGAAGACTAATAAGAATACGAATAAGACTAATAATACGAAGAAGAATGAGAATAATAATACTAATAATAAGAATAAGAATATTACTAATAATAATACTAATAATTCTAATATAAATAATCATAATACTCATAATAATACTAACAAGAATAATATGAATAATGCTAAGAAGAATAAGAAGAAACATACTACTACGAGTAATAATACTCATGCTAGTAATACTAACAATAGTCATAATAATAAGGCTACCACTATTATTATTAATAATAATGATAACAATGATAATAATAATACGAATGATAAGAATAGTAAAACTAATAACACGACTAATAATGCTAATTCTAAGAAGAATAAGAATACTAATATGTAGAAGAATAATAAGACGAATACGAATACTAATAATAATACTAACACGAATAATAGTAATAAGAATTCTAATCGTAATAAGAAGAAGAATACTCATAAGAAGAATAACAATGATACTAATAATAATAATACTAATAATAATAAGAATAATGATAATAATAATAATAATAATAATAATAATAATAATAATAATAATAATAATACGAATAAGCATAATAATAATACGAATAATCATAGGAGGAGGAGGAGGAGGAGGAGGAATAGGAGGGAGGAGGAGGGTGAGGATGAGGAGGATGGAGAGAGGAGGAGGAAGGCACTGAAGAGCCGCGGAGCAGGTCCATCGCCCCCCGGAGGAGGAGAGGAGTCCCCCCGGAGGAGCCAGAGGAGGAGGCCCGAAGGCTCTTTCCCCCCCCCCGCGCCATCCCGAGGCTCTTTCGAACGACGCCGCTGGAGCGCCCCTCGCCGCCGAGGAAGCTGGGGCCGCCCGTCACCGCGGCGCGGCATTGGCGGCGCCACGGCGGTAGAGGTGCCCGCCGCGCGCCTCGGGAGGGCGGCCCAACGCAGCGGCCGCCCTCTGGGGGCAGCTCCGCGGGGGGGCGCCCTGGCAGGGCCGCGGACTCCCCTCCAGCGCGCGCGCCTCGAGGCCTCGCGGCCTCGCGGGCCCGGCCTGCGGCTGCAGCCTGCGAGCTCCCGCGATCCCGCGGGCCGCCAGCTGAGGCGGTGCGGCTCGCGGCGGGCCCTCGGCTGCCCCTCCTCCTTCTCTTCCTCCTCCTCCTCCTCCTCCCCCTCCTTCCCCCCCTTTCCCTCCCCCTCCTCCTCCTCCTCCTCCTCCTCCTCCTCCTCCTGCTCCTCGAGAGAGAGAGAGAGGGGGATTGTGGAGCCCCTCGGGGTTCCAGGGCGCGCGCGCGAGGCTTTCACATTGAGTTCGCGCGTGCGTCTTTCAGTGGTGTGCGTACTCTGTGGCGTCCTCCTCTCCTTCCGCCTCCCCCGCCTCCTCCTCCTCCTCCTCCTCCTCCTCCTCTTCATTTTTTTTTTGTTCTCTCTCTCTCTCTCTCTCTCTCTCTCCCCCCCTCAGAGAACAAAAACACAAAAAAATCTGAGGGGGGGGGGTCGGCGGCGAGACAAAAAAGGAACGCGACGTGGCCTCATCTGTCCCCCCTTAGAAGGATTCCCATAGAACGCCCCTTCAAAAAGGATTCATAGTGAAAATCTCTACAGAAGGATTCCTATCGAAACCCTCCACTGAATGATTCCTACTGAAATCACCCGCAGAAGGATTGATATTGAGATGCTTCGAAATAAGCACCCCCCCGTTGGCATTGCATTGGCATTGGTTTGGCAATGGTTTGGCATCGCATTGGCATTGCGTTGGCATTGCGCTTGGCAGTGCGTTGCTAGTGCGCTGGCATTTCGCAAGCATTGCGCTGGCGAGTCCTAATGGAACCCTCCACAGAAGGACTCCGATCGAAATCTTCTACAAGAAGGACTCCTGTTGAAACCCTCCAAATATTGGCACCCTCCACAGAAGGATTCCATGCGAGACCCTCCACAGAAGGGTTCCTATTGAAATCTACCACAAAGGATTTCCTCCATTGGCAGTGCATTGGCATTGGGTTGGGATCGCTTTGGCATTGGTGTGGCATTGCGTTGGCACTGCGTTGGCATTGCGCTGGCATTGCGCTGGCGAGTTCCAACACATCCCTTCGCATAATGATTCCTGTTGAACCCCCCACAAGAAGGATTCCGATTGAAGCATCCCACAAGAAGGGTTCACATTGAACTCCCTCACGGAAGGATTCCATTCGAAGCCCTCCATAGAAAGAGTTTTCTTGAACCCGGCCACAAACGATTTCCCCCATTGGCATTGCATTGGCATTGAACTGGGATCGCGTTGGCATTGGTTTAGCATTGCGTTGGTATTGCGTTGGCATTGCGCTGGCGAGTTGTAATGGCTCCCCCCACAGAAGGATTCCTATGAAAACCTTGCACAAGAAGGGATCCTTTTGAAAGCCCCCACATGAAGGATTCAAAGTGAAGCCACCCACAGAAAGATTCCAATCGAAACCCTCCACGGGAGGATTCCTACCGAAATCCTCCGAAGAAGGATTCTTAACCAACTCATTCACATAAGGATTCCTAGTGAAATCTGTTGGAAGACAGGGACCCCGCCATCGGCATTGCATTGGCATTGGTTTGGCAACGGTTTGGCATCGCCTTGGCATTGCGTTGGCATTGCGATGGCAGTGTGTTAGCAGTGCGTTGGCATTGCGTTGACATTGCGCTGGCGAGTCCTACTCAAACATTTCGCAGAAGGCTTCCTATTGAACACCCCCACAGAAAGGATGCCTATTGAATACCCCTCACAAGAAGGATTCACATTGAAATCCCCAACAGAAGGGTTCCATGCGAAGCCCTCCATAGAAGGATTCCTATTGAAATCCCCCGAATAAGGGTTCTTAGAAGGATTGCTATTGGAACCTACCACAAACAATTCCCCCCATTGGCATTGCATTGGCATTGGTTTGGCATTGCGTTGGCACCGCTTCGGCATTGCGCTGGCGAGTTCGAATGGCTCCCACCATAGAAGGATTCCGAATCTCCCACAAGAAGGGACCCTTTGAAAGCCCCCACATAAAAGATTCATACTGAACCCCCCCACGGAAGGATTCCAATCGAAACCCTCCACAGGTAGGATTTTTTGAATCTACCACAAAGGATACCCCCCAATGGCATTGCATTGGCATGGAATTGGGATCGCCTTGGCATTGGTTTGGCATTGCGATGGCAGTGCGTTAGCAGTGCGTTGGCATTGCGTTGACATTGCGCTGGCGAGTCCTACTCAAACACTTCACAGAAGGCTTCCTATTGGACACCCCCACAAAAAAAAATGATGCCTATTGAATCCCCCCCACAAGAAGGATTCAAATTGAAATCCTCAACAGAAGGGTTCCATGCGAAGCACTCCATAGAAGGTTTCTTATTGAAATCCTCCGAAGACGGGTTCTTAGAAGGATTGCTTTTGAAATCTACCACAAACAATTCCCCCCATCGGCATTGCATTGGCATTGGTTTGGCATTGCGATGGCAGTGCGTTAGCAGTGCGTTGGTATTGCGCTGGCGAGTCCTGATGGCTCCCTCCGCAGACGGACTCCTACTGAAACCCTCCACAAGAACGATTCCGATTAGATCCTCCCACATGAAGGATTCGTAGTGATGCCCTTCACATGAGGATCCCTATCGAAACCCTGCACATAAGCATTGCTATCGAAATCCTCCGAAGAAGGATTCGTAATGACATCATCCACAAAGTATTCTTATTGGAATCTATCGAACGAAAGGATTCCCCCATTGGCATTGCATTGGCATTGGTGTTGGTTGGGAATGGATTTGTATCGCATCGGCATGTATTGGCCTGGTGCAGGAGATAGACGAAGAGAGAGAGAGAGAGAGAGACAAAAAAAGAGAGAGAGAGAGAGAACACTAGAGAACGATATAACGAGAAAATATTAGTATGTGGGGATCACGGCGAAACGACAAATGACAAAACACAATCAAATTTTGAGGGTGAACGAGCGTTACACTCGATAAAAACCTGATGACAACGACGAGGGGCTCCACAATCCCCCGGCCTCTCCTCCTCCGCCTCCTCCTCCTCCTCCTCCTCCTCCTCCTCCTCCTCCTCCCCCGCCTCCTCCCCCGCCTCCTCCTCCGCCTCCTCCTCCTCCTCCTCCTCCTCCTCCTCCTCCCTCCTCGTCCCTTGAGGGGCAGCGCCGGGGGGGGGATAGGCTCAGGGTGTGTGCGCCTCGACCCCCCGGATCGCCCACTCGTCACCGACAGGGGCCTGATGTCCCAGCCCTCCCCAGGAGAGCGTGCGGATCTGTCGGCGACGTATCGCCGATTCCACGTCGATGCGCAGGGAGGGGAGTTTGTACATTTTGTTCTTGGATGTCATGATCTTTATCGCCTGGTGCGCAACGGTCGTGACCCGCCCCCCCCCCGTGTGTAACGGTAACGACCGTGCCAAGGCGGGGGGGGCTTGGACCTTCGCTACATTCTGGTCGCAGCGCGCCCGGCCCCGACGTGCCGCGCCCCAGCCCGCCCAATCGTCAGCGCCAACCTGGGTACCCCCCCCCAGGGTAACGACCGTTACCGGAAATGATAGAAATCAGTAGGGCAAGGGGGAAGGCCTTCGACCCTCGTTCGCCAACTTATCGCCGATGGGGGCCTGATCTTTGGCTCACCCCGCCCAGGATCGTGCCCAGGCATCCGACGTCTTGGATTTTTGAATCCGGGGGCCCGGGAAGCCCCGACCCCTTCCGAGAGGCCGGTTTTCCACCCCGGGTATTTTTCGACAGTGCCGGGCCTGGCGAGGGCTTCAGGAGGACGCACACGGCAAGCATTTTTCCATCACGTTCTCCTGCGCCACGCGAGCATGTCTTCGTGGGTGGAGAGCATATCCGTACACCACGGCCTCGCGGGCCAGGCCCTGAGGCCGCCACCCCCGCGGATGCGGGGCGCTTCTTTGCGGATGCCCCGCGCGGAACGTATCCGTGCGACCGCGTATCCTCGGGATCACGCTCTAGAGTCCAGACCGCGAGGGCGTTGGTATGGATACGGATTTGTTCGCCGCTCGTAATTTCTGGGTGCGGACCAATCGGCGATGTATCGCCCATTCCGGGTCGATGCTTCCCCTCCCCCGAGCCGCCCCCCCTGACGTTACCCCTCGTCCCTGCCCCTGGCATTGGCCCTTCGGCGGCTGTGGAGACAGAGGACGAAAAAAGGAGCGGTCAGATGAGGTCGGTGGGCGTCTTGGAGGCTGCTGGGTGGAGCTCTCGACTTCCCAAATGGGGTCCGAGCAGATGGGGTCCCGATGCGTCACAGATGTGGCTCGATGGGGAGCCCGATTTTTCTCCGCGAAACCCTCGTCCCCACGCCTGGGCGCAGCTCGAGCGACTCGATCAGGACGGCCTGGGGGCCCGGGGTGAGTGGGTTTGGGTCGAAGCCTACGCCGACGACGACGACAGTGGCAACATTCCCTTTCGATCAGGTGGGAAGGATCTTTGTTTCGCGTACCTCCATGCGGCCTTTGGCCTTCGTCGACGGGGCTAGCGTTCTTGAGACCCACGTTATCGTGACCACTGTGTGGCTGCAGTCAGAGGAGGCTGCGCTCATGCCGACCAGATCGATCCACAAGGTTTGGCAAGCATGTTGCCCTCCCTCCTCCTCCTCTTCCTCCTCCTCCTCCTCCTCTTCCTCCCTCCTCCTCCTCCTCCTCCTCCTCCTCTTTCTCCTCCTCCTCCTCCTCCTCCTCTTTCTCCTCCTCCTCCTCCTCCTCCTCCTCCTCCTTCTTCTCCTCCTTCCTCCTCCTCCTCGTCCTCCTCCTCTCTCCTCCCCCCTCCCCCTCCTCCTCCTCCTCCTCCTCCTCCCTCTCTCCCTCCTCCTCCTCCTCCTCCTCCTCCTCCTCCTCCTCCTCCCCTGCTGGCAGCCATGTTCAGCGCTGGACATGCTGCTGGTGAGGGGGCAAGAAGAACGAAGTTCGGTACTACTTCTGCAAACGCTGCGGCGCACTCAAGAGCGAATCCGCGCTGTCATCCTCTTCGTGGCCTTCGGGCAAGTCTGTCAAGGTCTTTGGAGACCAACGTGGAGGTGGCACAGGAGGCTTTGGCAAAGGTGGCAAAGAGGCACCCGCCAGTTGTGGCAAGGGTGCAGCTGCCACTACTGCTGAAACTCCCCCTCTCACCGCGGAGGGCACATGCAGCTGGCGGGCCTGTGCGAGAAGTTGGGGGACCTGCAGGGTGCGAGGGCCCACAAGACCGCAGCGGCGGTTTTCCAAGCGCCAGCTGCTCCCTTGGTACCCAGTCAGGGTCAACTCAACCGAGCGCACCAGAAGGCTCGCGGCGTGGAGAAGCGACTCGGGAGCGCCGTCAGCAGATACGAGCAGCTTGGGAGCCAGCTGGAGTCGCAGCGGTCGCAGGTGCTTCTTCTTCGAGCCGGGCTTGTGGAAGCTGGACGTGAACATGGAGCGCTGGTGCGTCGACTCCATGGCGAGCTGCTTGGGCCCGCCGTTTCGCCGCAAGAGGCTACTGCTGGGAGCAATCTCTGCCTGGGGGACCTGCTCGACGAACGGCGATTCTCAGCGGCATTCGACCTGGACGTGGGTGAATGTTTCACAGTCGCGGATGAAGGCTCCCTGTCCACCGAAGAAACTGCAGCTTTCGGCCCGAGTTGAGCAGTTCAAGCGTGGCATCTCGGACGTGGCGCGGAACCTGTTCGCGAAGGCCAAGTCGAAGGTCGATGCCTTCAAGGAAGAGCGCAGGATCTTAGCCCAGCGGATGGCGGCCAAGAAGCGGCGCTGTGGCGAAGAGGGCAAGGGCGTGGCATGAGGCGGCCCCTCCCCTGCGCAGGCGCCACAGGCTGCAGCGGCCGACAGCCCTGAGCCCACAGCCTCGCCAGCGCCAGCTGGAGGTGCTGCTGCTTCCTCTGCGTTGGCTCCTGCGGCAGCTACTCCGACTTCGCAGTCGGCTTCGGCGCCAGCTCCCACTTCGTCGGCGCAGGCGCCCTCAAGCACGCGCGCGCGAGCTGACAGAATTGCGGGGGCTGCTTCTGATTCAGGCCCCCCCCCTGGAGGAGCCGAGGTCTTTTTTTTTGCTTGGGCCTTGGGCCCCCTGACAGCGTTCCCTCGGGATCCTGTGCTTCGGAGACCTGGGGGGTGCGATTCTTTTTGCGGAAGCGAGGCATGCCGATCCTCCTCGCTTCTTCCTCCAGCAGCATCGCTCGTTCGAGGGTGAATTTTATACTGCAGTGTAGGCCTTCGCCCCGTTGGCGCTCGCTGCTTGCTCGTGCTGACTCAGCGGTCGTTCGGCCAGTTGACAGCGCGTGCGACATGTTGACTCCGCGCAGGCGCCAGGCTCCTATTTGTTTCGCTCGACCGTCGGATGTGTATCCAGTATCCAGTGATCTCTCTGGTGGTGGCTGGGGCTGTGGCTCTCGACAGTGTCGTGCAGGATGTTGTCGTGTGCTCGTTCGCCCCCGAGAACACGGCGATTGTCTCGAGCTCGAAACTCGTTGGTACTCCGGTTCTGTCCAGCCTCAGCTACCTCGGCCAGCGTTGCTCAGGTTCCACGGTCAACCTCGGAGTTGACTGCGCAGCTGGTCGTGCCGTTGGGGTTGCTGGCAGGTCGGCCAAGGTTAAGGCTCGTCTCGCGAAGGCGGGCAGAGCCGCGCGGCGCCTAGCGCGGCGGGGTACGGCTGTTACCAGATCCACGGCACTGAAGGTATTCTCGGCTTGGTCCTTAGCAAGGGCCGCCTACGGTACCGAGGTAACTGGGATCAGCGATCGCGACCTTAGCCTCTGCCCCGACGACCCGGCCTGGCGGGCGGCCGCTGCCCCCATTCTCAGATGGAGTACGGAGGTGTGAATCAGTCAGACGTCGGCTTTCCGCTGGTCTATGCCCTCGCCTGTGCCCAGGCGCGCGTGGCGCGCAATTGGAGGCGCGTTGCGGGCCCGCATCGGCCGAGCGGATGTCTCTGGTCCGCCTGGGATCGAGATGTTATGGCCCTGGTCGATGATTTTGGCAGGTCGATTCCCTCGGGTCTTTTCTCTCTTGCCCTGGTGGGGTCCCTGGTCCGCGAAGGGTGCTTCCGCGTGCTCGTGAGGGAAGCCGCCGTCAAACTTGGAATTCCGCCCGCCTCTGTTATGACGTGGTCAGGGAAGCCATCTCCCGGCGCAGTAAGAAATACGCGGCCCTGCAGAAGGCCAGGGCCGAGGCATTCTCGACGGAGGCCATTCTCACGGCTGCCAGGGCCGAGGCTCTCGGATACCTTATCGAGCCTGATAGCATCCACTGCGGAGCTCGCGACGCCATCTTCCATCGGCTGTAGGCATGTCCTGTCGGGCCCGCGGTGGAAGTCGACCGCGCAGACGCTGTGGAGCAAGAAATCATAGGTGCTGCCTTGGCTGCTAAGGAATCTGGCGACGACGTCGCGGCATTTGCTTGCATATCTGGAGCCTTCGGCACCCCGCCGACGATTTCCCTCGCGCCCTCACGGAGCAAGATGATGTTCCGACCCTGGTTTGGCGCAGGCTGCCCGAAGTTGGTTCCGGCGGCGGCCCCGTCAGCAACCATGTTTGGGGCGGCCTTTTTGTTGTTGGGTCCTACGCTCGACATGCGACCCGTGAACTGTCTAGGGATAGTAGTTCGGCTTGCATGGTTGATGCCGATTGCGACTTGCCCGCGGAGGCCAGGCCCCCCGCGTGGGGGCCCTATCCCCAGACCCCGCAGAGCGCGGATTTCTTCGCTTTCGTCTGGGCCAACGCGCTTGCGACGCGCCCCTCGGATTGCCACGTATATCCGGATTGGAGTAATGTGGTTCAGACTGCTGCGAAGGACCAGCAGCTGCAATTGTCCCCCAGGAGACTGTGTGCTGGGGCCTTTCTGCAGTGTCATGGTCAGCGATCGTCGGTCTCTGTTGGTTCGAAGGTCGCTGCCCACCTAGACCCCGACGCCCCTGACATTTCGGCGCAGGGGCGTTGGCGCAGGCCCGGCAACCGCCGCGCCGGCATAGGCGCCGCGCATGCGGCTCGGTCGCGTCTTCACGATGGAGCTCAGATGCAGGCGGCAGATCGCCCGGTAGAATTCGCGCGGGCGGCGCTCGAGGTTGCCGCGCACGTGCTCTTTGATTGGCTTGCTTTCGATCTCAGCGGCGCAGAGAGGCCCCCAGACCCAGTTGTGGGCAGGGCCCCCTCCATCGGTCATGTTTGGAATCCCTGGGGAGTGTGTGGGGGGGGGGGGGGGGGATCTGAAGGCGCGCCCGCTGTTTGCGCGGGAACCGTTCGTTTTCGAAGCCGCCTCCAGGTTCCGGCGCCCGCGCCTCGGTTGCCCACGCGGGCGGCCAGGATGCTCTAGACCATCGCGCTGTTGCCTCTCCATGCTCGGACAAATCGATTCTCTTCCTTTGTCTGACATGCAAGTGTCACAGCAGCGGTGGCCAGATCCGCGGACTTTCCAAACAGTGTGCCATGGCTCCTTGGCGCGCGTGCAAGTGCAGTTGGGGGTATCTTTGCAAGAGCGTACATCCGCAATGCAGTCAGCAGAAGGGTGTCTTTGTGGACGCGGAAGGGTTCGTACAGTGCTTTAGTGTGCCCGAGGCTAGTGCCGTCTCGTCTAGCACCAGTGCTGCTGCAGCTGCGCCCCTGGGCAGCGGTGAGGACCGCGCTCAGGGCAGCGCGGCTCTCTCTTCTCGCGAGCCTGCGTTGTCGGCCCCGCTGACAATTGCGCGGCTGAGCGAGTTGGCATCCTCACCTCCTCCCGTTGCTGGCGAGGGTGAAGGTGGCTGTGCGCTCGGTGGCGCTTCTTTTGTTCCGCGGCCGAGCGAGTTGGCCACCTCTCCTTCACCCGTTGAAGGTGTGGGTGGGATGGGCGGCGCGCTTGGTCGCGATGATTTAGCTCGTTTAGTTTGTTTCGAGGCCGAGGAAGAGGCCTCCAGATTTCTCTTTCAGCTCAGAGCCGTTGCTCCTGCCGAGCACCCGCCTGGCGCCCATTCTCAGAGAGATGCGTTGCGCCAGGCTCGAGACGCTCGTGGGTCTGAGGAGGCCGAAAACTCGGGTGACTCTGGCTAGCTCTCGGTCTTTCATGGCGCCAGCACCTCCTTCCGTTCCTGGCGCACGATCAGGGCTCTCACCTGATTCGGAGGCGTGGGCGTCGAGCTCAACAAGAAACCCTCCTTCTCCTCCTCTCTCCCTCCCTCCCTCCCTCCCTCCCTCCCTCCCTCCTCCTCCTCCTCCTCCTCCTCCTCCTCCTCCTCCTCGTTCTCCTCCTCCTCCTCCTTCCTCCTCCTCCTCCTCGTCCTCCTCACTTCCCCCTCCTCCTCCACCTCCTCCTCCTCCTCCTCCTCCTCCTCCCCCCTCCTCCCTCCTCCTCCTCCTCCTCCTCCTCCTCCTCCTCCTCCTCCTCCTCCTCCTCCTCCGCCCCCGAAGTTTCCGGTCACGGCCCTCGCTGGTCCTCATCCCCGTCCTCAGGATTTTGGACGGTGTGAATTCTTGCTGGGACGCTGCGACAAGTCTCTGGCTGCTGGGAATTCGTCGGCTTTCGACCGTTTCTTCCACAGTGCCTACAAGCAGTGGGCCAACAGGACGGAGGATGAGCTGGAGGCCATCTTTACTTCCCTCTCCCTCACCCACGTCGCCCTGCCCTTCAAAGGAGCTCGGGGCAAGGATCCTGAAGTCATCTGGTCGTCTCTCTTACGCAAGGACTTCAAGGACATGAGATACCCCCAGCTGCACGCCATGAGGTGGGTCTCGTCACGATTCAAAGCGGTGCTTTTCTTGTCTCGGAAGTTTGCCGCGGTTTCTGGCATCTCGGGGGCGGACGTGGAGCTGGCCATATCCTTGGTCCACGCGCTTCGGGAGGCTTCAGACTGGATTAAAACCAAGCTGGGAGATCTTCGACCCCACCTCGACGCTATACAAGATGTTCTCAGAGGCTGGTCAGAGGAGAATATTTTTCCGGAGTATTTACAGGAGATGGAGGATATCTATTCCAGCCAGAAGGAGATGCTAGGAGCATGCGTTGCCTTTCACGACAAAGTCGCGAAGCAAGATTGGCACGCTTGGCTCACGGAAAGCATCAACAAGGGAGCTAAAAACGCACATTCGGCCATCAAGGACCCGCTCTCCTGGACCCCCTCCACCACCCTCTCCTCGGGAGGTGTGGTGGTGTCTGACCCCCTGAGTCTCTTGGACAAGGAATCCAAGCGTTTCAGTGCTCTGTGGAAAGTCCGGGAGGGGGCTCCGAAGGTCAAGATTAGACATGCCCCCGGTTTGCCCGAGCTGTCGGTGCAGGATTTGAGGAGAATCAGCAGGTCCTATCCTGAGAGGAGCGCGGTGTCCATCGACGGCTTCCATGTCAGGCACTACCAGTACATGAGTGATGCTAGCCTGACCGTGTTGATCCGCATTTTTGGGCTCATGGAGAGTTCGGGTATTCTTCCGTCGCAGCTTCGGGCTGTCTTGATAGCGCTCCTGACCAAACCAGTCGGAGGATTTCGACCGATCGGCGTTTTCCCGTCACCATACAGAATCTGGGGGAAAGCTCGTCGTCCTCTGGCGGACTCCTGGGAGGCTGCGAACGCTCGTGGTTACTTTTCGGCTGGGAAGCATCGGGGAGCCCTGGACACGGTGTGGAGGCAGAGTTTCCGTTCCGAACTGGGAGTTCGTAAAGGTATGTACTCGGCTTCGGTTCTGTGGGACATGTACAAATATTACGAAGAGATCTGTTTAGACACGCTGCGCCTGAGAGGAATTAAGCATCAATTCCCGCTTGCTCTGCTGAATGTTTGTATAGCGGCTTATCAGGGTGCTCGGTACATGTCTTTGGCAGGGATTGTATGCGGCCCACACTTCGCCACTCTGGGAGTGATTGCTGGATGCAGCGAGGCGACCACCATGATTAGGATCCACTCTCTCGACGCGTTCGATACGATCCCGAGGACGTTGAACGGAGTTGACTGCCCCGAGATTTACACGAGCGACGGCACCCTTTCGATAGATAAGTACCGAAGCTTCGACGCCTACATCGACGATACCAATGTCTCGGCCATAGGAATGTGGAAGTTCGTGCTCGACTCAATCCTCCTCATGACTTCCATGTTGTATTACCATATTAAGGAAATGATGGGGAACAATATTTCTCTCGAGAAATGCGCCTTGATTTGTTCCTGCCCGGCATTAGGAAAAGCAATTGAGGAGAGGCTGGGCGACCTCAGCGGCGGCTGGAGGCCTTCCGCAGCCAACCTTGGAGTCGATGACGCTGCAGGAGCTAGTTTCAGAGCTGGCAGGACCACCAAGTTAGCCAAGAGAGCACTCAGGAAGGCGCACTTGACACGGAAAGTTCGGCGTCTTAAAACTCTCAGGGGCCACTTCGGACGCAAGGCGCTCAAGGTTTTCGTTTCTGGGCCGCTCCCAGGGTATATTTACGGCACAGAAGTTATGGGTATGACGTCGACGGAGATCCTCGAGCTCAGGAGGCTCGCGGCCAGTGTTGTAAAACCCTCCTCGGGTAGCCGATCTTTAACCGTGTTGAGTTTGCTCGATGGGGACCCGGTATGGTATGCGGAGGTGGCCCCGATCGTTCGCTATTGCAAGGAAGTCTGGCTCCTACGGGCGAGGCTTTTTGGTGGATGTCTGGACTGGGCGACTTTGAGGTCATCTTGGGAAGCGGTCTTCGGCGGCGGCGCCAAGAAGCAAAAGCTTTCCTGGAAAACGGTTTCGGGGCCTATGTCGGCTATGTACTTGTCCCTGGTGAGGATCAAGTGGTCCATGAAAAACTTCGCGACTTTCGTCGACGATTTCGGGAATGAGTTATCGTGCACGCTGTTGGGGCCAGAACTTATTAAGAAACTCCTCCGTGTCGCCGTCCTCCGACAGCTTGAGCGTCAAGCGCTTCGCAAGCTGGTGCAGGGAGGGATCTTCGATGGTGTCGACAGCGTGCGGCAGCAAGATTGGTTTGCGGCCTGCTTAGCTGCCGGAGGCGATCGCCCTAGCGATCAAGTCCCCCGTTTGTGCTTCGATCTGATCACGACGGCTCTGCACTCGACCAAGTTGTCTGCTTTTGAAAAGGGTTGCCTGCGATCGCTAGCGTGCAACGCCATATGGACTCAGGCGCACGCCAGAGCTGAGGGATACCAGGTGGAACTTGCTTGTCCCTTGTGTGGGAAATGCGTTGATTCTTTATTTCACAGACTCTGGGAATGTGAGGCTTGTGCCGATGTCAGGGCAGAGCTAGTGGACGCGGCAACGATTCGCAGAGCATGTTCAGCAAGAGACGAAGGCTCCTTGGACCTGATCCTGTTTCTCACGGGTGCTTTTCCTCATCCTGGAGACGTGGTTCCTCCTCCGATTCGACAGCAGGGCATGGAACACGTTGTTCTCCAGTATTTCCAGGAAGGGTTCGAGGAGGCTGGGATTGCTTTCGCGGGTCCTGAGTCTTTGAGCTTCTCTCGGCACGTTTTCCTCGATGGCAGTTGTTTCAAATCGGCAATCAAAGAATTGTCCCGAGCAGGCTGGGGTTTCGTGAGGACTTCGGACCAGGGGGCTCTGCTGGGATGGTGTTACGGCCCCGTTTGGTCCCACTTCCCGCAGACTCCGCAAGCGGGGGAATTCTCTTCTTTCGCTGCTGCGGGCGTTAACCTAGATGACAAGGCCTCTCTGTATTCGGATTGCGCCAGTGTTGTTTCGGCTTGTGCCCGGGACGCCCAGGACCGCCTCTCTGGCAAACGGGCCTATGCCGGCTCAGTCTTGGAAGGGTTCTCCGGCGCCTCGGGAAAAATCGACACTGTCATCAAAGTCGCGGCTCACAAGGAGCTCGACGAGGCTGGAATCTCGGATGTTGAATATTTCAAAAGACGCGGGAACCAGCACGCCGATGCAGCGGCCAAGAAGGGAGCCGCGCTGCACCCTGCCCCTGGCCCCGATGTCCAGGACACCATCAATTTTTATATTAAGACCAGCAAAGCGGTAATTCGCTTGGCCACGAATCTTCTCCCACTGTGGCCAAAGTGCGATTTGTCTACCGCCCAGTACTTGAAGCCAGATCCTCGGCCCAAGGCCTCCAGCGTCAAGGAACACGATTGGGCCTGGCAAGGAGAATACTGGCAATGCAATGTGTGCCTTAGGGGTACCAGGGCGGAAGTCATACCTAGCGCTCGCTCTATCCAGTCGGCCAAACCTGCCCCTGGGAGGTGCGCGGGTCTGCCCAAGCTCACCCCGTCTCTGCTGTCGGAGATGGGTCACAAATGCGCTCTCGTGGATTGCTCTGATGGTTCATTTCTCTGTATCTGTTTGCGGTGCCACTTCTATAGCACGGGTGGCCGTGTTAAGAAGCTCGGAGAGCCCTGCAATGGACGCGAAGATCCAGGGGCGGGCAGGACCGCCTGGAAATATTTTTGTGCAGGGAGGCACCCTCAGGAGAGGAAACGTGCCAAGAATGTCAAGTTTCTCCCTTCCCCTTGGACGCCTCCCTTTTTCGGCTGCGTCCCGGAGCCCACTCCCGGAACAGCTGCCTCGTCTTCCAGCGGGCCTCCGCCACTGCCAGGGTGCCAGCACACGATTGGTGTCCTACCCGGCCAGCCTGCCCCAGCGGCGCCGTCCACCCCTGATGAGGGCGTAACGCTCCGTCGAGTCTCTGTTTCATTGCGGCCCCAGGCTGCAGCTGGCGCCGTCGCGAATCACAGCGGTGGAAATAGTGAAGACTCCGACTAATTCGTTTGTACTGGCAAGTTTGGCCCCCGTCTAGGTGTAGCCATTGGTCCCCTTGGGCCAGTGGTGTGCCTGTGAGGGGCCTCTCGCCCGCGGGTCTTTGTGCTATGGCCCTCCCCCCCGGGACCCATTGCCACCCGCGGCCACTGCTATCACCTTCTTCGGCGAAATCTGGGGGATGCCAGCCCATCCTCGGTGCAGTGTTCTTGACCTTTGCACTGCCGTGCTGTGCGGTGCGTGTGGCATAGCACAGCACATTGGCCGAGTCTCCCCAGGTCAGCTGACTGCTGCCTTGTAAGCGTTGCGGTGAAAAAAATCCTCCTCCTCCTTCTCCTCCTCCGCCTCCTAAGCCTCCCCCTCCTCCTGCCTCCGCCTCCTTTTCCTCTTCCTCCTCCTCCTCCTCCTCCTCCTCCTCCTCCTCCTCCTCCTCCTCCCCTCACCCTCCTCCTCCTCCTCCTCCTCCTCCTCCTCCTCCTTGCCTCGTCCTCCTCCTCCTCCTCCTCCGCCTCTTCCTTCGCCTACTCCTCCTCTTCCTCCTCCTCGTCCTCCTCCTCCTCCTCCTCCTCCTCCTCCTCCTCCTGCTCCTTCTCCTCCTCCTTCTCCTTCTTCTCCTCCTCCTCCTCCTCCTCCTCCTCGTCCTCCTCCTCCTCCTTCTCCTCCTCCCCCTCTCCTCCTCCTCCTCCTCCTCCTCCTCCTCCTCCTCCTCCTCCTCCTCCTCCTCCTCCTCCTCCTCCATTGCCTCGTCCGCCTCCTCCTCCTCCTCCTCGCCTCTTCCTTCGCCTACTCCCCTCTTCCTCCTCCTCCTCTCCTCCTCCTCCTCCTCTCCTCCTCTTCCTGCTCCTCCTCCTCCTCTTCCTCCTCTTCCTCCTCCTCAACTTCCTCCTCCTCCTCCATTGCCTCGTCTCCTCCTCCTTCCTCCTCCTCCTCCTCTTTCTCTTCCTCCTCCTTTCCTTCTTCTCTCTCCTCCTCCTCCCTCCTCCTCACTTTTGTCCTCCTCTTCCTTTCTCCTCCTCCTCCTCCTCCTTCTCCTCCTCCTCCCTCCTCCTCCTTCTCCTCCTTCTCCTCCTCCCCCTCCTCCTCCTCCTCCTCTTCCTCCTTCTCTCTTCTTCCCCCTCCCTCCTTCCTCCCTCCTCTCCGCCTCCCCCTCCTCCTCCTCCCCCTCCTCCTCCTCCTCCTCCTCCTCCTCCTCCTCCTCCTCCTCGTCCCTTTTCGCGCGGGTCTGCTGCGCAGGCTGCCCGCGGCGTGCGCGAACCTGCTCTGCAGATGCCAGCCCGCTCCCCTCGTGAGGGTTGCCGCTCTTGCGACCTGGCGCGCAGGGTTTCCGTAGGCGCTTTGATGTTTTTTTTTTCCCCCACAAACCCTATCGTTCGCCCGCGGCCACTCAGGAGAACAACGAGACAGATTAATCCCAAAAACCCTGCATTGACCCCAGCTGTTTTTAAACGTTTTGAAACTTGTCTGTGGCAGCTCTGTTTGAAGATTGACGATTGAAGATTCCTGGGCACTTATGTTTGTGATTCTTCAAGCGCATGTGTGTAGGGTAGACGTCGTGGGCGGCTCTGTTTGAAGATTGAAGATTTCTGGGCACTTCTGTTTGTGATTATTCAAGCGCCTGTGTGTAGGGTAGACGTCGTGGGCGGCTCTGTTTGAAGATTGAAGATTGAATATTCCTAGGCGCTTATGTTCATGATTCTTCAAGCGCGTGTGTGTAGGGTGAACGTCTTGGGCGTCTCTGTTTGAAGATTCCGTGGCATACGTATGCTGCGATCTTCAATCTTCAATCTTCAAACCGCTCTGCCTGAGGCCAGTTTCAAAACGTTTTGAAACTACTGGGGGGGGGGAGGAGGGAGGAGAGAGGGAGGAGAGGAGGAGGAAGGAGGAGGAGAAGGAGCGAGGAGGAGGAGGAGGAGGGAGAAGAGGAGGAGTGAGGAGGAGGAGGGAGGAGGAGGAGGAGGAGGGAGAAGGAGGAGGGAGGAGGGAACACTGCGTTTGAAGATTCC
Source organism: Prorocentrum cordatum (assembly GCA_963575745.1). Taxonomy (NCBI): domain Eukaryota; class Dinophyceae; order Prorocentrales; family Prorocentraceae; genus Prorocentrum; species Prorocentrum cordatum. The sequence continues at coordinate 26,335 of CAUYUJ010001222.1, forward strand.
GTGCATAAGTATGCTGCGATCTTCAATCTTCAATCTTCAAACCGCTCTGCTGAGCCAGTTTCAAAACGTTTTGAAACTACTGGGGGGGGGGGAGGAGGGAGAAGAGAGGGAGGAAGAGAGGAGGAGGAAGGAGGGAGGAGAAGGAGCGAGGAGGAGGACGGAGGAGGAGGAGGGAGGAGGAGTGAGGAGGAGGAGGGAGGGAGGAGGAGGAGGAGGAGGAGGAGGAGGAGGGAAAAGGAGGAGGGAGGATGATAAGGGAGAAGGGAGGAGGATGGGGAGGAGGCAGGGCAGATGAGAAGGAAGATGACGAGGAGCAGTTTTGAGGAGATCTCCAACATGTAGTTGCTTTCCGTAAGCACATTGGCTCAAGAACTATACTTGTACGCCACTCGATAACTCCAAACCAATGTACTCGGTTCGGCAAGGATGGGCCCAGGTCGTCGGCGGGCGCGCTCGGCTGGAGCTGCAGATCGATGACGCAATGGGCGGTCCACGCGCGCAGCCTCTCCAGTCTCCCACTGCGGACGCAGTGCGCGCCAGGCTGGCCTCGGAAGGTGTTGTCGTGCACCCTTCTCGTCTTCCACTGCTGAACAGGGACGTGTACGGAATCATTGGTAACGTTCAGAGGGTGTTGTACATGCCCACGGGGCAGAGCGGCGAGTGGTCACAGGCAGCGTGGCACCGGCTCTTCGACGCTCTTTCGCGCCCCAAGCGCAGGCGCCAGCCGACGCTTCAGCTGTGTTGTCATTGCGGAATCAAAGCTGTTGCTCTCGGCGAGATCGGTTTTGCCCAGGCGGTTCCATCTTTTTAATCGTTCCGAATGACAGAGAAGCAAGTCTTGATTTAGGACACGTTGAATCATTCTTTGCCGTAGCATTTGGCTTGAAGGGCAGGCCGCAGCCGTTTCGATAGACCTTTCATTTTTTCCGATGCGCCACAGCCATTAGACCGCAAGTTTGAGGTCGCCAGTTGCGGCGGTCGCGCCGCGCCCGCCCCGCGCCCGTGCCCGAGCTTGCTTCCAAAGCGAAGATACCGCGCAGGCGACCCGCTGCGGCGACAGCCAAGCCAGCCGCGCCGCATGGCATCAAAGTAAGTGAGAACAGGGCGTGCAAGGACAAGTACGGGTTGTCTTACAGCGGAACGGAGCCAACAGGCGCCCGACACAACGTGGGCCTCACTAGGTTGGAGCAGCCCGCCTACGAAACCATTTTGTCGCTCAGCCAGAAACAGGCCAAGAAGTATCTCGAGGACGCAGGCGTTCTTCCACAACCTGATGATGAACTTGAGTTTGTCTGCTGGTCCTGCAAGAGCCCGATTGTGAGCTCGGAGGGCGTCTTCCGCTGCCATGGGAAGGGGTGCAAGATCAGGCCTCGCGTCTACAGGCCAGATGTGGCGCTCACCCCGCTCGCGGGCCACGCGAGCTCTGGATGGGGCGTCGACTACGTCATGTGCTTGCGCACGGCTTATGCGCATGGTTGCAAGACCCCTAGCGACTCCTGCGTTCACTTCGTCCGGCGCGAAGACGAGAGCGCCAGGTCCACAGAGAACAGGGTGGCCCAGTTTTTCAACGAACACAAGATTGCGATGGCATACTCGGAAGTACGTCGGGCTCAATCCACGACGTTCGAGGATGACGTGGTCGAGCCTGACACGTGCCGCACTGGCTCGCGGAAGAGAGGGCCGTCGGCTTCCACGCGGATGCACCGGGGGCGCACTCTCGTTCTGAAGGGGCGTTGCAAGAAACAATGGACAGCGCGCGCGCCCCAGGACAGAGAGACGAAGAAAGGCAGAGGCGGCGGCGGCCCAGAGACCAGGGCTGAAGTGGAAGGCCCGTTGAAGAAGGCGCTGGGGAAGGGCGCCGTGGTGGCGCCAGACGGCGGTGAGGCCTTCCACGGCGCGGCCGAAGCCGCTGGGCGCCAGGTCTTGAAGGGCGTGAACCACCAGAGGGAAATCTTCACGCCTGCGCCCAGGTTGCTCAAGTCCAAATTGGACAGCAAGACCACCCGCATGCTGAGGGCGCGCGCGAAGGGCAAGAATCCCTCCGTCAGGGAGACCGCGCTCTACTTCGCATTATCAGCGGGTGATAATGCAGCAGAAGGTATCTCAGGCCACCTGAAGAACACAATGCGCAGGCTGGGGAGTGTCGGCCGCAACGCCTCACCAGCAACCTGCAAGAAGAACGTCCAAGCCTTGGCGTCGGCGGCCCTGCTCCGCAACGCAGGCTTGAACTCAGTGTTGACCGCGCTGAGCTTGTGCAGGATTGCTTTGTCCCGCGGCGACATCAATCTGTCGCCCGAGGACGCCTTTGATGTCTCGAGCTGCAGCTCGTGGCTGATCGACTCGCCCTAACTCGGCCACTGGCGCATAGAAGGGACAGGCCAAGCGTTGCGTCCGCGCGAGGGGACATGCCGCAACTCTTGCAGGGAGACAATAGTTCATTGCATTATCGTCGTCACCCATCATCGCTCATCTCTCTACGATCATAACGTTGCATCTCATCCGCTTGCCATGCTTGATGGCCGCGGGCGAACGATAGGTTTTTTTTTTTTTTTTTTTTTTTTTTTTTGTTTTTCTGCGGGGCCGCGAAGCGCGCGGGGCAGCTTTTTCCGGCAGTTCGCGGCCATGGCTCTGGAGCGCAGAAAGGCGTTGAGCCTTGTCTCTGGCCCAGGGGAGGGCGTGGTTCAGGGCGCTTTTGAGCGGGGAGAACAGTTCGATCCGACCAAGGCGATTCGTTATGGATTTAGGCCAGCCCATTCCGATTTCATTTCGGTGTTCCGACGATCCGATGCGGACCGACAATTGCATTGGCGCTGCTGTGCATTCGGGCGCGGACGATCCGATTCGATTTCGACTCCGTGCCGACTCAGCTCGATCCGACGCATATTCCAATTCTACTGGATTTTCTGATTCGTTGCTGTCTGATCCTGTTTTTCTTCCTCTCTGCTCCATCCCTCCTGCCCTCTCTTCATCGTGCTCCTCCTCCTCCTCTGATCTCTTTCGCGTCCCTCCATCTCCTGTCTTTTCCACCCCTCCTCCTCCTTTTCCTCCTCCTCCCCCTCTACTTTTTCTTCCTCCATTATAGTGCTGCTGCTCCTCTATCTTCTGGTGCACAGGACCTCGGCATGTGCTTCCCGTTCGTGCGGCACATGCGAGACCAGTTCAAGATGAACGTGTTGGCGGTCGAGCGACCTGCCCCCCGCTGTCGAGGGCTTTGTGGCGGGGAAGTATGTGGAGTCACAGGAGGAGTAATAGTAATAGGAGGAGGGTGAGGATGAGGAGAAGGAGTTGGAACTGGAGGAGGAGGAGGAGCAGGGAGAGGAGGATGATGGTGGCGGTGGTGATGACAATGACAATGACGATGCTGCTGACGATGACGATGAGGATGACGACGACGATGTGGATGATGATGATGATGATGATGAGCGTGATGATGGTGATGATGTTTGTGATGGTGGTGGTTATGAGGAGGAGTAGGAAGCAGACAATGATGATGAGGCGGGTAACGGTGTGGATGATGATGAGGATACTGATGATGATGAAGATGATGCTAATAATGATGATGCTGATTCTGCTCATGATGTTGATGATTATGATACTGCTGATGATGCGGATTATGATGATGGTATGGTTATGCTGATTAGGATAGTAACATCGATTATGAGGGCGAGGTGGATGAGGATGAGGATGAGGATGAGGATGATGCTGGTGATGCTCATGCTGATGTTGATGATGCTGCTGATGATGCTGATGGTGCTGAAGATGATTGTACTGGTGATGATATTTAATATGAGGGTGATAACAATGATGAAGCTGATGATGATGCTTCTGATTATGATGCTGATGATTATGATGGCGCTGATGCTGATGATGATGCTGATGCTGATGCTGCTGCTGATGATGCTGATGATGCTTCTGCTGATGATGCTTCTGATGCTGATTACGGCGATGATTCACATGATGCTGATGTTGTTCATGATGATGCTGATACGGATGATGCTGAAGCTGATGATACTGATGATGATGACGAGGATGATGCTGATGCTGATGCTGCTGATGTTAAATATGATGACGCTGATGCTGATGATGCTGATGATGATGCTGATGATGTTGACGATGATGAGAATGATGATGATGATGATGCTGCTGAAGATGCTGATGATGATGATGATGATGACGACTACGCTGATACTGATGATGATGCAGCTGATGATGACGATGATGATGCTGATTCTGCTGATGCTGACGCTGATGTTGATGTTGATGTTGAATATGGTGTTGATGCTGCTGATTGATGATGGTGGTAATGATGCTGATGCTGTTTCTGATGATGATGCTGATTCTTATGAAGATGATGCTGATGCTGATGATGATGTGGATGATGATGATGCTGCTGATGATGCTGATGATGCTGATGATGCTGATGCTGATGCTGATGCTGCTGATGCTGATGATGATGATGACGATGATGCTGATGATGATGATGCCGATGATGATGATGATGATGATGATGATGATGATGATGATGATGATGATGATGATGATGATGATGATGCTGATGCTGATGATGATGATGATGCTGATGCTGATGATGATGATGATGATGATGATCATGATGATGATGATGCTGATGATGCTGATGCTGCTGCTGCTGATGCTGAAGATGATGAGGATGCTGAGGATGATGCGGATGAGGAGGATGAGGAGGAGGAGGAGGAGGAAGAGGAGGAGGACGAGCATGGGAACATGCTGGGGGACAGCGCAGTCCCTTCTTTCACGAGCCGTCTGACGGCCTCCCCTAACGTGGGGATCAGGCGGGCGTACCTCGATGCAACGGCTTTGCTCGACCACTCCCACACCCCAGACCAGTTGCTCTACCCGTTCCGCCCAGACGTCAGCACAGAGATTTCCAGCAGCAAAGAGGCTGGTCTAATTGGCCATTGTCCTCGTCAAGGTGTGGGAGCGGGTCCACCACACCTCAGGCTCATCTAGTGGTCGGCCCTCGCATGCCAGTTGGGCTAAAAAGGTGTTCACTAACCCCAGAGGGATCTGCAGTTAAGATCCTACGTCTCCAGGAGCAGTCTATGGCTTAAATGGTTTGTGACGAATGTGGAACCAGTCGCACTGGTCCCCGAGCGCGAGACAGAGGGCGATGACTTCGGCTCGGGAGCCGCTTGCAACGTGCCCACCAGGGCCCTCCCAGAGCCGCACCCAGCGTCCAGCCTCGGTCCCGAGCCTACACGAGGCCAACGACGGCGGCGCCGCACCGTCTCCGTCGCGGGTCGTCCGAATATTTGCCCCCCAGAGCCGTCTCCGAACATGACAACCTGCCCCTGCTCCGTGCAGGCTGAACACCCAGAGTCTTGCTGCTCGATCCCAGCCTCCTCCACCGTGGTCTCATTGAGCTCCTGGGTTGGCAAGGGAGGCAGGAGGGAGGAGGAGGAGGAAGCTGAGGGGGAGGGGGAGGAGGAGGCCGGCAGGCAGTCGGCGGGCGCCGCACGGGCGGGCGGGGTTCCCCGAGGTACCCCGGCTACGGCCTGCTGCACGGCGCTCCCGTGTCCGAGGCGGGGGGGCGGTGCCGTGGGCCGGGCGGGACGTCCCTCTCTTTCCTCCCCAGACCTCCAGCGCACTGACAACAAATCGGCTCGGAGGCGCTTCGCCATTTTGGGTTTCGGAGGGCCCTCGCCTGTCGGGGGCCCAGTATGTACAATCCGTGGGAAGGGGAATGTATATCCCGCTCAGAAGGAATCTCTCTCTGTCTCTCTCTCTCTCTCTTTCTCTTTCTCTTTCTATACAGGTATTTATAAGGAAGATCCCTGACGACAGAGCGACATGTGGTAATATCGAGAAAGACATGGAGGGGGAGAGAGAGAGAGAGAGAGAGCGAGAGAGAGGGAAGGAGGGAGTGAGGAAGAGAGATAGAGAGAGAGAGGGGGAACTTAATATAGAGAGTGAGAGAGAGAGGCACCCCAAGGCCGCGAGAGATCGCGAGAAAGCCTCATCCTCCTCCTCATTCTCCTCCGCATCCACCTGCCGCGCAATGCGGATGCAGCGCCCTCTCTTCGCGCGTTCTGGACGCGCGGCGCGATACTGAATCTGAACACAAAGGAAGCTGCATACACGTTGTTGCTTTTCTTATTCCCAACCCTCCGTTGTTGGGTTCTCGTTTTGAATCGAGCATGGTGGTCGCGTCCCTCCTTCCCGCCTCGCTCCTTTATCTCTCTCTCTTTCTCTCTCGTACCTGCATCTAAGCTCGCCATCCCTGGAGGGCTGCGATCTGCGGAACTGTCGCCGCTTTCGAGGGCTGCTGGGGGGGCAGCACAGTGCCGCCCGACGTGGACTTATATTAGACCTCGCCATTCCTGGGGGGCCTGCGATCTGCGTAACTGTCGCCTCTCTCGAGGGCTGCTGGGGGGCCAGCGCAGTATCGCCCGACGTGGGCTCATATTAGACCTCGCCATTCCTGGGGGGCCGCGATCTGCGAAACAGTCGCCACTTTCGAGGGCTGTTTGGGGGGCCAGCGCAGTGCCGCCCGACGTGGGCTCATATTGGACCTCGCCATTCCTGGGGGCCTGCGATCTGCGAAACAGCCGCCACTCTCGAGGGCTGTTTGGGGGGCCAGCACGGTGTCGCCCTACGCCGGGTCAGATTTGACCTCGCCGTCCCTGGGTGGCTGCGATCTGCGACGCTTCACCACTTTCGAGGCTGCGGGGGGGGGAAGGAGGAGGAGGAGGAGGAGGAGGAGGAGGAGGAGGAGGAGGAGGAGGAGGAGGAGGAGGAGGAGGAGGAGGGGGGGGGAGCACAGTGTCGCCCTACGCGGGCTCAGATTAGACCTCTGATGGGGGCTGCGACCTTCGAAACCGTCGCCACTTTCGAGGGCTGCTGGGGGTTCTAGCGGAGTGACGCCTCACGCGGACCTAGATTTGACTGTCCCCACTTTCGAGGCCTGCGGGGGGGTCCAGCGGAGTGACGCCCCACGCGGGCCTCAATCAGATCTCGCCATTCCTGGGGGGCTGCGATCTGCGAACATGTCGCCACGTTCGAGATCTCTCTGGGGGGCCTGGCGGAGGGACGCCAACCCAAATTTGACCTCGCCATCCCTGGGTAGCTGCGATCTGCGGAACTGTCGCCACGTTCGAGGGCTGCTGGGTGGTCCAGCGGAGTGACGTCCCACGCGGACCTAAATTTGACCTCGCCATCCCTGGGGGGCTGCGATCTGCGAAACTGTCGCCACTTTCGAGAGCTGCTGCAGGGGTCCAGCGGAGTGACGTCCCACGCGGACCTAAAATAGACCTCGCCGTTCTTGGGGGGCCGCGATCTGCTAAACCGTGGCCACGTTCGAGGGCTGTTTTGGGGGCCCGGCGGAGTGGTGTCCTGCGCGGACCTAAAATACACCTCGCTGTTCTTGGGGGGCCGCGATCTGCGAAAGTGTCGCCACGTTCGCGGGCTGCTGGGGGCTCCAGCGGAGTGACGTTCCGCTGGTCCCGAAGACCTGATGGCGTGACTGCGAGCGTTTTGCTCCCGCGCTGCACGGTGCAGGAATGGAGCGGGGAACCTGGTGGCCGAGGCTGGTTTTTCATGATCCCTGCACCAGCTGTGGGCAGCCGATTTTTGTGAGCGCGAGGACGCGATGGCGCGGGCCGCGCTGCTTGTCCAGCGTGCCACTGGAACATGGCCGCCAACCCTCTTTCCTCATCCACCTTCTTCTGTTGCCGTCCTCTTCCTGCTTCGCCGTTTCACGGCTGCTGTCATGTCAACTCTTCGGCCTTTCTTCCGTCTTTTTTTTGCCCTTCGTTCCCACCCCCGCTCCCTCTCCGAACCCAGGGTCTCAGTCCTCTTTTTTGGGGGGCTGTCCTTTGAGTCGAGCAGCACGCACACTTCTCACATAGCTTGCGCAGCTAATGGTAGATCCTGCGTTGGCATATGCCAACATATTCTGGATTAGCTCCTCGTGTCATGTCGTGCGGAGGGGTTGGGTGCGTCGCAGGGTAATTTCCCAAGCCTCCTGCGTTTGTCTCTCGTTTTGAATTGAGCACCGTGGTCTCCCATCCTTCCTCTCCTCCTCCTCCTCCTCCTCCTCCTCCTCCTCCTCCTCCTCCTCCTCCTCCTCCTCCCTCCCTCCCTCCCTCCTCCTCCCTCCTCCTGCCTCCTGCGCTACTCCCTTGGTGGCTGCGAACTGCGCAACCGTCGCCACTTTCGTGGTCTCTGGGGCGACCCAGCGAAGTCGGGGGCCACGCCTGTCCAGACGGGACCTCGTTGCGTCCTGGGTGACTGCGAAATTCGAGATTGTTGCCACTTTCGTGGTGTCCTAGGAGGTCCAGCGGAGTCGGGGTCCGGGCCACGAGTATCCATTTGGGGCCTCCCTGCTCCCTGGGTGTTTGCGAACTGCGCAACTGTCACAGCAACGGTGTCGGGGGCTACGCGGACCAATTTGGGACCTTGCTGCTCCTTGGGTGGCTGCGAATTGCGCTGTTGTTTCCACTTTCGTGGGTTTCCTTGGGAGGTCCAGCGGGGTTGGGGGCCACGCGGATCCATTTGAGACCTCGCTGCTCCTTGGGTGGCTGCGAACTGTACAGTTGTCGCCATTTTCGTTGGTTTTTGGGAGGCACGGCGGTGGTGAGGGCCGCGCACATCCATTTGAGACCTCGGTGCTTCTTCGGGGGCTGCAAGCAACGCACTTGTCGCCATTTGCATGGGCTCCTGGGTGGGAAGCACGGCGGACGTGAAGGCAACGCACATCCTGCATGTCTGGTAGTGTGTTCTTTGGTATGGAAAGTTCGTGCAACTCTTCGGCTTGCGTGCAAAAGAAGGCAGGGTACGTATCGGCTAATTTTCTCAAAATGGTGCCGTTTTCTTTGACCCACTGTGTGGCGGGCTGCTTAGCACGGCCTGGGGGTCCCCGGCGCTGGGATCGTAGAAGGCTGGGCAGCTCGCGCGGTGTCAAGAGCGAGGGCCCGTGCCGTCACGAAGAGCCTTTTCTTATTTCGTGATCGACCAGCACGGGCAGCTCCGGGCGACCGTCACGTATCTTTTATAGATGCACATATGTATGTATGTATGTATGTATATATGTATGCATGCATGTATGCATGTATGTATGTATGTATGCATGCATGCATGCATGCATGCATGCATGGATGGATGGATGGATGGATGGATGTATGTATGTATGCATGTATGTATGTATGTATGTATGTATGTATGTATGTATGTATGTATGTATGTACGTATGTATGTATGTATGTATGTATGTATGTATGTATGTAATGCATGTAATGTATGTAATGTATGTAATGTATGTAATGTACGTATGTATGTATGTATGTATGCATGCATGTATGTATGTATGTATGTATGTATGTGTATATGTATGTATGTATTTATTTATGTATGTATGTATGCCTGTCTGTCTGTCTTTCTGTATGTGTGTATGTATGTGTGTATGTATGTATGCAGGCACGCACGTATGTATGTATATAGGTATGTATGTATGTATGTACATATGTTTATACACATATCTATATACTTATGTACAGCTTTTAATCAACAAATGCAGGCACACGTATCTTTCGATATACTTGTATATGCGTATATCGGTGTGTGTATCCATGTATATATACAAATATATGCGAAAGAGCGCGTTCTGCGGGCGCTTGGAGGGGGGGGCCTGGAACTGTCGCCCCCCCCTTCGGTTCAGGGGGGTGGGGGCTTGAACCTTCCCCCCCCCCACCGACCTGCGCCGGCGCCAGCGGCGGCCCCCCTCACCCTTCGGTGGCCGGCGCCAGCGCTGGAGGCGGCTGTCGGCAGCGGCGGAGAGCGTCGACGACGACGACAGTTCAACGGGGGGAGGGCGGGTTCGAACCCCCCCCTTCCTCTGGGCCAGCGGTGGCGCCGGCGCCAGAGGTGGCGCGGCGCAGGCGACGACGTCGACCACGACGACGACAGCGACCATGGCGACGACGTCGACGACGACGACGAGGACGACGACGATGACGACGATGACGACGGCGACGACAGCGACGGCGGCGATGACGACGACGATGACGACGTGCAAGGCGACGACGACGACGACGGCGATGGCGACGACGGCGACGACGGCGACGACGACGACGACGACGATGCTGGCGACGCTGGCGACGGCGACGACCAGCGCGACGACGACGGCGACGACGGCGACGACGTCGAATACGACGACGACGGGCACGACGATGACGACGATGACAACGATGACGATGACGACGACGATGACGATGACGACGGCGACAGCGACGACGATGCCGACGACGACGACGATGGCGACGGCGACGACGTTGACGGCGACGACGGCGACCACGACCACGACGACGACGACTGCGTTGACGACGGTGACGACGACGATGTCGACCGCGACGACCGCGATGACGATGACGACCACGATGACGACGGCGACGGCGACCACGAGGACGACGTGCATGACGACGACGATGACGACGACGACGATAACGACAACGACGACGACGGCGACGACGACAATAACGACCGCGACCATGAGGACGACGAGCATGACGACGACGTCGACGGCGGCGGCGGCGTCCACGACGACGACGATGGCGACGACTGCGACGACGACGGCGCCGACGGCGACGGCGACGGTGACGACGACGACGACGACAGCGACGGCGACGGCGGCGGCGACGATGACGACGACGCCGACAACAGCGATGACGGTGACGACGACGACGGCGACGATGGCGGCGACGACGACAATGGCGACGACGATGACGACGACGGCAACGACGACGGCGACGACGGCGACGGCGACGGTGATGACGACGACGACGACCAAGACCGCGACGACTGACGACGATGGCGAAGACGACGACGACGGCGACGACGACGACGACGACGAGCACGACGACGACGAGCACGACGACGACGACGGCGACGACGACGACGGCGACGACGATGGCGACGACGACGACGTGGACGTCGACGATGGCGGCGACGACGACCAAGACCGCGACGAGAGACGACCACGGCGACACCGACGACGAAGGCGACGACGACGACGAGCACGACGACGACGAGCACGACGACGACGACGACGGCGACGACGACGACGGCGACGACGACGACTTCGACGACAACGACGACGTCGGGACGACCACGACGACGACGACGAGAGCGACGACGACGGCGACGACGTCGATGACAATGACGACGACGGCGAGCACGGCGACGACGACGGCGTCGACGACGGCGACGACGACGACGACGCCGCACACGGCAACGACGACGACGACGACAGCGACGACGACGACGACGGCAACGACGACGACAACGAGGGCGTCGGCGACGATGACGACGACGAGGGCGACGTTGACGACGACGACGACGACGGAAACGACGTTGACGACGAAGACGACGGCAACGACGACAGCGACGACGACGGCGACGGTGACGACGACAAGCATGACGACGACGACGACGGCCACGACGGCGACGACGACTACGACGGCGACGATGACGACGACGACGGCGACGAGTGCGATGACGGCGACGACGACGATGGCGACGGCGACGGCGCCCACGACGACGTCGAGCATGACAACGACGACTACGACGACAACGACGAAGACGGTGATCACGGCGACGACGACGACGGCGACCACGACGACGACGACGTTGACGACGACGACGATTACGATGACGACGACGACGACGACGGCGACGACGACGACGACGACGGAAAGCGCGGGAGGCACGCGACTCCACGGGAAGACTATCTGGGCCCGTCTGTATTCGGACATTCAGCGCCGAGTGCAGCGGATTACAAGGGACCTTGTCGTCGTCGTCGTCTTGTTCGTGGTCATCGTCGTCGTCGTCGTCGTCTTGGTCGTGGTCATCGTCGCCGCGTCGCCGCTGTCGGCACTGCCAGCCGGCGCCGGCGCCAGGGTGGGGGGGATGGGGGGTTTCGAACACCCCTGCCCCCCTTGCTCCGGGGGGCGGTGGGGGCGGGGGGGGGGAGGGGGGTGGGTAGTCCCCCTGGTTCTGTTCGCCGGCGCCGATTGTTTGGGGGGGAGGGGCCCTCTCCCTGGTTCAAACGCGCCGCCGAAAGTTCCCGAGGCAAGCGCCCGTGAAATGCGCTCCCTTAAAGTTCAAGATGTCCAACTAACGTATTATCGCGGTCTTTTGCCATGGCACCAGGACTCGCAGCACTGCCGCCGTCGTCACTGGGGTCGGGCACAGCTGCAGCATCAACCGCCGAACGATTTTCTCTGGACGCGAATAACGCACGAACCGCGCCACGGATGCCACTCGATATTTCTCTTGAGCTTTTTTTTTTAAGAGGGCACATCCTTCCACAGTGTTTGACGCCAGGTCACCAAGTTTCCTGTTGACAGCAGCAGATATACGAACACAGGCACAGCCCAATCCTCCACAGGCGATGGGGGCTGATGAAACTTCCGCTCCAAACGGCCGAGATCAACGTCCATCTCGAACAGGATCTTTTGAGCGTCAATGTTCTGCGAAGGAGCATCTTCGTACACCCCTTGAGTAGCTTGGTCATCCTCCTGAGAAGATGACAGCCGAACCTGCAACTGGTCAGTTTTGACCCTTTGCTGCCGCACCTTGGTGGCCAAAGCGTGTGCTTAGGCGTGCCAGGGCTTAGCAGCATAATTTTCAGCTCGCGGTCGTGAGAGGTGTTTCGAAACTGCCTCCTTTTGACCGTCAGCCCACGAACCCGTGAGCGACTGGATGGCAGCAGGAGGAAAGGTCGAGGAGGTGGATGAGGAGGAGGATGACGAGACGGAGAAGGAGAAGGACGAAACAAAGTGGGCGAAGAGGGGGAGGAACGCGAGGAGGATGAGGGGAGGTGTGTCAAGCGTCATGGGAAGGAGGTCGGACAGGAGCAAGGCGGAGCGTCTGCCCTGCCCGCCGTCCGTTCCGCCCCTCCAGGCTGGCCTGAAGGAGGTGGCCCTGACGGCCTTCAGGTTCGTCTTGGACGAGCTGAAAGTCGCGTGCGACACCCCCTTGTCCCTCAACGTCCTCCTCCTCACCTTTTTGCTGCTTTCCTCCCTTTTCTCTTCCTGCTTCCGTGTCCTTCTCGTTCCCTCTCCCTTTTCGTTTCCTCCTTTCCGTCCTTTTCGATTCCCTTCCTCACTCCCCACCCTCCATCATCTTGTGCGTATCTTCCTTTCCTCCTTCGATCCTTTTTCTCCTCCTCCCCTTCTTTTTCGTCGTCCTTCTCTTTGCCCCTCCTTCTCCTCCCCCTCCTCGTCGTCGTGCTCGTCCTCTTCTTCCTTCTTCGATTCGGTTATCTTATTATTCTTCTTATTCCTCCTCCTCCTCCTTGTTCTCCCTCGATCCTCCTAACATTTTTCCCGCGTCCTCCGCATCCGTGACCGAAAAGGCAACGGGCCATGGACGAGAGGGCCAGTGGAGAAGGCGGGAGGGTCCAGTAGTCGACGCGAAGCTGGGCACGAATTCGGTACGGAGCGATGGCCCTGGGCGGATCAAGCGCAGGTCGGGGAAAGAAGGGCAGCGGGCCAGAGAGAGGAGGGGGTGGTGGACGAGGCGATTGATAATGCAAGGGGCCAGGAAGACGGCCATGGGGGAGGGAGGGGAGGGAGGTGAGAGGCGAGGAAGCGCTAGCAGCCCGCTAGCAGGAGCTCGACCACGAGAACCCCCCCACGAGAAACCCGACCCTGAAACCCCAGGACGTCCACTGATGTCTGGCGTCAGGGTGCGTGGATTAGCGACGGGCCCCTCCTCCGTGCAAAACACCAGCGCCCACCGTCGCCCAAATCGGGCGGCACTGGCCCCCCCCCCGGGCCAGACCCACGGATCTGCGATCCGTGTTGGCGTGTGCCCGACAGGGCTCCCGCCTGGAGCCTGGGCCGCTGCACCTGGCGTGGAGGACTGCGCGCCCTGAGCGCCGGGCCCGCCCGCGGGCCGCCCCGCGTGGCCGCCCTCGTTCTCCCCCCCCCCCTGGCATCGCTCGGACGTGTGCATTTTTCCTTCGGCGAGGGCCCTCGAGGAGCATCCTTGATCATGTGGCGAGAGAGCCACGCACGAAACCGAAAAAAAACCAGGGAATGGACGTCCGAGCGATGCCCAGCCCCGCGGTGTTGAATCCGCTTCGGAGGCCCAGAGGTTAGCACCAGCACCCATGTGGGAGGTGTCGAGCAGTGGCCAAGCGTCCCGGCGCGCCTTGTGGCCTGCCAAAGAATGTTCTGAGAACCTTTTGTGGTTTCCGCGAACTGTTCTTAGAAGATTTCTGGCGGGGACTGTCGTGGTTTAACACACAGGGTCTATGTTCTAAGAGCATTGTTTCTGTCCTTGGAACATTTTTGGGTTCTGAGAACATTTTGGTGTAGGACTGTAGGAATGCCCAGAGGGTCGGTCCCTGCTCAAAGGTGTGATCCCGATCTCGGCGATGGTGGTAATGCTCGCGTTTCTAAGGTGGCAGGTCTTTAACCACCAGCACCGACATCTAGGATCGTCTTTCCCGAGCGGAGGCCCCCCCCGCTGTGTTTCAGGACGGCGCAACCCCTTCCCCGCCCTCGACCAGGACCCCCACCCCCAACCTGCTGGTCCAGAGAGTCCTGCCTGGGGGTGGGGGTGGGGTTTGTGGGCTCCCTTGGGGCAAAAGGCCGCCCTCGCTGCAAACTCGGGGGCTGGGCTCTTGGCTGGGTGGCGGGGTGCGGGGGTGGGTTGCGGAGTCCTGGCCGGGGGCGGGGGTGGGATCTTCGTGCTGTCCAGGGGCCACAGATCCGCCCCCACCCCAAACGTCGGCAGTGGATGTCCTGGCTGGGTGCGGGGGTGGGGCTCAGAGGCGACGACCGGGGGGAGCAGCCCAGGGGCGCGAGTCACACGCAGTCGTCCAGGCGACATCGGCGCCTTTGGATTCATGCATAGCTCTCTCTCTCTCTCTCTCAAGGCTATCCGCCCCCATCATCGCCCCCGAGGGTGGTGCTGTCCTCCGTGCTGGTGCTGGTGCCGCTTTCCAAGCCTCCAGCGCTTCGCGCCCCGACCCGAGACCGCCCGCGCCACGCCATCGCCCGCGCCGCGGCAGGAGCGTGCCCGACAGGTACCAGCACAATGTTGGGGGCGGACCCAGGGGCTCCGTTCCCCCTGCCTCCAACTTTCCCGCCCTCCCTCCCTCCCTCCTCCGTCTTCCCTTTCCTCCCTCCTCCGTTCCTCCTCCCTCCTTCCTCCTTCCTCCTTCTCCCCCTCCCCCTCCCCTCCCTCATCCTCCTTGTCCTCCACCCCCCCCTCCTTGTCCTAATACGTGTCCTCATCCGTGTCCTCCTCCTCCTCCTCCTCCGCCTGCTCCTTTTCCGCTTCGTTGTCCTCCTCGTTGTCCTCCTCGTCCTCCTCCTCCTCCTCCTGATTCTCCTCCTTGTCCAGCTTGCACTCCTCCTTTTCGTCGTCCTCCTCCTCCCCCCTTTTCTCCCTGCTCCCCTGCCTGCTCCTCCCCTGCTCCCCGGGGCCTGCCCTCCTCCCTGCTCCTCCCTCCTCTTCCCCCCCCTCCTCGACTCTCCCGCCCTCCCCTCCCCCCCTCCTCCGCCCCCCCCCCTTCCCTTCCTCTCTCCTCCCCCCCGCCGTGCGCCGCTCCCGCCCGGCCCGGGCGCCGCCGCCCCGCCGCCCCTCGGGAGCTCGGCCCGACGCCGCCCGGTCGCTCGGCCCCAGCCTGCGGCAGGGCGCGGTGCCGCCGAGGCGCGGCGGCGGCCCCGCGGGGGCGCGCAGTCTGCTCTGGCACGGCCTCCGTCTGGGCCTCCCTGACGCTTGGCATCGCTCGGGCGTGTGCCTTTTTCCTTCGGCGAGGACCATCGAGGAGCATCCTTGATCACTTGGCGAAAAAAACCACGCACGAAATCAACAAAAAGCACCGGGAATGGACGTCCGAGCGATGGCGAGGACGGGGGTCCGAGCAGACGGGGTCGCAGGGTCGCGCCGTGTCGTCGATGCATCGGCGATGCGGCTCGCTGTGGAGCTCGATTTTCTCTCCACGCTGGCGTCGCCGATGCATCGCCGACGTCGCTGATGCCTCGCCGAAGTCGCCGATGCATCGCCGATGCATCCGCGATGTATCGCCGATGTATCGGTGATGCGCTGCGATCCGCCGACCCCATCTAGGCTTCTGTTTCAGGGGCAACGGTAGGGGGGAAGGGGGAGGACACGGG
>CAUYUJ010001222.1:50000-92500 GCA_963575745.1 Prorocentrum cordatum
TCGTCGGAGGCGAGGGGGTAAGATCGCAGTGAAATGGAGCTCCCCCCAGCGAGAAATCGGCTTCGGTTTCGCGTTCGTGCCGTGGGGTCAGGCGGCGCTGCGTGGGCCGGCGAGAGGAATGATCCTTCTTCTGGCTAGGGCGCCGCCGGGCCAAAAGACCGCCCCCCCCACGCGTTGGCTGGGGCGGTTGTCCCGCCGGTGTCCCGTCGGTGCCTTGTATTGAGATCGGTAGTAAGATCGATAGTGCGATCGATAGTGAGATCGGTAGTAAGATCGATAGTGAGATCGATAGTGAGATCGATAGTGAGATCGATAGTCAGATCGACAGTCAGATCGATTGAGTGAGACGTTGGTTCCTCCCTCTCCCGAACCTCCTTATCACCCGAAGGGTGGTCGTATCGGTATGACTTTGGGCCGCCCGAACCCCGTTAGCGGGTCCGGTTTCGTGGAATTACCATCTTGTACGGCACGGTGGCCCGATGTAGAATAGCCTGGGGACGTGTGGGTCCAGACAGGAGGAGGAGGAGCAGGAGGAAGAGGAAAAGGAAAAAGACAAGGAGGAGGAAAAACAGGATGAGAAATACTAATCATTTGAAGAATATGAGTACTAAGATTAAGGATGCTACTACTAATACTCCCAAGAAGATAATAATAGTACTACTCTTCAAGCGAATACAAATAATACGAATTAAGAATGATACCAAGAAGACATTGAATTTCACATTGGTACTATGATACCAAGAAGACAACGAATTAATAATGATACAAGAAGACAGGTATCAATAATGATACCAAGAGAAGACACATGATGCGAATCATACTGCTACTATGGCTATTACTACTGCTAACAACAGTAAGAATACGATGAGCCACGCGAGCAGTATCAATCATTCTGCGAAATCATAACACTAAAAGTATTCTTACTACTTTTACCAATTATAAAACGAATTCGAATCACACAACGTAGGAATACTACGAAACCCAGCCATACTAACACGAACAGTCACGACACGCATGCTATGATTACATATTAACAGACTAATAATCACAGTGCGAGGAGGGACAACTAACATACAAATACGAACAGACTGAGTAACGTCATCACAACAAAATTGCTAATACTCGTAGCACGGATACTACTAGTAATGCTAACAATATTAATACTTCCATTGTACACATACGATACATTCGACTATGGGGAAGAGAAGGAGGAGGAAGAGAGGAGGAGGAGGAGGAGGAGGAGGAGGAGGAGGAGGAGGAGGAGGGAGGGGGAGGGAGGGGAGGGGGGAGGGGGAGGGGGGAGGAGGAGGAGGAGGAGGAGGATGAGGAGGAGGAGGAGGAGGAGGAGGAGGAGGAGGAGGAGGAGGAGGAGGAGGAGGTTGAGGAGGAGGAGGTTCAGGAGGACCCCCCCGTGGCGGGCACAGGAGGGTACAGTCGTACCCGCAGACCCGCTCTGTAGCGAAGCCGAGGAAGACGAGGAAGGTGCCCCCGCTGTACTGGAACCTCCCATCCATGACCACCGAGCCTCGGCCGCCGCTGCAGCCCCTGCCCGCTAGCCAGCTTTGGGTCTTCGCACTGCCTGTAATCTCTCCCTGCCAGGAAGGACCTTGCCCACACGACGCACATGAAGGGGGAGGAGGGGGAGAAAGAGGGGGAGGAGGAGGGGGAGGAGGAGGGGGAGGAGGAGGGGGAGGAGGAGGAGGGGGAGGCTGACACGAAGGATGTTCCAACAGGTGGGGCCGTTCGTCCCCAGATCTGGTGCGACCGCCTTCCCCCGCTGGCCGTGCGCTCTCGGTTCCCTTCGCAGCCTGTGTGCAGGCCTGACGGGGCAGTGGCAGCGAACGGCAGCACACTCCTCCCCGAATTGGGTCCGGACATACGTGGCGGAGGATCGCGCCGCATCGGCGATGCATCGGCGATGCGGCTCGATGCGGAGCTCGATATTCTCCACGCCGACAGCGCCGATGCATCGCGGGGCGTCTGAAAAGGGCGTTCCCCGATGGGCATGAAGCCAAAAGCGGCGCTTTCAATGAACTTGTCCACTTGGAAGATGCTCCAGCCCGCACGCGCCGAGGAGGAGGAGGAGGAGGAGGAGGAGGAGGAGGAGGAGGAGGAGGAGAACGAGGAGGAGGAGGAAGAGGAGGAGGGGGAGGATGAGGAGGAGGAGGAGGAATAAGGGTAGGGTGCAGAGGATGTCGGGGAGGAGGAGGAGGATGATAATGATGATCAGGGGAGGGGAAGGAGGAGAGGAGGCGGGGAAGAGAGGGTAAGGATGATAATGCTGCTGCTGATGATGATGATGACGCTTATGATGATAAAGCATAATAACATGATGACGATGATGATGCTGATGTTGCTGATGATGATGATGATGCTGACGATGATGATGACGATGATGATGAGGATGGTGATGATGATGATACTGATGGTGGTGGTGAAAATGATACATAAGATGAGGAGGACGAGGAGGAGGAGGAGGAGGCGGAAGAGGAGGGGCAGGAGGGGCAAGAGGGGGGCATAATGATGCTTCTGCTGCTGCTGCTGAGGAGGAGGAGGAGAGAAAGGAGGAGACAGAGGAGAAGAGGAGGGATAACCAGGAGGAGGAGGAGGAGGAGGAGGAGGAGGAGGAGGAGGAGGAGGAGGAGGAGGAGCAGGAAGAGGAGGATGGCTGAGTTGGAGGAGGGAAGGGGAGATGGTGGGTGGGAAATGCAGCAGTTCGACCACGTTGGGGGCGAGGACGACGATGACGGCGCTTCCGCTGCCGCCGTCCTCCCCCTCTGCCTGAGGCAGCCAAGTCCCTGGTTGGGCACGTGGTTGCCGCGCTGCTGGGAGAGCGGTTCCCCAACATCTCGCTGATAGGCCCCCCCCCTCCTCCCTTGGGAGGAGGGTGAGGGCCGGTGGTGCGGGCCCCGAGAACATACGCCACCACCGCGTCGATTCCCTCTTCCCTCCTCTGCCCTCCTCTTCCTCTCGTCCTTCCTGGGGGAGGGAGACGGGTGAGGGAGGTGGTGGTGGTGGTGTACATTCTTAGGTCCCGTAAGAGGAGGAGCACCCTGATAGCCGGGCGCTGCTGTTTGTCCACCCGGAGTGCCTGCGCCCAGCTTCGAGCCCCGAGACCACCGCAGATCGGTCGGGGTCGCACTTTGTCACCACGCCGCATTTTGGCGCAGCGTCGGAGCTCAGGGAGGTGCGGATCCCACCCTTTGGGCCTCCTGAGGTCGCAGAAGACAAAGCGGCACAGACATGAGCGCCTGGGGTTCCGCGCGAGCCTCTCGCATCGGCGCTGTGCGCCCCGTGGCGGCCGGCGCTGCCCCTGGCGCGATGCGGGGGGTCAAGCGCCCATCCGAAGAGGGCGCGTGGACCTCCCGAGGTCCATGTCTTCGCAGCTTCTGTCCTCGCTCGGGTGCTGATGCGGCAGCCCTGCCCTCGTTTTTTCGGCTTCGTGGGGCCTCCTGGGAGGCCCTCGTCGGCCGTGTCCGGACTCGCCTCGGAGGCCTGGTCAACATGCACCTGGGAGGTAGGAGTAGCGTTATCGGTCATTCGTTTCTCTTATTCCCAAGGCGGGTGATAGGGGGGAGGGAGGAGGAGGGCGTGAGGAGGAAGAGGAGGAAGAGGAGGAAGAGGAGGGGGATGAGGAGGAGGGAGCGAGGGAGGGTGGAGGATGAGGGCGGAAGGGAGGGAGGGATGGATGTGAGCATGGTATAATGAGAAAATGGAGGGTGAGGAGGAGAGGGCTCGCTGAGTCGCCGGCGGACCGTCGATCTTCGATATCAAAGACGCCTACGGCGAATCACCGCCGCCCCCTGCCTTTTTGGAATCGCCTGCGTGGCCGAAAGTTGAGTTTGAGCTTGGCCAAGCTATCGGGCCACGCGCTCCCCGAGTGGATTTCGAAAGATTTCGGGGAACACGGAGTCGGGCGAGCTATCCGACGAGGTGGTTTCCGAGCTTTCTGGTTTCCTGGAGTACGTCTTGGGGGGCTCTTGGGCCGTTTCTGAGGCCTCTGGCGGCTTTTTGGGCAGTCTAACTAAGGCTATCTTCAGGCTATTTGGGGCCGTCTTGGGTGCATCTTGGGGCCATCTTCGCCGTCTTGGAGGCATCTTGGAGGCCGTCTTGTCCGTCTTGGATGGCATCTTGGGCGTCGTGGGGGCCTTTTGAGCCGTCTTGGGGTCTTGTTGGGGCCCTCTCGGGGATCTCTTGGGCCTCTTGGGCTGTCATGGGGCCATCTTGGAGGCCTCTTGTGCGCTCTTGGGGCGATGTTGGAGGCCTCTTGGGCCGTCTTCGGCCGTCGGAGAGCCCAAACGATGCAACATCAATGCATTTCGTCCTTTCGGGTCTTCCTGGTGGAGCTCTTGGAGGGCTCTTGGGGCTCTCGTGGGCAGTTTTAGGACAGTTTTGGAGCCAGTAGGTGGTGGTGAGGATGGTGGTGGTGATTGTGGTGATTGTGTCAGTGATGATGAAGGTGGAGGTGGTGATGATGATGCGTATGATGATGGTGTTGACGATGATGATGAGGATGCTCGTGGCGATGTTGCTGCTTACGATGATGGTGATGATGGCGATGATACTTATGATGTTGATACTGATTATAATGCGGATGCTGATGCTGATTCTGCTGATGATGATGATTCTGGTACAGTCAACCATGATAGTAAGGATGGGGCAACTTTCCAAGGCTACCCTTGCATCCTTGCCCCTTCGGTGTTCGGCATCCGACACTCTGCTGCGCTCCGCACGGAGAGCGGCAACATGGCGTTCCAAGGCACCTTGCATCCTTACCGCGCATCATTACTATCCTGATCGAGGGAATGTGATAACGATGCTGATCATGATTTTGATGATGCCGATGATGCTGATGATGCTGAGGCTGCTGATGATGCTGATGCTGCTGCTGATGATGATACGTATGATGATGGTGATGCTGCTGATGAGGATGATGATGATGCTGATGATGATGATGATGATGATGATTATGATGATTACGACGATGGTGGTGGTGATGTTGACGACGATGACGATGATGATGATGACGATGACTATGACGACGACTGTGACGATGCTGTTGCTGCTGATGATGACGATGATGCTGCTGTTGTCTGTTGATGATGATGATGCTGATGATGATGACGATGATGATGATGATGATGATGATGATGATGATGATGATGATGATGGCGATGATGATGCTGATGATGATGATGCTGCTGCCGATGATAAGGGTGATGATGCAGATCATCGTCATACTGATGCTGGTGATGACGGCGATGGTTATGCTGATGCTGTTGTTTGGGATGATGCTAATGATGATGAGGAGGAGGAGGTGGAGGACGGAGACGAAGACGAAGCCGGGGGAGTGGCTCCCCGGCGCCTCGCTGACAGGTCCACACCCCGCGCGCAGAGGGCACGTCGTCGCCGCCACCGATTGTCGCCGTCGCTTTCGTTCTTATCTTCGCTCGTTTTCGGTGGCCTCCTCTGCCATCCTCCCTGTTCTGTTCCTCCTCCGCCTGCTCCTCCCCCTCCCCCTCCCCTCCGTGCTTTCCCCCTATTCTTGGAGCCCTCGCGTGGCCCCCCCTCGAGAGCCTCCGTGGACCTCGGGGAGCTCCCTGACCCCTGACATCCTTCCCCCATCCCTCCCTCCTCCCTCCTCCCTCCCTCCCTCCTCCTCCCTCCCTCCCTCCCTCCCTCCTCCCCCTCCTCCTCCTCCTCCTCCTCCTCCTCCTCCTTCTCCTGCTCCTCCTCCTCCTCCTCCTCCTCCTCCTCCTCCACTGCTCCTCCTCCCCCTCCCTCGTTTTTCTTCGCGATGCTCCCGGATCAGACACGCCGCACCGAGGCTTTGAGACTTCCTCCTTCCCCTCCCTCCGCCCCTTCCCCCCCGCTCGCTTCCCTCCCTTTTGATCCCTCTCCTCTCCTCTCCTCTCCTCTCCTCTCCTCTCCTCTCCTCTTCTGTCCTCTCGGACCTGTCTCTTCGGAGGCAGGCCATTCCAGCTTCCAGCTTCCTCATCTCTCCTGATGCTGCTCCTCCCCCCACTGATCTCTCCCGCTCCCTCCTCCTCCTCCTCCTCCTCCTCCTCCTCCTCCTCCTCCTCCTCCTCCTCCTCCTCCCCCTGACGCTGACGCTGAAGGCAGGTTCGGTCAATGACCCGATGCCTGTCACCTCTTCGTCCACTTCCTCCTCCTCCTCCTCCTCCTCCTCCTCCTCCTCCATTCTTCTCCTTTGTAGACAGCTCCTCCCTGTCGCACCACAGGACGTGTCCGTGGGCCTGGCCAGGCGTTTCGCCTGCGACTTCCTCGCCAATTTGTGATCCTGAAGCTTGGCATGCGCAACAGTTTCAAGGATGGAACGCAGGTGGTTTTCAACGTATTGTTCTCGCCTGAGCGCCGCGCTCATTCGTCTTAACACACTTGGAACAGCTTCAAGGGAGGAGCCCAGGTGGTTTTCGAAATGTGGCTCTCGCCCTAGCGCCGCGCACATTCGCTCCCAGGCTTGCCGTCGCCGTCAGCAGCGTCAGCACCCACATACTCATCTTCATCGTTCTCGTCGCCGCAGGATGCCTCAACGAGCAGACGAATTAAGATCGCGTTGGCGCGTGAACCACAAGCGGTTTTCACAATGGGGCTCTCGACTTGCTGGCGCCGCACACCATCGTTTTACAAAGCCAAAACACATATAGAGGGTGTTTCGTTTTCATCAAGGAGCCCTCGCCCTGGTGCCGTGCATACTCGGCCTCCAAATTGTCCGAGCTGGTCGAATGGATGGCGAGTTCTTTCCAAGATGCTGGGGGTATTTGGCGAGGGAGCCGTAGATAACGAATCCAGGGTCTGGAAGCGGTGGATCTCCAGTGGTGGATCGGCCATGCATATTACCGCGAGTCTCCATCAGAAAGGGGACCTTTCAGGGTTTGCATCCTCCTGGGCGCATCCACCGCAGCCTTCAGGGTATTGGGGTCGCCCCAGGCGTCGCGCGCATTCGAATGCAGAGTCCACCATCCACGCTCATGCAACCCATCCTCGTTTTTGGCGGCCCAGCGATCCATATTGTGCAACATAACGGATGGAGGGTGGTTCCTCTTTTGAAACGGGGGCTTTCGCGTGAGACTTCCGCGAAGCATGCATCCACGATTCTGGCATCCTGCAGTGCTGAGGCGGATGGGGGACGTGTGATTTTTAAAGTGGGGCTACCTTGGGCGCCCTGCAGGTGGAGGGGGGGTCCTTTACAACAGGCGCCTTCGCGATGGGCGCTGGCCAGCGACCAGCCGCCCGCTCGTCACTCAAGGGTGGCGCCCGCATTGGAAAAAAGGAGCATGTGCTTTGATTTTTTGCGGAAGGGGGCTTCGGATGGCATTGTATTGCAGCATCGGTTGGCGCATTTGGGGTCTACTTAGGTCCCCCTCCTCCTCCTCCTCGTCCTCCTCCTCCTCCTCCTCCTCCTCTTCCTCCTCCTCCTGTGCTGCTCTTCCGCCTGCTACTCTACTGCTCCTGCGCCTCCTCCTGCTCCTACTGCTGCTGCTGCTGCTGCTGCTGCTGCTCCTCATCCGCCTCAGTTCTCCGGTCCCTCTTGCATTCCTCTCTGCCCCTCGGCCCTCATTAGGCAACGTGTCCTGCCCGACGCTGTTCATCCACGGCGAGAAGGACAGTTTGGTCCCGCCGTCCCACTCGGTGGCGCCGTCTTGGGGAGGAGGAGGAGGGGGAGGAGGAGGATCACGGGCAACGCCGGGGAAGGAAGAAGGGGAGGAGGAGGGGGAGGGGGAGGAGGAGGAGGAGGGGGAGGGGGAGGAGGAGGGGGAGGAGGAGAAGGGGGAGGAGGAGGGGGAGGAGGGGGAGGGTTCAGAGGGGGTTGCACCGACAGCATCGACGAAATGTTCCCCCCCCCCCAGCCTGGGCCGTGCGGACTCGCCATCGGGGGCCCGTCCCCCCCGTGAGCTGGTCCCTCCCTCACGCTGCCGATCCGCTGAGGAGGATGCGGTGCGCACGCCTCTCGGGGGGATCGAACTGGGGACAGCAGTCGCGGCCGCCGTCGGTCATGGACAGCGTTTGCTGCCGGGCATCGTCACCATGGTTTCCTTCCGCAGGTTTGTCGTGCCAGTGCCCTTGTTCGGGGGAACGCAAGACCCGGGTTTGCCAGGACTCGGGTTCGCCATCGTTTTTTGACGACCGCGCCTCGGATTTTGACGAGGAGGAGTTTCGTGGGATGTCTGCAGCGGGAGGCCTCGTCAAAATGCAGGCTCGGCCTCGTCATTTTTTTGACGACCTCGTCGGGCATTCCGAGTCCCCCGTACCCGGGTCTTACGTCTCCCCGACTTGTGTGCCCTCGCAGTTACTCTTGTCGGGTTAGACGACATGGGCGGAGTTGATTGGAAAGGGGGGGCCCCGACACCTGCTGCACTGAGCCAGTTTTCGGCCTCGCCGCCGGGCGGTTTCCTCGATACGCTGGCGCCTTCTGTGCTGGGAGGCGCTGGGGAAGTCAGCCACGTGAGCTGGTTCGCTAATCTCCCCTCTGCTATGAAACCATTTTTTATCTCCAGGGTGAGGGAGAGAGGGACGGGGCTGGTAACGTCACGAGTCGCGTCAGTGCCCTCTGGGAATGTTTAGTAGGAATGGCCAATTCTAGACGCTTCATGTAACCCCACCAGCCCATCCAGGAAAGATGCCCAGAGGTGTTGCCTCGATCAGGGAAGTGGCAACACGCAGAGAAAGGGTCCCCCAGTGGAGGCCTCTTGGAGCGTCTTGGGGGCTTCTTGGCGGTCCTGGAGGCCTCTTGGAGCGTCTTGGGTGCCTCGGCGAGCTTCTTGGGGGCCTCTTGAGGGTCTCGTGGGAGCCTCTTGGAGGCTTCTTGGGCGCCTCTTCTGAGGCCCGCGGGGACCTCCTGGGCGCCACTTAGGGCCTCTTGAAGCGCTCTTGGGAGCCTTGGGAGCGCTTTGGGGGCCATCTTGGAGGACATCGAACAAACAAGAGGGGAGCTTTAACTAGAGCTGCCCCCCCAAGGAGGCCAGAATGGGGCCAAAACCTTAGCACAACCAATGACTTTGGCTTCCTCGCCGAGGCCGTTTTGGACGCCCTGACCGCTCGCGACTGGCCTCGTCCAGGTCCGGGGGAGGGGGTCGGGGGAGTGGTCAAGGCATCCTCTCCGCACGCAAACCGTCTAGCTCACTCCCACCCGCCCTCCCACCACATTAGTGGCATCCGAGTCTCGGCAGAGCCAGGGGTCGCCACTGGATGGACAGCCACTGGGAACCAAAGCGGACGCCAGGTGCGCGACGCTCGCCGCGGGCTCCACATGCGGTTGGTGTGCCATCCTTGTAAAAAAACGTGATGCTCCCCGTCCGTATGGTCCAGATGCTGATATGGGGGGCGTCAGCATTGTTCTGGACTTATACACAGCAAGCATCGTGCGGGCACCACCGCCGTCCCTGTCAAAACCAATACAAAGTGATCGCGGGTGGCCAGCAGAATGCCCACGACGTTGTCGCAACGTGCACTTCGCATTGTTTTTGACACGGATGGTGGTCCTGCACAAAGCGGCTTCATTAAGGGTGCCCCGCCATCCTTGTCAAAAACAATACAACGGGCTCACAGGGCGCCAGCGCACTGTCCAGATTTTGCTGCAATGTGCACTTCGTTTTTTTGACAGGGATGGTGGGGGGGGTGCCCGCATGGTTCCTGGTTGGCTGCCGGCCAGATGGGGGAGGGGGTGTTTATTCATAGGGATCAGTGATGAACCCCTCTTCGAAGGGGACGAGGGGCAGATGGAAGACAAAACACCCTAGACCACCTACGCCCTAAAGGGCTGGTGGGATTCCCAGACGGCGCCGGCGGGAATCGTGGCGTGACCAGGGGCAGGGAGAGCGGGGAGTGAGGGCGGGGCCACTCAATGGGCGTTACCGCGAGTCGTGAAACATGGGCTCTATATATGAATCGAGGATACAAGAACCCCAAACCCTGATGAGATAACTGGGATTAGTGAAGATGTGGTCTCACTTAGGTCCCAGTCTTTGCATTCGGGATAGTACTTGTGGGCGGTTTGGTTTGACCTTTCTGCAGAAAAGATTCCGTACCCCTAATTCCCGAGCGTCTTGTGTTGTCGGGTCTTCGTTTTGAAGAGACAGCGCCCCGCGTCTCCCACCTCTCCTCCTCCCTCTCCTCCATGCTCCTTCCTCCCCTTCTTGCCTCTGCCCTCATCAGTATGCGGTTCCCCCACGCAGCACCGCGTTTCGTGGCCCCATAGGCAGTTCCACCGAAGGCCCCAGTGGCTGCACTCGCATGCGTTTCCCCCACCCACGCACAGCGTTTCGTGGCCCCATCGGGAGTTCCACCGAAGGCCCCAGTGGCTGCACTCGCATGCGGTTGCCCCACCCAGCACAAAGTTTCGTGGCCCCACAGTGAGCTCCACCGAAGGCCCTAGTGGCAAAGTTCGCATTCGTTTCCCACGCCCAGGACAGCGTTTCTTGGCCCCTTTCGGTAGCTCCGCCGAAGACGATGCCCACAACTGCAACTGTGGTGCTCACAACTGCACATGGCTGGGTCCTTTGCCAGGTTAATGCTTGTTGATTATCCTAACTCAGATCCCCTCCCAGAGGGTTATGGGGGTCATTCGTATACCCCACTTTCGCCCGTCCCGTCTTTGTACGTTTCCGTTCCCCATGGCCTGTTGTATTTCACCGTCCGGGACCCGGACTCCGGGTGTCCACGGTTCCTGCGCGCGCGCGTCAGTTTTGGGTTTGGTTTTCGGAGCTCCGCGCGGATTCCTCGGATCGGCGCTGGGCCCCCCGTGGGGGCGCGGACCTCCCACAGTTAATGTCCATGTGTCTTCTTCTTCTTCTTCTTCTTCTTTTTCTATTTAGGGGCAAAGACGAGGACGAGACATGGAGTGAGGGAGGGAGGTAGTTGTCCTTCAAAGTTGAGTCCATGGCCTTAGAGAGCGCAATCGGTATGTAAACCGCTCTTACAGCCTCTGGCGTTTTGACATCCGACGTGGCGTAAGGCGGTCGGTGCGACAGCATCCTAAGCTCAGGAAAGAGAGATTTGAGAACAGAAGAGGAAGTGAGGGAGGGAGGGAGGGAGGGATGAGGAGGAGGAGAAGGA
This sequence comes from Prorocentrum cordatum, assembly GCA_963575745.1. Lineage (NCBI taxonomy): Eukaryota > Dinophyceae > Prorocentrales > Prorocentraceae > Prorocentrum > Prorocentrum cordatum. The sequence continues at coordinate 61,077 of CAUYUJ010001222.1, forward strand.
GCAAGGGGATGACCAGGAGGGGGGAACACCTTGAGGCCCATGAGGCTGTGGAGGAGCAGGCAGGATGGAGGATGGGGACGGGGACGGAGAGAAGGATAATGTGGAGGAGGAGGAGGAGGTGGGAGGATGTGGAGGAGGAGAAGGAGGAGGAGGTGGAAGAGGAGTAGGAGCAGGCAGGGTGGAGGAGGTGGAGGAGGAGGCCATCTCCCACCCGATGCCCTCGGCGGGGCGCCCGGCGGCGTGTGCCCCCGTCCCTGCAGGTGGCGCTCTTCAAGAACTGCAGGGCGAGGAAGCTGCTGATCACGCCGCCAGGCGCCCCCCACCGCGTGCTCCGGGGGGCCTCCTCCTCCTCCTCCTCCTCCTCCTCCTCCTCCTCCTCCTCCTCTGGTCCGCTCCCCGCCCCCTCCTGCCCTCTCGAGGCGCCCAGACCTCCCACGTCTTGACAAATCCTGGAGACGGGTGCTTTTTCCGCAGTTCTCTCGGCGTCCAGGGGGCCAACAGTGGGCCCCAGGAGCGCCAGAGCACGGCTCGGGAAGCAGGACGGGCCCTGGGGAAGGGGTCGAAACCTCTGGGGATCCGCGTTGTGACAAACAGAAGCGATGCGTGTTTTTTTTCCACTCCGGGCGTTTTACCTAGATTTCGGCCCTGGGGTTCCTGGCGCCATCAACTCTTTGATCCAGGGCGAACAAAAACATTCTCGGGGAAGGGCTCGGGGGTCGGGACCTCCTGGGGCTGCGGATTGAAACCAGTATCGAACACGCCTGCGGCAAAGCATCGCCGCCCCCTGCCTTCTAGGATACAATAATGATGTGGCCAAACGTTTGGGCACAGTTTGGCCAAGCGATTGGATTCTGTATTGCCAGAGCCGTTGTTGAAACCCTTCGGGGAACATGTGGGGAAGGAAGTGGAGGATGAAGAGAGGGAGAAATAAGCAGGAGGAGTAGGAGGAGGAGGAGAAGGCAGAGGCGGAGGAGGAGGAGGCGGAGGAGGAGGAGGCGGAGGAGGAGGAGGAGGAGGAGGAGGAGGAGGAGGAGGAGGAAGATGAAGAGGATGAGGAGGATGTGGAGATTTCTTGGGAGCCTCCTTGGTCATTCTTGGGGCCTCCTGGGAGCTTCCTGGGTGCCTCTTGGAGGCATCTTGGGGGCCTTCTTGGGCCTTTAGGAGCCTTTTTTTGGCGGGTGCCTGTTTGGCTGTCTTAGGGCGTTTCGGGTACTTTTGATGCCGTCGGAAACCGTCTTCGGGCCCCGTTGGGATGCTTCAAGGCTGTTTGGGAGGCCACATTGGGCGTCTGGGAGGGTTCTTGGGCCGTCTGCGGGCCCTCTTGGGATCGTCTTTGGGTCTTTGGGGCTTCTTGTGCCGTCATAAGGGCCATCTTGGAGGCATCTGCAGCGATCTCGGGCCGAACTTGGGCGGCTGTTGGGCCGTTTTGGGCCGTCGCAAAGCCGAAGAGAAGAGGCGCTTTGATCTTTCCGGGGATCCCTATGGGTCTTCTTGGAGGCCTCTTGGGCTGTATCAGATGCCCCTTGAGAGCTTCTGGGGCCATCTTGGGCTATCTTGTGCCACCGTGGAGATACTTGTGGCCATCTTGGGCTCTCTTGGGGCCTTCTTGGCCCTACTGGAGGCGTCTTGGGACCATCCTGGAGGCCAGCGTGGGACATCTTAGCCGTCTTGGAGCCGATGGGGCCCGACGGCGACCGACATTTGGGAGCTCTTCTGGTGGCTGGCGGGCTGGGCCGAGACCCCACGGGGAGTCCTCTAGAAGGGAACCAACAACCTGCCAGAGATTCGGCACGCCGCGCTCCCCTATTGCAAGACCACAAGGGGGCCGCGGATCGAAGACGCCTACGGAGACTCTCCGCCGCCCCCTGCCTTTTGGAATCGCCCACGTGGCCGAGCGCTGTGGCACGAGCTCTGCCAAGCTATCGGACCACGCGCTCCCCCAGCCGTTGCGGAAACCCTTCGGGGAACATTTGGGTCACTTGGTGGAGGATGGCGGGGAAGATCAGGAGGAGGAGGAGGAGGAGGAGGAGGAGGAGGAGGAGGAGGAGGAGGCGGAGGAGGAGGAGGAGGAGGAGGAGAGGGCATCTTGGGAGCCTCTGGGGGCACTCTTGGGGCCTCCTGGGAGCTTCTTGGGAGCCTCTTGGAGGCATCTTGGGAGCTTCGTTGGGCCTCTTGGGGACCTTTGGGAGCTTCTCGGGGGCCTCTTTGGCAATCTCAGGGCATTCCTGGCCCGTTTGACGACCTCTCTGGGCCGACTTGGGGCCCTCTTGGGGAGCTCCAGGGCCGTCTTGGAGGCCATCGTGGGCGTCTTGGAGGTCTTGGGCCCTCTTGGGGCCGTCTTGGGGGCCTCTTTGGCAGTTCTGGGGCCATCTTGGGGGCCTCTTGGGCGATCTTGGGGCGATGCTTGGGGGCTCTTGGGCCGTCTCGGGCCGTCGGAAGGCAGAAAAGAAGCAACTGCTAAAATCCTTCAAAAGTTTGAGGAACATCAGCCATTTTGGCCTCTTCGGGCCTTCCTGGAGGCCCTCTCGGAGGCCCCTTGGGCCGTCTTGCCGACCTCTTAGGGGCCTTTAGGGCCGTCTTGGGCCATCTTGGAGCCATCTTGGGCCGTCCTGGTGGGCTTCTGGCCCTTCTGACGCCGTCTGAAACCGTCTTGGGGGCGTGTCTGGGCCGACATAGGGCCCTCTTGAGGTGCTCTTGGGCCGTCTTGGGGCGCCTTCGGGCCGTCTTGGGAGCCTTTGGGGCCGTTCTGGGCCATCTTGGAGGCCTCTCGGGCGATCGTTGGGCGATTTTTGGGCGATCTTTGGGGGCTCGTGTGCCGTCTCGGGCCGTCGGAAGAATGCCAAAATCCTGCAAACACCTAAGGGACATCAACGACTTTGGCCTCTTTTGGGCCTTCCTGGAGGCCGTCTCGACGGCCTCTTGGGCCCTCTTGGAGAACTCTTGGGGGCCTCTTGGTTCGTCTTGGGCCCCATCTTGGGCCGTCCGGGAGGGATCCTGGCCCTGCTGACGCCGCCGAAAGCCGTTTTGTGCCGACTTGGGGCCCTCTCGGGGTGTTCCAGGGCCGTTTTGGAGGCCATCTTGGGCGTCTGGGAGGCCTCTGGGCCGTCTTGGGGCCCTTTTGGGGCCGTCTTGGGGGCCTCTTGGGTAGTTCTGGGGCCATCTTGGGGGACTCTTGGGCGATCTTGGGGCGATGCTTGGGGGCTCTTGGGCCGTCTTGGGCCGTCGGAAAGCCGAAAAGAAGCAAATGCCCAAGTCATATGAAACCGCAGGACATCAATAATTTTGGTCTCTTCGGCCCTTCCTGGAGGACCTCTTGGAGGCCTATTGGGCCGTCTTGAATGCAACTTGGGGGCCTGTTGGGCCGTCTGCCGTCATCTGGAGGCTGTCTTGGGCCGTTGGAGGTTTCTTGGGTGGACTTCGAGGCATCTTGGACTCGCTTGGGCCGTCTTGGAGGCCACCTTGGACCAACTTGGGCGAACTTGGAGGCCATCTCGGCCCTTTGGGAGGCCATCTTGGGCTATCTAGGAGCCATCTGGACCGCAAAAAAAACCTTTGCAACCGGGTTTTCCGCAGCCAGCGCGCTGGGCCGGAGCCCTAGGGGAGATTTCTTGTAAAGAAGAACCAAAGCCAAACCAGTAGGGTTCAGGCACCTCTGTGGTAAGACCACAGGGGGCGGCGGATGACGGAAAGCGCGCGTAGCGTCGAGATCCGTTAGTAGGGAGAAATCATCAGGGGGTGTGGGGGGCTAGGCAGCCCGACCCCCAGAACTACTGGCCCTAATTTTGGCAATTCTCGGCCCAAGACGGCCCAAGTCAGCCCCAAGGGCGCCTGAGAGGCCCCCAAGACGGCCGAAGACAGCCTCCAAAGCGTTCAAGACACCTCCAAGACGGCGTCGGAGGGGTCCGAGAGGGCCGAAGACGGCCCAAGAGCGCTCCAAGAGGGCCCACTATGGCTCCAAGACAGCCCAAGAGGCCCCCAAGACGCCCCAAGAGGCCCCCAAAGGGGATGCCTGTGAGGATCTCTTGGGAGGCCTCTCAGATGCTTCTTGGGGGCCTCTTGGGGCCCGATTTGGTCCTCTCGGGGTCTCTTGGGGGCATCTCGGGGGCTCTTGGGCAGTTTGGGGCGATCTTGGGGGCCTCTTGAGCCGGCCGTCTTGGACGCCCTGAAGACCGAAAAGGCCGTACCGCGAAACCATCCTAAGACCAATGGACAATGACGATGTTGTTTTTTCTTTGGCCGCTGTCCAGGGCCTCCATGATATGGTCCACGAGGCGCCCACAGTCCACAGTCCGCCTGTGGGCGGACATGCCCGACCTAACCCTGGGGCCACGGCTTAGCTTGGCCGTCGGCGGGCGCGGGGGGTGCCCGGAGCGAGGCTGACAGCGCGGGCCCCTCCTGCCGCCCCCGCCTCGCTGCAGGGCGCGCGCTGGAGCAGCACCCGCCCCGACGCGGGCGGCCGGCGCGCCCCGCACCCTCCGGGTGCCGCCGGGTCTCCGCGGGTCGCGACCTTGCCGATCTTTTGTTGCCCTTGGCATCGCTCGGACGTGTGCGTTTTTTCCTCGGGGGGGGCCATCGAGGAGCATCCTTGATCATTTGGCGAAGGAGCCACGCACGAAGCCGAAAAAAAAACACAGGGAATGGACGTCCGAGCGATGGCGAGCGTCTGGGCTTGACCGTAGTGCGCCGCTGCTGCGGGTGCGAGTGGCGGAGCGGCCGCGGGGTGGGTCGCGGGTGCGTCGCGGGGGGGCGACAAGGAGAGCAAACAACAAACGCGCGGAATCTTAGCCACGGAATCCCATTTCACCCACGCGCCCTGGGATGGTTGACGACCGTCCGGCCCTCTCACTTTCAGAGCGATGCTGCCTTCGTCTTGCCCCCCCCCCCCGCCCCGCCCCCGTTCCTCTCGCCCGCCCGCCCAGGTAGTCCCCCCCCACTTGCCCCTCCCACCTCCCATCTGCCCTCTTCTTCATCATCTCTGCTCCCCCTCCTTATGGTCGCTCGTGCACCATGCCGGCCTGCCTTGGGCACCGTGCTGTGAGACCGTGCGAGGTGTCGGCACGAGCGAGTCCGTTATTCACCCAATCACCGCCCACCAAAGCACCCTAACTCAACCCGAAGGCCCCGATTTGCTCTTCATTTCCAGTGGGGGGGGGGTCGGGGAGCATTGAAAAACACATATGAAGCCCGTACCCCCCAAACCCGGAATTCGGGTCTTCGGGTTGGGTCGGGGTGGTTTGGTAGGTAGTAACCCAAACAGTGCGCAAGCCAAAAGGCCCGCGCGCCCCCCGGCCAGAGGCACCCTGTCCGCGCGGGTGCGCTCGGTCACCAGCAGCGAAGCTGCTGGTGCCGGTGGGGGCGCGCTGCACCGCAGGGAAACTTTGTTGTCGCTCAGCTCCGTTGTTGCAGAGATGGCGCACTGCAACTCCGGGAGTTGGCCCCCCTCCCACTTCCCATCTCGCATCCCCCCCTCTCACTCCTTCGTCCTCCTCCCTCTCCCCCCTTCCCTCTGACTCCCCTGTCTCTCCCTGCTCCCCCCTTCTCCTCCCCCCTCCTTCCTCCTCTCTCGGAGGGGCACGTCCCGCCCCCGCCACGTCTCTGTTCCCCCTTCCTTCCCGCCCCTCCCAATCATCGTCGTCGTCGTCCTCGCCATCGTCGTCCTCGTGGGCCTCACCAGAGTCATTTTGGCTCAAACGTTTTCGCTCACGAGCTGCTCGCCTCTGGCCGCCCTCGTCGGCCGCGCGCGCTGGCCGTCCAGGCTGGTGCCCTTGCGACCGCCGGCCATGGCGCAGCCCGCCCAGAAGAGGGCCAAAACGAAACGGTGACGAAAGGTCACCGGTGCCATCGGAGGTCATTAGATTGCTCGCTCGCGTGGTGATTCATGGAGTTTGGGTTCTCTGGCGCGGAAAAACAAGAAGAGGGCCAAGACGGAGAGAGTGTTCCTGTTCTCCTCCGGGTCTGTCAACGAGGGCCACCCCGACAAGATCTGCGACCAGGTGTCCGACGCAATCGTGGACGCATGTTTCGTCGGGGACCCTAAGAGCAAGGTGGCGTGCGAGACGGCCACGAAGGACAACATGATCATGGTTGCCTGCGAGATCACCACCCAGACCAAGACCGATTGCGAGAAGGTGGTGCGCGGGGTGGTGGCCCAGATCGGGTTCGACTCGTTCGAGGACGACCTCTCCAGCGTGGACAGCAAGGGCCTCAGCGACAAGACCTGCGAAGTCCTGGTGCGTATCAACAAGCAGAGCCCAGGCATTGCCGGCGGCGTGCGCGTCGGGAAGGAGGACCTCGAGGTGGCAGGGCATCATGTTCGGCTACGCCGCTGACGAGACTGAGGATTGCATGCCTCTGACCCACTCCGTGGCCACGAAGCTGGGCAAGTCCCTCACCGACGTGCGCGAGAGCGGGGAGCTCTGGTGGTTGCGCCCAGACGGCAAGACACAGGTCACCATCCAGTACCTGCAGAAGGCCGATGGCTCCGTAGAGCCCCAGAAGTTCCATACGGTGGTCATCTCCACGCAGCGCGCGGAGCCTTCCAAGGCGAAGCGGACGAAGGAGTGTGCGCCGGCTACAACGGCTCCGAGATGACCGCGCCGAGCATGGAGGGAATGAACAAGCTGATCACAGAGAAAGTGGTGAAGAAGACGCTCTCCGAGATCAAGCTGGAGAACGGACGGCCCGCCATCTCCTTGTTCGGCGACTTCACTCACATGTACATCAACCCGTCTGGCAAGTTCATCATCGGCGGCCCCCAGGGCGACGCCGGCCTGACCGGCCGCAAGATCATCATCGACACCTACGGCGGCTGGGGCGCCCACGGCGGCGGCGCGTTCTCCGGAAAGGACCCCGCGAAGGTGGACCGGTCCGCCGCGTACATCGGCGGGCAGATGGCCAAATCGGTGGTCGAGAGCGGCCTGTGCAAACGCGCGCTGGTGCAGCTCTCCTACGCCCTTGGCGTGGCCAGACCGCTTTCCCTTTATTGGGAGACCTACGGCACCGAGCAGGGCGCCCTGAGCGCCGAGGACATCACCAACGTTCTGAAGATGGAGTTTGACTGCCGCCCTGGCGCCATTGCCATGTCACTCGCGCTGCGCGAGCCGAAGTATCAGGAGACCGCGGCGTACTGCCATTTCGGGCGCGAACCCGTCACCAAGGACGGTGTGAAATTCTTCGAGTGGGAGAACGCCAAGGACGTCTCCAAGTATGGGAAGATGTCCTCCGACCAGGTTGCCGCGGCGTTGAAAACCAGCAACTATCTGACCAAGTGGGTGGACTGAGGCGCATTTGTTGCCTGATGCAGATGCCGCCGAGCACGTTGCTTCTGAGACAGCTGCTTAGAAGGTGCTTGTCCTAGCAGGATGTATATCATATGTCGGGGTACCGGGGGCCAGGGCCCCGGGCCGGGACACCCTCCCGAATTTCCTCCCCCCCCCAAGTAACCCACTTTGTCCCCGGGCGTCCGGAGGCTCTTTTGCGCCCCCGGAGGCGTCCACCACGGCTTCCTTGGACGGCGAGAAGCCGCGAGAGCGCTCCAAGACTTTCAAGATAGCCCCATCAAGGCCCAAGGGGCCCCCAAGAAGCCCCAAGGGCGCTCCGAGAGGCTTTCCAAGAGAGCCCCAAGAGGCAAACATCATAGATTTTCATTGTGTGTTTTCAATGTTTTTTGCTTGCCCGCGTTTTCTGGCTTCTGACCTTCCAAGATTGCCGAGGAAGCCTCGAACATCGCCCCAAGACGGCCCCAAAGGCCCCGGAGAGGCCCCCAAGACAGCCCAAGAGGGCGCCCAAACGGTCCAAGAGGCGCCCAAGACGGCCCAAGAAGGCTTCAAGACGGCCCCAAGAGGTGCCAAAGAGGGGGAGCACGAACCGACAATGGAGATTTCCGCCCCAATAGGCCCCTAAGAGGCCCCCAAGAGGCCCCAAGAGGCTTAACAAATGCCCCCATCAGAGACCCCAGAGAGGCCCCAAGATGCTCCAAAGCGGCCCCCCGGAGGCTTCGAAACATTTCAAATTGCCTCCCCCCAAGAAGCACTCCAGAGGCCCCACGAAGCCCACTGAAGGCCCAAAAGAAGCCCCTACAGTCCGCAAACAGCCACGGACGAGCCCCACGAGGCATCATAATTGTTTCGAACATGTTCTTTGGAAGCTTCGCCAGAGACCCCAACAAACATCCAATATGCTTCTGGTCCACAGCACAGGCACGGTGGCGGCTTCACCCGTTGCCCTCCTGTTGATTTGGCCCCAGGACTCCCGACGGCCCCAAGAGAAGGGCAAGATGGCCGAGATCAGTTCGAACCACAATGGTCAGGAGGAGGAGGAGGAGGAGGAGGAGGAGGAGGAGGAGGAGGAGGAGAGGGAGGAGGAGCAGGAGGAGGAGGAGGAAGGAGGAGGAGGAGGTGGAGGAGGAGGAGGAGTGAAGAGGTCGAGGAGGTGTACGAGGAGATGGAAAAGGAGGAAGACGAGGACCTTGGTGCACATCCCATTTTTCAGCTTAACGAACCGAGCCGATCACGTTGGGGTCGCGCCGCGTATTTCGTCTTCGCTTTTCAGTGGGTGTAGGACCCCCCGGGGCACCAGGAACCCACAGGGAGCGTTGCCTGGTGGCCCTGGGGGGTCGTGATTTCCCCTTAGGCAGCCCCCCCCGAGCCTGGGGGCCGAGGCCAGGTGAAGTGGGGGTGATAAGGGGGCACGGGCGCAAAGCGCTTAGGGCCCCCCCCCCTCCCCCCACTCAGCATGTTCGACGACAGCTTCGAAACGGCAGGCGTCAGCTGGGCGCGCGGCCTGGGGGGCGACGCGGGAAGTGCTCCGGGGGGGGGGGGGGGGGGGGGGGGGGCTGCAGGGGCCAGGCTCACGTTGATGTTTCAAACCATGCTGAAGCCATTCGTCGGTACGTGCGTTCGTGCATCCGTGACTTTGTCAACGCGCGCAGCCGTGGTATTGTCAAGCGCCTGCGCTTGCTAGAACCTAAGCGCGCGCGAAAAGCGCGCGTGGTTCTAGTGGAAATATACGCAGCGAACCTTGTTTTTCCGCCAGACCATACTTTTAGTGCGATGTTCCTCGGGCTGGGTTTTGCTCCTGCTTGTGCCCAGATTCGTGGACTCCGCCATTCGGGGTCTGCGCGTTGAGCCGCAGACATACCATGCACTCGTGGAGTGGGAAGCACCAGAAACAGCTCACCCTCGTTTGCCGTTTTTTGCTGGACCCAGCGCGTTCTGAATCCTTTGTTCTTCAGCTGTAAGTATCCTTTGCGGCGCCGATGTGGTGTGACAGGTCAACTGGTCCTCAAGCCGCCGTTCCTTGGGGTGGGGGGTGGGCGGCACCCCTGCGGCCATGTATCTTGTTGATTTCCCCGGTGTTCATTAGATAGTTGCACTTAGAGTCGACGTTGGTGTGATTCCTCTTCCTGCATCCTGCTTCCCCCTGCTCCTTCTCTTCCTCATTCTGCTTTTCCCTCTTCCGCCGAGGAGGAACAACAACTGCATACACATGAAATTTCGGAGCTCCGCGCGGATTTCTTGGATCGACGCCTGGGCTCCCCTGGCGGCGCCTCTGGCGCCGCCCCTGGCGCGTTCCGCGCGCCACGGACGGGGGCTCCAGCGCCGATCCAATAACTCCGTGCGGACCTGCGAACGTTTATGTTTATGCAGTTTTGTCTCAACCCCTCCTTTGCTGGTCTCTCGATTTGAATAAATCACTGTAGTGTCCCTCCTCCTCCTCCTCCTCCTCCTCCTCCTCCTCCTCCTCCTCCTCCTAGTCGGCGTGGGAAGGCCCACAATTCTTGCAACCCGCTAGGGGGGCGAGAGTAGACTCCCCACGCAGACTTCGCGGCCCATCGCACCGCCTCGGCCGAGGGAAGGGGGGAGGGAGGGGCATGCTCTTTCATCCATTTACTTGCTACTGAATCGTATTCCATGAAGGTGGTGACGTACAACCCCCAAGCGGCTGGACTTAGTGAGAGATTGGGGAATATTAGTTCGGAGCTGAAGGGGTGGGACGTGGTATTAGCGAACGGTACTCACCACTGGGCGGGAGCGGAAAGTGTGTTCACTACGAGACTGCCCAATCATATGGCGTACAGGTGCGGGGGAAAAGAGGGTAGGCTCGTGACGAAAGTGTGTGGAGTGGCTATATTGGTGGCGCACCATATTTATCCCACTGCGTTGCGACAGGTCTTTGTCCCCCCGTTGGACATTCAGGGAAGAGTAGGTGGATTGCGACTCTGGTCGCGAGAGGTTGATATTTGCTTCTTCAGTGTGTATCTTGCACCGACCCACTTTGCCCAGTTCCCGATAGTGGCTGATAAAGTCACTTGCTGGCTGGAACATCAGTGTGACGGATTCGGGACCAGATCTACGATTGTGATAGGTGGATATATCAACAGCCAATTCGGGTTACATCGGGGAACGGACGGGTTGGTGGAACAAAATTGGGGGCACACTACGGGCCCAGCCCACTCAGAGCTAGAAAATGAAAGCGGAACCAAGTTTCGAACGATGTGTGCTGGGTCCAACCTGTCGATAGTCACGACTTAATACGATGTAGGCCCGGCTTATTATGCGGCCAAAGGTGGTAGTAGTGCTATCGACCACATCGCTATCCCGACTGCTGCTCTAGGACGAGTTCAAAGATGCGTAGCGCTCCGCACGGCTGCGAAGCGCCTCCAACTGATCAAACGAAGAGGGCACAGAGACCACATACCAATTGGGTTGGTCCTCGATGTGACGGGAAAAAACAGCTTTGCGTCGGTGCGTCGAGAGAAGGAACCGCCCTTGAATCGGGACCAGCTCATGGACTGCTTGCGTCGTGGTGCGAGACGTCCCGGGTTTTTCGCGACCCTGGAGACTGCTATGGAGGAGGTCAGGGAGGAGTGGGAGACAGCTAAAGAGGAGAGCACACCCGATGCCATGTGGAGACTTTGGGGAGGGGCGGCAAGGAAGGTCTTGGACCAGGTGTTCAGACACGGCCAGCTCTCGGCGGACGAGGCTGCGACGGCTGTGCGACGACGGAGAATGGCACTGCTGAGAGAGCGGAGAGAGTTGCGAGCGAGGATGGTAGATGCCACTACAGACGGTGTGCTATGTGAAGTGCAGCACGAGTTAGCAGAAATTACTGCCCTATTGAAAGCGATCCGAGTGGACGCTGAGAAGGCGAGAAGAGCTAAACTTGTGGAGGAGATCTGGGCAGCCCATCAGAGAAGCGATTTCAGTTCCATGCGCAAGCTTAGGATTCAGTGCCAGAGGAATGGTCGCGGCCCCAAAAAGAGGTACTACATGGCTGCTCGTACCCACTGGTTTAAAGCTGAATGGGTCCACGAGTTAGGCAAAGCGCCAAAGGAGGGAGGGCTGGGGACTAGGGAGATCTCGCTTGAGGATTTCGAGCAAGAGCGGATAGAACGGATTGGCGAACAACTTCCTCTCCCAGTGGACCACGACACCCTCGGCCAGGTTGAGCTTGAAAAAATATGGATGCTCAAATATTGTAAGAAGGCTGCCAGACGAAGAGCTTGGCCACGGTGGGGCGTACCAGTGGAACTTACCTGGATGATATTAGACCCTTCGACGCACTTAGAGCATCCAGAGCTTCTCAGTAGGCAGATCGAACTCAATCGTATCAGTGCAGCCCGAAAATGGAACGATGAGGAGGGCGAGAGCAAATATTCTAGTCTGTTCAAATACCGTGTTGGCCGACGGATTGCAGAGAGGATGGGATGGAGGAGTGGGGAAAAGCTGGGACGGTCAGGGGGGGGGGGGGGGGGGGGGCTGGGCGGCGCGGAGCAGCAAGCGCACGAAGTTCAGCCGTACTTTGTGGACAGGCCAGCCCTTGCAGGATTAGGGGCAGCCCCGGTCTCCAGACCAGAAGGCGCAGGGCCCTACTTATTCCAGACGCTGCTGGACCAGCTTCTGTTGAAATGCCGTACGTCGCAGGTTGCACCTCTCTCTTGGCACCGCTCGGTCTCATTCGATGCTAAAAAAACAACAATGGAAACCCAGGCATCGGGGGCAAACCAATTTTGCGCGCTTATGGCTCTATGAGTATGTCTTGGCATTGGGGAATTCACAGAAGGGGGCTCCAGCCTCCCCGCCCCCCCTGGGCTCAGGGGGGGTTGGCCCTCCGCTGCCGCGAGAATGGCCTTTTGTGTTTGCAGTCGGTGCAGTGGAGGGCGGGGGGGGGGGGGGGGGGGGGGGGGAGTCAGTCGCGCGCGAACTATGACTGCAGCAACGCATTTGGGAGCACCGCATTTGGGAGCACCAAGCGTGCACTCCTTCAAGCGACGGCCTGGAAATATGCGGCGGAGGCAGACCAGCCATTTGCATTGGGAGCTATCGCGAACACTCAATTGAGTATGCAGTGCGCAGACGAATGGCTACATGCAGAAACGACGGTCGGAGCACAGATGGGGTTTACCCTATGTCCAAGACAATTCAATGATGTGTATACCTTGTACGTAGACCAATGGGTGCAGGGCGAGAGAGAGAGGGATGTGCACCAAGCTTGGCACGACACGGTGAACCCAATTACGGGTGCCAAGCACGACCTTGCACTGAACACTTTCATGGGCGACATCACGCGCGCGCATGCGGTTATTCTAGGAGCGAGCACGGCGCATGTGACGGAGCAACTGAACGGGGCCACGGCGCGACTGGAGGAAAACTTCGGGCGTGGGGGGTGGAGGCTGAATCAGGACAAGACCAACCACCTATTGTACTTGCGTGGTCCAGGATGCCATGGGGTTACCCGACAGTTGCGCAGGTCCAAGATTTTGAAAGGTGCTGCCCTTAGGGAAATGCGAGTCTTGGGTCCCTATCTTCCTTCGGACCAAGGGTTGGGGGGAGAAATGCAGAAGAGGATCGCGGCCATGCGTGTGGCTTGGAGACATTGTGGCAGCTTCTGGAGTTCGGCCACTCCTGACCCCATCAAGCGCGCCATGTTTATAGCGTTCGTGCTCGGGGCTACATGGGGCGGCTTGACAGCCTGTGCACCCCCGACCAGCCTGACTGACGCGCTAGACGCAGTTGTCGGGAAGTTTCTTCGAAGACTGGCCGTAGGGGGAATGAGTTGGACTACCGACTCAGGAGGGGCTCGATGCCACTCGACGGCCAGAGTATTTCAGGAATGGCGCATCGAACGGACTGCTGCCGCCCTTAGGGCGAGGCGATTGAAGTGGTGCAGAAACAGGGCCCTTTTTCCACTAGACCACGGGGGAGTATTGGCGGCTGTCTTTGGTAACTCGTTGCTGGGCGAACGTCGGGGGGTTCAGAGGCATAGAGCAACAAATGGGTCTGGATGTACTCTACCCCTCGGGCAAACCAACTTCGTGATGACATGGGGGCGTTGGCCCAGGTATCGGAAGACATGAATGCTTGGTGCCAGGATCGCACTTCCGATTTTGAATTTTTTTGCCCGGGTACGACTGCGTGGAAACAGTGGGCCGGCATGGGTGCGACTGTGATTTTGGAGTGCAGTTTTGGCTTGGGATGCGAAGACAGTAGGAGACAGCATTGGGATGGAGGAGGAGGTTACGAAGCCCTTTTGGTGCGACTGTCTGGTGCGGGGGGAGGGCGGGGCGGAGGAGGTGTGCGGGAAGAGGTTTGCTACGGCGCAGGCCCTATTGGGCCGCAGAAGGGAAGGTCGCAACACCAGGCCAGTTATCGCCGGCTTAGTAGCGACAAATTAGTGCCCCTGGTGCCGCAGTACCTTCGCAGACCGCCGGGCGGCCATCGACCATTGTGCCGGGGCCGCCGACGGACATGGGATTTGCTACAGAGATCGGAGTAAATGGAACCACACTGTGATCCCACCCACGTCGTTGGTCTGTCGGATATGTGACCGCGAGGCTCAAGACTTAGAGAGATTCCACATGCACGCTGCCACTCACCATCCTGGACCTTCTTCTGTTCGTGACCCAAAGAACCAATGAGCCCACAGCCATGCCAGGGGAGTGTGCCGCAGCCTCGTCAGCTACGGACCGCCCCTCGTGGGGGATCAAGCGAGGCGAGGCAGCAGCAAGCTTCGACGCCCCCGACAGAGGGGGAATCCAGGATGCGAAGGGAGTGACCTCGTTCAAGGACGACAAGAGCGGCAAGGACGGCAAGGGATCGGCACCTCAGGCCGAAAAAAGGGGGCGGCGGCGGCGAGCGGAGGCCGAGAGCCACCGCGGAGGCCGCCGCAGAGGGGAGGCCCCAACGACGACCATGTAGATTTCGCCATGTCGATCTCCAGCCTACAGAAGCTCGCCCTGCGCACGGCCCAGATGACACGGGGGCAGCAGCGCCAGCCGTCGGAGTTCTGGCTGATCCCAACCTCCTGTTCGCCATTCAAGGTGGGTTCACAAGGGGGGCGCGACTGCGCAGCTCAGGTCAGGAGCGCAGGCAAGAAGCACGCGTACGGCCCCCCGCGCGCGCCCACGTCGCAGTTGACACCGTCCAGGAGATCAAAAACTGCGTGGCGACGACGGTGAGGAGCGAGGGGGGGGGGGGGGGGGGTCGGATCCTGACGTGGACGTACGAGGTATTGCAGCACGGGCTCAACCTGGCGTACCACCCGAAGGGTTTGGAGTTCGTGCTGGAGACGGTCAAGCTGTTCAAGATCTCGGAGGCGTGGAAGCCGAAGGGCCAGACGGACGACGGCGAGGGCAAGGGCAAGCTCTTGTGCGCGATCAACCCTATGCCGATCATCCGCTGTCTATGGACGTCGGGACGACCCCCAAGATGAAAGAGGCAGAGATGATGGAGTCAGAGATCCTGGACGAGGGCGAGGAAAAGGACGAGCTCGACGTGTACTCGCCGCTGTACCTGAAGCAGGCGATGGGCTACGCTCTCACGAGGCTGGGAGGCGCCCGCGCGACGGGGCCAGGGCCGAAGACCGAGCTGGAGAGGGTGGTGGGGCGCCAGCTCCAGAGCAATCAGGGCAGGTAGAGAGCGCGCTTCCACGCGCTGAGAAATTGTCGCCCAAAGTTTGCGGGCCAGCCACAACGCCTGGAATTAGCAGCGCGCCCAGTTCGAGTGGGCCCGCGCCAACAGGGCCTGACAGGCCCCCGGAGTTCAGCCAGCCAGCGAGAGTACAAACGGCGACTGCTCCCGTTCCCGAATTTCGGTAGGGATGCTGGAAACAAAAACGAGCCCCTTACTGCCTCCTACTGAGAGCTCCCTCTGTACCCAGTCGGGGCTCGTCAGGATCTAGGGCCCCATTGCCCCCTTCTTTCCGACTCCTGCTACTACCGACGGAAATGACCAAAGCAACGGTCTGGGGTATTGGGGAGGGGATCCTCCATGGCCCATCTGCTGGCTCACAGCGCATGGGTGGAGTTTTCCTACTGCCGAGCGCTTGTGCCAGGCTGGGGATGCCCGCGCTCCCAGAAGTACCAGAGGCTCCGATGTGCCGGGGCCAAACGGAGGAACAGGAGATTGGGGGCGCCAGCTGCGTGATTGAGCTGCAGGAGACCAACCTGCAAAGGTGCCGAGAGGTGACGACAGAGGTGCCCAGGAACCTCGAGACGCAGATCGACACCCTGAAGGCCGCCAAGCTGCAGCTCACGACGTGTTTGGCTCGCAGCGCCATGGCCAAGGCGAAGACGACGCTTGAGATCTACATGGTCGCCGAAAACATTCGGGCCATCGAGGGCCAGATCAAAGGAATCGCGGCAGGCTTGGGCAAGCTGATCGAGGCCCACGGGGCGCTGAAGTACCAGACGGAGCTCCCCCTCATCTGGCCATCGGTCAAGGAGTACATGAAGAAGCAAGCCGACGAGACGGACAACACGAAAGAGATCGAGAGCAAGCCGAGGGTGGCTCGTGCAATCGAGATCGCTAAGCGCCAGCACGACGTCGTCCTGCCCTGGAACGCGTCGGACCCGACGACGTGGATATTCTACGGGTGGCAGCCGCCAGAGGGTGGCATCCCAGCATGGGATAAGAACAAGCCTGAGACGTGGCCATACTACGGATGGAAAGAAAAGGGGGAGTGGATCAAGTTCAACAGCGAGAACACCCAGACGACACAGATGCCCGAGAAGCAAGAGGACGCCTTCCCGCCTGCGGTGGGCTACGCGAGCAAGCGCAATATCGAGATAGACAAGAGGATGGAGATCATGAGGGGAGCAATGTCGCCGACTGCAGCTTCTTCGTCGGGCGAGAACTGAGCAGAACGACAGTGGCGCCAGCGCCGCAGCTGTGCACTGCCCTTTCTCTCGGGGGAGAGCCGTGCCTAGGGTTGCGAGTGTGTTGTGTGTGTGGGTGTTGCGTGAGAGCGTGTGTGTGTGTGTGTGTGTGTGTGTGTGTGTGTGTGTGTGTGCGTGTGTGTGTGTGCGTGGTGCCCCCCCCAAGGATGAGCATGCACTCCTTGCCCTAGAGCGACGGCGCGGCCCTGGGTATGTGCCCTGCCTTTCGCTCGCGACTGCCACGACCAGGTAGCGTTGTGCTCCCTGCACGCACCCTCCCCCCACGACAGAGTCCTGGGGGGACGCTGTAGGCAGGCCTTTGGCTCCCGCGATAGGCCCTGCATCCATATGATCTCGCAGGGGCATCTTCCAAGCGTTCCGAGCTTTCAGCGTAGGGACTTGGACACTGCCCCCCAAGCGCCTTTACCTTACTTTTTTTACATCCTCCTCCTCCTCTTCCTCCTCCTCCTCCTCCTCCTCCTCCTCCTCTTCGTCATCATCCTCATTTTCATTGTTATGTTCTCATTTGTATTCGTGGTATCCTTCTGCTTATCACTGTTCGTATGTGCTTATGATTATTCTTATCATTATCATTATTACGATTGTTCATTATATATAATAGTCGCTTCTTATTGTTTTGTAGCTGTTATTCGTACTATCGTTAATTCTACGATTTGTAGTATCATTATTCTTCGCATTCCTCTTACATTCGTATGTCTAGTAATGCTATCCTTTTTACCATTACCACCACCATCATAACTGCCAGCACCATCGTCATAATAATGTTCATCTTCATCGCCATCAGCCTCATTATCACCATCATCACCCACATCATTATACTAATCGTCATCACCACCATCAGTATCATCACCGTCGTCATCATTATCATCATACTCATCATCATCAACATCATCATCATCACTGCCATCTGCATCATCAACATCATCCTCATTCTCCTCATCATCACACCACCATCATCATCATCCTCGCGGCTCCCTGGGTGGCTGCAAAGTGCGGAGCTGCCGCTATTTTCGTTGGCTCCTGCTGAGGCACGGCGGAGTGGGGGATCCACGCAGACCCGGCCGAGACCTCGCGGGCCCTTGCTCACGGAGGGGTGCTCCTGTGCTTTGCGGGTCCTTTTAACATGTTCATTCGCATTGATCGGTCCTGGGTATACCGTGAAGGCCTTACGGCCGGTGCCGCCGACCCTTGAGGCCTCAGCCCTCGACGGAAATGGGAGGGAGCGGGCGGGCCGGGAGGGTGGTATTCTGACCCGGGATCACCCCTTTCGATCTCCCCTCCGGGACCCCCCCGCCCTTTTCGCGGGGAAGGGATCAAAGGGAATGGGCTTCACTTCGACTCAATGGCAACGTTGCTTCATTTCGCTGTGGATGGGTTGGTGCATTTCGCTTTGGTTGGCGTGCTTCAGGACGAGGGCCCAAGGATAGGGGGGGAGCGGCGACGGACTCAGGGGAAGGAGGGGGCGTGATGGCGGCTGGGACGCGACGGCGGCAGCGACGGCGATGGCGACGGAACAGCCCCTGTCACACGCCGACAGGGTCGGCGGATATATCCGAGGCCCGAAAACCATCACTTCACTAATTTTGGGCCCCAGGGCCCACTGAGGCCCCAGGGGCCCCAGATTAGTGAAGTGATGTTTTTTTCCCACGTACGGACCCCGAACTTATTTACTTCACTAAACCGAGCCCAGGACGAAAGTCAGGGGCCGAATTGCTGCTGTGATGCCACATCGGCCTCGTAAGATAGTCGCCACATGTTGATAAAGGATGATGACGGGTCGGGTACGTCGTAGGGTAAGTGTTCTTCTATCTTCCCTCTTCCTTGCCCCTCGCTCCCTTCTCCTCCCTCTCCGACCTACCCTGGAGAGCCCTTAAGCACTCTGAGGACACTCGAGAGCCCCTTGTCCAGCGACCCCCTATATAACCACCCAGACTTTTGGAGCCCCCCGGAAACTCCTCTCCGTCCCCGCTGCTGCCGCTCTCCCCACAGCGCGGAAGGCATGGAGCACAACACCAACCTGTTCACCGACGCCCAGTTCCTGGCCGTCCCGGCGATCAACTTCTTCGGACTGCCAGGCTACCAGCAGGCAGCCCCAGGAAGAGCAAAAGGAGAGGAGAGCGAGGACTCTCTGGTTGGCGTTTGGATTCAGAAACATCTGCCGTTGATCCCCCCCTTCCGGTGCCCACTGCTGTGATGTTTGATCAATGTGCTTCTCCCCTGGCTCGCACCTTGCTTTTTACAGAAAGTCTTGAGTCTCAGACTGCGTTGATGGCCTCCGGTTTACAACAACACCAGCTCGTTCGAAATTGATCCAAAATAGCGTTCTCCCGCGGAATTTAGTTACATTTAATGCAGGAGTTGCGCTGTCCCGTGGAAATTCTTTGCAATTTATTCATACGCCGCGCCCTCGACACTCAGGAATCACGCTCCCGCTTTGGATTTACTTGCAAATCACGCTGCCGCTTGAGACTTCCTCGCGATCCATGCGGGATGGATGCTTCAGCGACCAGCCCGTTTGATCTGGCCGTCTGGCAGACCGCCCGACCCGCCCGCCTGGTTCTGCCGCTTCTGTTTCTGCTCCTAATTCTTCGCGCTTCGGGTACGGTAGGTCCACGTCGTGTCGACCAGCGGCGACCCCGCCGCGGGTGTTCAAGGTTGAACGCCGCCAGTGGCCCAGAATCGGCCTATATGGAACGATCGGGCGATCGAAAAGCCGCCGATCGTTCAAGGTTGAACGATCCACGCGGTGTCAAAAACCAACGCCGGGGTCGTCACGACACGAACCTGCCGTACCCCCACCAGCCCATCCAGAATTGCTGCCCCTGAGAGCTGACGGGAAATGGGAGGAAGAGATACATTTAGTGAGCCAAGGCGGGCAACCACGGTGAACTGAGGATGCGGAGGAGGAGGAGGATATGGACGACGACGTGAAGACGAGGAAGAGAGGAGGAGGAGGATAAGCATTGTACGTGCTCGCGCGCTATGTGTTGTCCAGCGGGCCTTCCCCACCGTGTGCCGTACCAGGATACGGCTGAACAGAACTCTCTACAGCCCCTCTTTGCTCAAGTCTTCTTGGGCACCAGTCTCGCCGCTTCGTGCATGCAGGCGGCGGCTGGCTGGGTTCTTGGGATCCTCGCGTCCCGCTGGTCCGCGCCGGCTCCGCCCGCGGACCCGTCCTGCACCTGCATCTTCAGCGGGCACGAGCCGGGCTCGGGCGTGCTGGACATCCTCCGGGAGCAGCTCTCGCGCTGCGGCCCGGAGCACCTCGGGGCGGCCTGCCCCGCGTGCCCGGCCTGCGTGTGCCCGCAGTGCCCGGCCCCAGCGGCTCCGTCCGGGGCCTGGGTGCTCGTGGTCCTCGTCGGGCTCGCGAGCTTCGCCGCCGGGGTGGCCGCCGCGGCTGCCTGGCTGCTTCGGGCGGGGCCGCCTCGCGCGGTCCTGCCGCCGCTGGCCCTCGCGGAGGGTCCTGCTGGGGAGCTCGTGGGTGCTGCGACGCCGGCGACCCTCCAGCGAGTGCGGAGGCGGGCTGGCGCCGTGAATGCCGAGGGCGCTTGACGTTCCCTACGCCCAGTGCCTCGTGCGGTACGACGACGACGAGAACTTCCAATGGCACCACAGGGTCCTCCTCGTCAAGGGGCCGGACCAATGGTGGGTGTGGGTGACTCCCGACGGCGAGATCGCGGCAGCCAACCTGGGGGGCTTCCGAGTGGTCGCCCTCCAGCGTGGGGGAGCCTTCCCCGACCGCTACCGTGGCAACATCTACGTGTTCGACGATGCCGATGTGGACGCCGAGGAGATGCACCAGTACTACCGCGAGGCGCGGGCGCTGGGGGACATCCTCGGGTACCCCGCCTCGGCGGCCCCCCTCGCGCGGGACGAGCGGTGGTTCGTCTCGGACCCGACCTCGCCCCAGTATGGCGAAGAGGTGCCCGCGGCCTCCGTGGGCAACGACGAGGTGCTCATCCGCCGGGGCGAGGTGGGCCTCGTGCTGATCGACGACGTCTGGCAGACGGCGGTGCGTGTCGAGGCCGGCGGCTCCTTCGAGGAGTGGCAGGCTCGGGCGCGCGGAGGTCCTGGTCGGGACCCGCGCATCGCTGGCGACGAGCGGGACGAGGAGAAGGATCGCTTCATGAGCTTCCGCACCTCCGTCTCGAAGATGCGAGAGCAGGCCATCCCTGGATGGCCCCTCAAAGGGAAGCGGGCTACGCGCGAGGCTTGCCTCGCTCTTCGGGATGCCGGACAGGAGGGTTGGGACGAACACCACACGACGTGGGTCAGGAGGTCCGGCATCCCGGAGAAGAGCAACACCGCCCGCGAGCACCGGATGCTCTGCTCCGTGCTCCGCATCATGCAGCAGTTCGACCAGCTGGACCTCTACAACGTGGCGGGGGTGGAGTACATGGTGCGCCGCTTGAAGCAGCTCGAGGCTGCCGCCAGGCGCAACCCGAGGCAGCCCGACTTCGACGGGCTCGACGTGGTGCTGGACGCCGCCATCGACGAGTCCGGCGGGTTCGTGCTCCCGGCCTTCGACGCCTGGGTCGGCGAGCAGCAGCGGTCCGAGGCGGCCATCATGAAGGCGGGGAGGCAGTGGCGGGAGGAGACTTCGGCGAGCGGCTCGAAGGACAAGCCGCCGAAGCACCCCAAGAAGGAGGGCAGCGGGTAGGCGGGCGTGGGGCCCCCTGCCCTGCCGTCCCAGCCCGCGGGCTCGCCGCCCCGCGCCGCTGGGCCGGCCTTCTCGGCGTGGGCTCCTCCACGTCCGCAGTTTTGTCTTCTTGGGCATGGCTCGTCGCGATCATCGTCGTCACGGTGAGCCTCTGCCACTTCCGGTCCCGCAGCCCTCTGGGTTCGTGGACCTGGCCGACGCGCCGAGGTATCTGGCCCTCCGTGCCGTACGTCGACGCTGTCGCGAACACCGACTTCGGGAGGCCGTTCGCTCGATCAACGACCTCTCCCGTGCCTCGGTCCACGGGTTCGGCAGCGTGCCAGCCCGTGGCTCCACCACGCCCGGCGCGCCCTCCGCCACGCAGGCCAGCTGCCTCGCTCACCTGCGTCGCAACATCGGCCGGCACGGCCCACGGCCGCCTGGGCTCACCCCTCGCGGAGCCCTTCAGGAGCTCCTCAAGTCCGACTCGCTGTACGCCGGGGCGCCCTCCAAGGTCGCACCCTACAGTGAGGACAAGCTCAAGTTCTGGAAGTCGAAGATCGTCCCGAAGCGCGTCGAGGACATCTGCCCCGACTTCGTCGTCCGCGCCTTCGCCGACCCCGATCGGTACGTGCGGAAGCCGGACAGGGTCTTCTTGGCTGATGCGGAGGGGCTCGACCCCATCGTGCCCTACTGGGACCCTCACCTCGCTGGCTCGCCCGACGCGCGGGTCAGGTTTGTCCGCCGCCTGGCGGAACGAGGCCTTGTCGGCTACCGTCGGCGCATTCGTGCTCGCGTGGGCTGCTTCTTCGTCGAGAAGAAGGGGGGGTTCATCAGGCTCGTGGTCGACGCCCGCGAGACGAACCGGACCCACTGGAGCCCACCGCACGCTGCCCTCGGGACCCCGGCCGCGCTGGCGGAGCAGGACTGGTCGGACGCTGCCCTGGGAGCCTCCGACGCGACCTCGGCGCCCGCCATCTACGGTGCCTCGCTCGACCTGGCCGACAGCTTCTACCAGTTCTGCTCGGACGCCCTCGCCGAGGACTTCGGCATGGACTACCCCGAGCCCGCGTCGGTGTACGGGGCGACGCACGTCTGGGAGGACGGCCGCCTCATCCCCGTCGGCGCCGACGACGTGGTGTTCCCCGCCTTCCGTGGCGTCGCCATGGGCTGGAGCTGGGCCCTTTGGGTCGTTCACTCCTCGGTCACTTCGTGGGTGGGTCACGCGCTCACGGGCGGGCCTGCGAGCCTCGTCTTGGACCGTCAGCCGCCGCGCCCGGCGGCCCCTGGCAGGCCCGCCGGCTCCGTCTACGTCGACAACGTGGGGATCCTGGGTCTCTCCGCCGCCGATGCTGCGGCGGGCCTGGCCAGCGTCATGGAGGAGCTCGACCGCCGGGGCATCGTGTACCACGAGGTCTGCGAGCCGTCCCTCGAGTTCGGTATGGTGGGCGTGGTGTATGATGGCGTCCGTCGGACTCTGCGTCATTCCGACGAGCGGGCCTGGCGGCTCTACTTCGCCTGCCTGGAGCTGGAGCGCCCGGGCGTGCCCCGTGCCGCGTGGCAGGTGCGGGTCGTCCTCGGACACTTCATCCAGCACTGCCTCCTCCTGCGGCCGGCCATGTCCATCTTCCGCCACCTCTACAGGTACGTGGACGAGTGCCGGCTCGGGCCGCCTTCCCCTCTACCGAGTCCCGCTCGGCAGGAGGTCCGCGTCTTCCGAGGGCTCATCTTCCAGGCGGTCGTCGACCTCGCCGCGCCCGTGTCGGACATCGTGCTCTGCTCCGACTCCTCCGAGGCGGGCTACGCCCTACACCGCCGGCGCTGCGACCCCGAGGCGGTGCGCCGACTCGCGCGCCTTCGGGAGCGCTGGCGCTTCACGCCCGACGAGAAGCGGCCCGAGGCCCTGGAGGACGACACCTACACGCCCGGCTGGCTTCCTGGCGCTGGAGGGGTGCTCGGTGAGGGGGACCCCAGCTGCGGCATCGCGACCTGGGCCCCGCCGCCGAGGAGGGCCGACGAGCGCCCCCACGGCACCGTCCGGGCTCGGGTTGCACAGGCACCGCGGCGCGCGACCTTCGAGGACATCCCCGACGAGCTCGTCGCCCCAGAAGCCTGGTCGCTGGTCGTGGAGGGTGCATGGAGGACGCGGGCGCCCATCCATATCCTGGAGGCCCGGATCGCCCTCGCGGGGCTTCGGCACGCCTCCAGGAGCCTCGAGTGCCACGGGCGCCGCGTCCTCAGCCTCGGGGACAACATGGCCGAGGTGCTCTCGACCGAGAAGGGCCGCGCCGTCGACGTCGGCCTCGGCTCCGTGTGCAGGCGCAGTGCCGCCATCCAGGTGGCCACCGGCATCCGCTGGCGGCGCCGATACCTCGACACAGGGAGGAACGTCAGCGATGGTGGCTCGCGCAAGGCCCTGCAGGGGTTGTACCGCCCTGGGCAGCGTCGCGTGGGACCTGGCGCCGGCGCCGCTGGGGTTGCGGGACGGCCTGGTGCGGCCCCGCCCCCGCCGCCGCCCCTGGGACAGACTGCTGGCGCTGCGGGCCCCGCTCGGGCTGCCGGCGCCTTGGCGCCGCCCGCCGTCGCGGGGGACCCAGCGTGCCGACGAGGGGGGGAGGATTCAGACCTCTGCCGTCACACCCCTCGGCCGCTCCCCCGCGACGGCCCGCCGAGGCACCCCAGGCGCGTGCCGGCCCCCCCGCGTGACGTGCTCCTTCGGCGAGGCCGGCAGGGGCCGCGCAAGCCCGCCTGGCTCGCGCCCCCGCCGGGCCTCTCGGCGCCCTCGGTGGTTTGGCCGAGGCGGCCGCGTGGCGGCCACGCTTTCGCAGGCGCGGGCTCCGCCCGCCGCCGGCCGCCGCCCTGTCGTGGCTCGGCCGGCCGCTGGGGCCGGTGTGGGCCCAGGATGCAGCCAATTCGAGTGGATGAAACGTCAGATCACGGTCTGTCTCCTCGGCCTCCTGCTACGTCTGCGTTCTCTACGCCGACCGCTGCGCGGGCTCCGCGACCCCGGGCTGCCTTGGAGGTCTTCTCGGGCTGCGGGCGCTGGACCGGTGCCCTGGCCCAGGCGGGCCTCGTCGTCGCGGCCCCCATGGACATCAAGCACGGGCCCTGGTGCGACCTCCTCAACCCGAAGGTCGAGTCTCAGGTGCGTTCCTGGATCACCTCCCGGGCCGTCTGGTTCGTCCACTTCGGCACCCCGTGCACCCCGTGGTCCATCTCTCGGCGAGGGGCTCGCGAGGTCTCCGCCATCAGGGCGGCCCGACGGTGTGCTCACGTCACGGTGCGTCTCTTGGAGGTCTGCAGCCGCTACGGGATCCACTGGTCTCTTGAGAACCTCAGTCCTCGGGCCTCTTCCGATGGGCCCCACTCCGGAAGTTCTTGGACCAGCACTCGCGCTCCTGGGCTACCTACCACTGCTGCCGGTTCGGCGCGCCTTACAAGAAGCCCACCACTATCGTCTCAAGTCTGGGGGCCCTGCACGACATCGGCCTGCTCTGCGAAGGGGGCCACAGGCACGAGCACTTGTCTGGGAAGGTACGTGTCCGTGCGCCCACGGGAGGGCTCAAGCTTCAGTGGAAGACCACGTTGGCCGGCGCGTACCCCCCGGGCGCCTGCCATCTCGCTGCCAGCATCCTGGCAGCGGCGGCGCCGCGCGGCGCCAGGAGGCCAGATGGTGCTCCACTACTCGAGGAACGATGGCAGGCTGGTCTCTGCCGGGCGGCGGGCTGCGACTTCGGTCCTCGGGCGCTCCCGTGCCCGACCTGTCCCTCGCGCTGGGCCCCGCTCTGGAGGTCGGACGCCGAGCAGTGGGGCGGCGTCTGGGGGCCCCCGAGGCCCCCCGCTGGAGGAGGCTCCGTCCGAGGGCCGCGGGCCGGTGCGCCGACGCCCCGCCGCTGCCGTTGCCGCGCGGCGGCCTCGCGTCCGGCGAGAGCCCGCTGACTACAACCCTGGCTTCCTCCGGCGCTCGAGGGTGACCGCCACGACCGCCGAGCGGTACCACGCCAGCCTGCACGAGTTCGCCGCGCAGATGGGCCTGGACCCGGCGCGCTGGACCGCCCGCGACCTCCCTGCCGTCGACGCCGCCCTCGACCGCTTCCTCGAGGAGCTCTTCGTAGCCGAGCGGTCGCGGGGCGATGCTCGGTATGTGCTGGCGGCTGTCGCCGACCATTTCAACGTCAGCCTCCGCCAGCCTGGGGTCCTCCCGCTCGCTCGCGCTGCCATGGCTGGCTGGGGCAAGCTGGAGCCTGACTCGACTTCGGATCCCCTCCCGTGGTCGGCCGCTGTGCTGATGGCGTACCACCTGTCGCGGACCGGCGTCGAGTCCGACCTCGAGGCCGCCCGCGGCCTCGTTGTGCAGTTCGACACCTACCTGCGGCCCTCGGAGCTGGTGCTCATGCCTCTGGTCGCGTGCTTCACGCCGGGCATGCACGCTGGGGTTCACTACAACAAGTACGGGATGGTTGTCGCGCCGTCCAGCCAGGTGGCCGGCCAGCTCATCGGCATCCGTACCAGCAAGACCGGCGTGCAGGATGACACCGTCCTCCTTGATGAGGCCAGTCGACCTGGCGTAGTCGGTGCCTTCGCTGCCCTCATCCGCCAAGCCCGCCGTGCCCGCTCGCAGACGCTGCTCCCTAGCCACACGTATGCCTCGTGCAATAAAGTGCTGCAGCAGGCCGCCCGGGCCGTTGGCATCCCTTTCAAAGTCACGCCTCACCTCGCCAGGCACGGGGGGCCCAGTGAGGACTTCCTCCGCCGTGCCAGGACGCTGCCCGAGATCCAGGCGCGCGGGCGCTGGGCCTCGTTTCGCAGCGTGCAGAGGTATGAGAAGGCTGGCCGCCTCCTCGCGGCCATCCGCAAGCTTCCGCCTGCTGTCCGATCCGCTGCCTGCCAGGCCGAGGCTCGCGGTCTCTCTTTTCTAGCGTGAGTAGTTTCTTTGCGGCCGTGGGCCAGTGGAGTGTTATGGGAATTTCTCCCCAGCTGCTCTCCAGTCTGTGATATGGGACTTGGTTGGCCGACGCCTTTTCGGCCCCGGCGTTCCTGGACCTCAGACGCCGGCGGCCCCTCGGAGTGGCTAGCCTCTCTCTCACACAAGTCGCCAGCGACGTGGTCGCCTGGAGAGTGGAAAATACATCGTCCAGGTGCGACGGGCCGTGGCCCGACCGTTCCCCTCTCGCCCTGTCGATCTCTCCGTGGCGGCCTCCCTGGTGGGGGCATTATACTAGTCAACATTGTACGTGCTCGCGCGCTATGTGTTGTCCAGCGGGCCTTCCCCACCGTGTGCCGTACCAGGATACGGCTGAACAGAACTCTCTACAGCCCCTCTTTGCTCCCCGCCCGCGTGCCACCCTTTGCATATAGGTACTGTTAATGTTCTGTTAATGAGCTGCTGGACTTGGTTGGCCGACGCCTTTTCGGCCCCGGCGTTCCTGGACCTCAGACGCCGGCGGCCCCTCGGAGTGGCTAGCCTCTCTCTCACACAAGTCGCCAGCGACGTGGTCGCCTGGAGAGTGGAAAATACATCGTCCAGGTGCGACGGGCCGTGGCCCGACCGTTCCCCTCTCGCCCTGTCGATCTCTCCGTGGCGGCCTCCCTGGTGGGGGCATTATACTAGTCAACATACTAATAATTATAATAAGGAAGAAGAGCAAGAGGAGGCCAAGGGCCCTCTTGCGGCCCTCTCGGGGTTCTTTTGGGGGGTCTTGGGATCCTTTTCGGCCTCTTTTGGGTGGTCTTGGGGCCCTCTTGGGGCTATGGCGGGAGCCCTGGAGGGCCTCTTGGGGCCATCTTGGAGGCCATCGATCAGAAGGGGGGGGGGGTGCTTCATTCAGGCTCCCCCTCAAGAGCCCTCAAAACCGTGTCTTGGAGCCCTCTTGGGGCGCCCTCGAACGCTCTGGGAGCCGTCTGGGGGCCTCTTGCGCCCCTCTTGGGGCTCTCTTGGGCCACCTTGGGCCACCTCAAGACGGCAAAGCCAGTCGAAAGCGACACAGCGAGAACGCAACAACCAGTGTTTTTTGCTCAGGTTGTTGAAGGATGTTTACCTCTTGGGGGGGGTCCTGAGGGGGCTCCGAAAACACTTGAAGCCGTCTTGCGGTCCTCTTGGGGCCTCTTGGAAGCTTTTCGGAAGTTGTTATGACCAATGCCCCGCTAGCTTGAGCCAAGATGGCCGTTTTGGAGCATCGGGAGCCCTCTTGGAGTCATTTTAGGCGACTCGCGACCGCCCCCCCCCCAAAACCAAGAACAAACAGAGGAGGGGTGGGGGAGGGTACCCCTCCCCGAAGGTAAGAGGGGTTTTGGAAGAGTAGCGGAGAACATCCTTCGACCCCTTACGCCCAAAAGGGTTGGTGGGATTCTCCTCCTGCTAATTCATCTCTCGTGCTCTATCCTTCGCCCTCCCCCTTGTCCATTCCCTCCTCCCTTCCCCTGTTTCAGGGGCTGCGTCAACTACACGTGGCAGATAAGGAAGGTACACCCCCAACGAGGGTACGATCGAAGACGAAGAGGGTTGGTATCGAGTGCTTGGGGTATTCATATTGAGTAACACGCGAACAGGTAGAAGCGAACAGTCTTAGCCATATTGCTGTTGTTGTGGCGGTGGCGGAGGGGGAGGAGGACCGGGGGAGCAGGAGGATCAGAGGGGGAGGGTGATCCCAGGAGGAGGAGGAGGAGCTGGAGGATCGAAGGAGGAGGATCGGAATAGGAGGATCGGAAGAGGAGGAGGAGGATCGCTTGATCATGCTGATAATACTGCCGCGGATGATGATGATGATGATGATGATGATGATGATGATGATGATGATGATGATGATGATGCTGATGACAATGATGATGACGATGATAATGGTGATTATGATGGTGATGATGATGATGATGATGATGATGATGATGATGATGATGCTGATGCTGATGATGCTGATGATGATGATGATGATGATGCTGATGCTGATGCTGATGCTGATGATGATGATGATGCTGATGCTGATGCTGATGCTGATGCTGATGATGCTGATGATGATGACGATGATCTCGTTGTTGTTGATGCTGCTGATGATGACGATGATGATGATGATGATGATGATGATGATGACGACGATGATGATGATGGTGATGGTGATGGTGATGGTGATGATGCTGATGATGATTATGATGATGACGATGATGCTGATGCTGCTGCTGCTGATGATGATGATGATGATGAGGAGGAGGAGGAGAAGGACAAGGATGAGGAGGAGGATCGGAGGAGCAGGAGGATCGGAGAAGGAGGGCCGAGGTTGGAGATGATTCTGATGATTCAGATGGATGCTGTTGATGCTGTTGATGATGATGATGATGCAGAATTGCCAAACTTGCATCGATCCTCTCGACCCTCGAACCACATACGCCGACCATGGCCTACAAGAGGAGGGACGGATCATCCCTGGAGCATGGATTGTCATGTCTGCGGGGAGGCAGGCCCGAGAACAAACGGGGTGAAACGTATGAAAGCACACGGCATGGAAGAAGGGCGAAACAGCTGGCAGCAGTCATACGCACTCAAGGGCGAAACAGCTGGTAGTAGGAGCACGCACCCACGCGTGAAGAACGCATGCTGCAGGGCCACCGCGATCGGACACTGCGATGACAGGGTGTGGCCTTTTTTGCCCTGGTTGGCAACATCAGCATCGCCAGTCGAAACGGCGGAGGTGTACGAGGAGGAAATGATGGCCCATAGGATGACCACGATCTGCGGACCTCGACCCCCGATCCCCGAACCGTCGTGTTCGTTGAGCTCGCTGTCGTTGTCATCGTCGTCGTCTTCTCCTTCTTGTTTTTTGGCCAGTGGCATCACCATGGAGTACCCTTCCTTCTGTAGGGTAGCTGGCGACTGGTTATCATGTGGATGTGGGTATGCGGTAAACGAACTTTTGCTTACTTTGTCGCGCCGTCGGTCACCGCACTTCGGCGCGACACGCTAGTCAGTGCAATTTTTCTTCATTCAGATTTTTTCAGACCTCCAGTGCGAGGCACTTTACGCTTCGAGCGCAGCCTCATGGGCTGGCACGCTGTTTGCTTTCAAGGCACAGCGTGTCGCAGGGGCCGCCTCCGCGAAAGCTCAGCAAAGCTCCTTACCGCAGACTTGCCGCACTCCCCGAGTCCCAAGTCCCCGATCCCCGATTGGCCCCTCTCAGGGGCAACGTTGGGCGGGGATAGGCTCGGGGGGGATGCATCGAGTCCCAATCGCCGACTAATCGCCGACAGGTTCCCGATAGCCCACCCCGCGCAGGAACTTCCTGTCTTGCCGTCGGCGGCCCATGTCCGATCTGTCGGCGACGTACCGCCGATTCCAGTGGATGCCTCCCGCCCCCCAAGCCCGAGCCCGTGCTCGAGTCCGAGCTCGAGCTCGAGCCCGAGCCCGAGCCCGAGCCCGAGCCGGTGCCCGAGTCCGAGCACGATCCCCAAGGCCGGGCCCGCGCCCGGGCACGGGCCGGTGCCCGAGTCTCCGAGCGCGAGCCCAAGTCCGAGGCCCCGAGCCCGCGCCCGCGCACGGGCCCGAGACCGAGCCCGAGATTAAAGCCCGAGCCTTCTTCCTCCTCCTCCTCCTCCTTCCTCCTCCTCCTCCTTCCTCCTCCTTCCTCCTCCTTCCTCCTCCTCCTCCTCCTCTCCTCCTCCTCCTCCTCCTCCTCCTCCTCCTCCTCCTCCTCCTCCTCCTCCTCCTCCTCCTCCCCCTCCCCCTCGCACTGCCCGAGGGCCGAGCCCCTGGGCCGCCCGGGGTTCGCCTCCCCCGCTCAGGACGTGCCGCCTCAGGTGCCGAGCCGGTTCTTCGAGGACGGCAGGCGCGCTCCGAGCGGCCCGCGCCCGCGCGTCCTGGTCTTTCTTTGGGTCGCCCGCAGCGGCGCGAAGACAGCCGCGCTTCGCGCATCGCGGCCTCGGCCAGAGCTGTTGCCCGTCTCCACGGGGGCGGCGGCGGCTCGGCGAGGGCGCGGAGCTGATGGCGCGTCGCGCACCGCTGGCCGCGCGAGGGCGCGAGGCTGGGCAGCCTGGCGTTCGCCTCGCTTCCCTGCCCTCTCCACTGCCCTCTTTTCTCCTCTGGGAGGCAGGGGAGGTGATGGGCCTGTCTTCCACAGCCACTACCATACGTTGGAGGGGGGAAGGAGGTGGAGGGCGAGGAGGAGGAGGACGAAGAGGAGGACGAGGAGGAG
The DNA here is from genome assembly GCA_963575745.1 of Prorocentrum cordatum. Lineage (NCBI taxonomy): Eukaryota > Dinophyceae > Prorocentrales > Prorocentraceae > Prorocentrum > Prorocentrum cordatum. The sequence continues at coordinate 91,069 of CAUYUJ010001222.1, forward strand.
GAGGAGGAGGAGGAGGAGGAGGAGGACCCCCTCTCCCTCCAACTTATGGTGGTGGTGGTGGTGGAAAACAGGCCCATCAGGAGGGAGGGGAGGCAGCGTGGGACTCCTGGCGCCTCGTCATCTCGGATTCACCCTTCGCTGCGCAGGCATCCTTTTTTCGAGCCAGGGCCCTACCGAGATCATTTCGATCCCATTGATTCCGGCTGGCCCGATCGGATTCGATTCCAATGATATGACGATCTTGTGCGGCCTGATGCTTGCATGGCGTTGTTGTGCATCCTGGCGCAGCCGACCCGATTCGACTTCGGCTCCGTGCCGATGCTGCTTGATTCTCGAACTGATCTCGAACTGATCTCTCGATTCGACCCTGCTTGATCCTTCCTTGGGCATCTTCGTTTCGAGCTGGCGCCCCAGCATTTGAAAAGGATCGGGCGGGGCCAGGCCAGGGGTAAGTCGTTCCAGAGCGTTCTGGAACGATCTCCAGGCGTTTCAGAGTGCTCTGAGACGATGATGATGAGCATGATGATGAGCATGATGATGACGATGATGACGACGATGAAACTGATGCTGCTGCTGATGATGATGATATTGTTGATGATGGTGCTTATGGTGATGATACTGAAGACGATGATGACGATGATGATGCTGATGGTGATGATGATGATGCTGACGATGATGATGATGATGATGATGCTGATGATGATGCTGATGCTGATGATGCTGATCATGATGATGAGTCGGGTGATGATGATGACGATGCTGATGCTGATGATGATGATGATGATGATGATGATGTAATTGATGATGATGATTCGGATGATGACGATTATGATGCTGATGCTGATGATGATAATGATGATGATGACGATGATAATGATAATGATGATGCTAATGATGATGATGACGATGATGGTGATTCGGGTGATGATGATGATGATGATGCTGATTCGGATGATGATGATGATGATGATGATGGTGATGATGATGATGATGATGATGACGATGACGATGACGATTATGATGATGATGATGCTGATGCTGATGCTGATGCTGATGCTGATGCTGATGCTGATGCTGATGATGATGATGATGATGCTGATGCTGATGCTGATGCTGATGCTGATGCTGATGTTGATGCTGATGCTGCTGATGATGATGCTGATGCTGATGATGATGTCTCTTCTGCTGATGATGTGGATGATGATGATGATGCTGTGGCTGATTATGATGCTGATGATGATGCTGGCGATGATGATGCTGATTATGATGATGTTGATGATGCTGATGCTGATGATGGTGATGGTGATGATGATGCTGATGATGGCGATGCTACTGATGATGCTGAAGATGTGGATGTTGATGCTGATGCTGACGCTGATGGTGCCGATGCTGCTGCTGATGATGTCATGACGATGCTGCTGCTGATGATGCT
>CAUYUJ010001222.1:95000-97500 GCA_963575745.1 Prorocentrum cordatum
CTCCTCCTCGCCGCGGCGCTGACCCCTCTTCGCTCCGGCGGCCGCGCTCGCCGCGATCGCCGCGCCTCTGCCCCGGAAGCCGGGGCCCAGGCAGCAGTTCCTGCTGAGAAAGGGCACGAGGAGGACGCTCGCGCTCCGGCGCTGCCGTGTTGGGTGCGGGGGGGTGATTCGTCGAGGGATTCCTCACGAGAGGGAGGGGGGATGGAGGAGGACGGAGGATCGGGAGAGGGGGAGGCAGAGGAGGAGGGGGCGGAGGAGGTGGAGGAGGAGGAACGAGGAGGGGGGTGGAGGAGGCGCAGGCTCAGGAGGATGAGGAGGAGGAGGAGAAGGAGGAGGAAAATGAGGCGTGGGGGTATGAGGGGGGGTGGGGGCAGGTGAAGGAGGAGGAGGAGGAGGAGGAGGAGGAGGCGGGAAGAGGCAGCAGCAGGGAGGATGATTGCGAGGAGGAGGAGGAGGAGGACAGAGGGATGGAATGAGGGAAAGTGATGAGGAATATGGGATGATGGGCTACTGCTCGATCATGGCTGAAGATGGGCTGTGAGACCAATGCGCGAGCACACCCCGAAGCACACTGCGGCCGCACCCTTGGTTACTGACCTTTTGAATATATCCTTCCCCCACTGCATAGGCGGTTGAGCCATGGTAGTGATTCGGAAGCCTTGCCACCTATCACGCGCTGTGTACGATCATCTGAACAATCACGCGCGCTGAGCATTCAACATGGCAAGGGCCGTGCTACTTTGATTGCGCGCGGATGACTTTTTGACACGTGGGGTCAGCTCGCTAGTGCATGTGTGACACTATGCTGTCGAGTGTTGCCTCGCGTCGTAACCAGGCAACTCTTGTCGGCTCTCTGACAGTGTACGTAAAGCTTCGCAGTTTCGAAGTTGGCTCTTCGAGGATTTGCATTATGTCCCAACGCGGCCACGCCTGTGGATTTTGAGTTTCAGCAAACGGAGGAACCAATGGTGTCTGGGGGGGATGCATGGAGGAGGGGCGGCGATGGATGATGACACGACAGGAACTCACGAGGAGGAGTAGGAGGAGGAGCAGGAACATGATGATGGGGAGGATAACCTTGTTGTTGACAATGATGCTGCTGCTGCTGACGATGATTATGCTGAGGATGAGGATGAGGATGATGGGCATGAGGCCGCTGATGGATATGATGATGCTGATGAGGGTGATGATTCTGATGGGGATGATGATGAGGAGGATGAGGATGATGATGGTGATGCTGATTATGATGATGATGATGATGATGATGATGATGATGATGATGATGATGATGATGATGGTGATTCTGATGATTCTGATGCTGCTACTGATGATGATTGATGATGCTGGCGATGATGATGATCATAATGATGATGCTGATGTTGACGATGATGGTGATGACGATAAGGATGAATATGTAGATTCAGATGATGATGGTCAGGGAGGATTTGTATTTGGGGGGAAGCACTCCAAACACCTTGAAGCGAACGGTTTCGGAAGGTCTTCTTTAGAGGAACCCATCCAAACACCTTCTTGGGGACAGTTCTGTGAGATTTGTTGGAGGAACCCTCTGAAACCTTCTGGCAGAAGTGTCTTGGAAGGTTGTTGGACAGTTTTGAAGGGCACCTTCCAAACAAACCGTCTTGGAAAAGGTTTTTGGAACGCTTCTGGAGGACAACCATTTGAACACCTTCCTGAGGAAAGGTCTTGCTGGCATATTTTTTGGAGCAGAACCTCCAACAACCTCCCTGAGTTTTTTTTTTACGGCAAGGTTACTGGAGGAAATTTGCCAGCCTTCCAGAAACCTTCCCGAGGATGGTTTCTGGACGGCTCTTGGAGGAAACCATGGAGCAACACATCCGGAGGAAGGTTTTTGGAAGGTTTTTTCCGGACATCTTCACAAACGTTCCTTCTGGAGGAAGGTTCTGGGACGGCTCTTCCGAGGAAGCCTTCTTACAACTTTCCCGAAGACGGTTTTGTTTTGAAAGGTTTGTGGATCAAACCTTCCGAAAGTCGTCCAGAGGAAGATTTTTTGAAGGTTTTGATCGAACGATTTTGGAAGGTTGTTGGACGGTTTTTCGGCAGTTTTTCTGAAGTTTTTCTTTCTGTTGTTTGACATTTTGTTTGTTGGAAGGTTCTTGACATGTTCTTGGAATGCGTTCTGACTGTGTTGGACCGGCCAAATTTTGGAAGGTTTTTGGAAGGTTCTTGGAAGGTAATCGAAATGTTTTTGGACGTTTCTTTGGAGCAAGCCTTCCACAAATCTTCCTTCTCCCCCCGAGCTCGAGAACACCTGCCAAAAACATTATGATGAAGGTGTCCATCGGAATTTCTTTACGCCTTCCAGTAACCGATTCGCCCGCCTGCCGCCCGCCCGCCGCTCGCCCGCCGCCCGCCCCCCGCCGTCCGCCCGCCGTGCTTCCGCGTTCAACAACACCCGGTGCTCAACAGCATGCGTCTCCAACACAACACCAACTACCGAATCAACAGCCTCCGTCTCCAG
>CAUYUJ010001222.1:102500-103603 GCA_963575745.1 Prorocentrum cordatum
GTTTATATTTCTGGCGTATTTTTTCTGTATAGGATGATAAGTGCCCATGCCGCTACCTTTCGCCCGTATTCCCCTTTGTGGGCTTCCCTGGAGGCCCTCGCCGCCGCTGCTGGGTTCGCTCCGAAATTCTGGCCAGAGCGCACCCAGGGAGAGGTCCGGGAAGTAGCGGTATCGGTACCTAGCTTGTTTCCCAAGGGCCCTTTCCTGCGCTATCTTTTTGCGAGCCGGAATGCTGGGCTGGCACAGCGGCGGGACTTGCCGCAGGCAACCGAACATGGGCTACAGTCAACGCGTATCAGAAGGATGCGTGAGAAGGCTGCACGGGCCTTGGACGCCCATTTCGGAGCTTCTCGAGCGGGGCGCGGCCAACGAAAGTGGCCGAGGACGGACCCAGGAGGCAGGGATGCAGGGGCACCCTTCTTGGGAAGCTTGCCCATCCTTGCTGCGCGGGTTGACTGTGCGGCCCATGTCGCATTTGGGGTAGCGGCGCTTCGTTCTGAGCGCTCAGCGGCGCCGATGCGTGAGCTCCGCGCGGAGCTCCGAGAGCGTATCTTTTATGCATGTTTTGTTGTTCGAGTTTCAGGAGGAGGAGGAGGAGGAGGAGGAGAGGATGAGGAGGAGGAGGGAGTAGGCGTGGCGGAGAAGGAAGGCGAGTAGAGGAAGGCGGAGAAGGAGGAGGAGGAAGGACAGGAGGAGGAGGAGGAGGAGGAGGAGGAGGAGGGGAGTGTAGGAGGAAGTCGGAGGCGGAGGCGGAGGCGGAGGCGGAGGAGGAGGCGCAGGAGGCGGAGGAGGAGGAGGAGGGAGGAGGAAGGAGGAGAGGTGGAGGAGGAGATAGAGGAGGAGGAGGAGGAGGAGCTCTGGTTTGTCGAGCCGGGGCCGACTTGCGAGGGTCCCGCGGCCCGAGGCTCTCAGGAACTCCTGGGGCATCCGCGGCGCCCGCAGCGCAGCGCGCCCGGCGCCTGGGCGGGAGCGCCCAGGAGAGCACCGTCGCCGCCGCCGGCCGCCCACGGGCTCGAGGCGCTCTTCGGGGAGTCCAGCCCCTGGCGCGCCCGCTCCCCGCTCCAAGGCGGAGGAAAGGAGGAGGAGGAGGAGGAGGAGGAGGA
>CAUYUJ010001223.1:5669-50381 GCA_963575745.1 Prorocentrum cordatum
TCCTCCTCCTCCTCCTCCTGCTCCTCCTCCTCCTCGAGGGATCGAGGCTGCGCTTGGTGGGCCGGCGCGGGGCAGGCGTTGTTTTGTGTTTGGTTTGCGCTTGTGCGGTATCTCTCTCTCTCTCTCTCTCTCTCTTTCTCTCTCTCTCTGTCTCGTCAGTCCAACGATGAAGCCCTCGAAGCAAACCAAAGCACATGGGAGAAGGAAGGGGGGGAGGGGAAGAGGGCTACTCACCGCCGCCGCCTGGCCCGCGGCCTGCCTGGCCCACGGCCCGGGCACCCGCCTGGCCCGCGGCCTGGGCGCCCCGCGCCGCCCTGGCCCGCGCGGCGCCGCAGGGCTGGCACAGGGCGGGCACCGCGTCCAGCAGGCAGGGCCCGAGCAACGCCCATGGCCCGCCGTACGCTGATCAGCGTCCGCCAGCGTGCGCCCCAGCGCGTGGGCAGGACGCCGCAGTCCCGTTGGCGCTGCGCCGCCAAGAGTTCGTCCAGCAAGTTGGAGAGCCTGCCGTCTGCGCGGCCCCGGGTTTCGACAGCGCACGGGACGACAACCTTGCCGCCCGTGTCCGGGTAACGCTCCTCCTTGCACCCAGCACCCTCCGCAGCGGCTGCGCCAGGCGTCGCGGCAGCGGCCGGCAGGATGTGCGAAGCCGCGGGATGGCGCACCGTGCTGTCGAGGAGGCGTTCCAGGGCCGTGGGGTGCCCGAACAATTCCACGTCCAGAACGGCCTCCTCCAGGACTTCCCTGCCGTCCCGCCGGCGCTTCTTTAAGCCGAGCTCGGGCACGGTTTGCTCCAGCAGCGCCGAATACCCCGCGTCGCGGCCAGCCTGCGCCAGATCGTCGTTCAGCGAGCCGTGCCGCATGGAAATGTAGGGACCCGTATTGCAGCAGACAGCGTGGTCACCGTAGATGTCCAGAGCCGTGCCACAATGGTCAGACTGATCCTTCGATTTCGCATGCGTACAATGTAAGCCAGCAAGGTACATAGGAAGGCCGTGCCTAAACTTGACAGCCATGACAAACCTGTCGTCCGTGATTTCTGGCCACCACGACGCTGGAATATCTGATTATTCTTTTTTTGTTTTCTCTCTCTCTCTCTCTCTCTTTCTTGTTTCTCTCTCTCTCTCTGTCTCTCTCTCTCTCTCTCTTTCTCTCTCTCTCTCTCTCTCTCTCTCTCTCTCTCTCTCTCTCTCTCTCTCTCTCTCTCTCTCTCTCTCTCTCTCTCTCTCTCTCTCTCTCTCTCTCTCTCTCTCTCTCTCTCTCTCTCTCTCTCTCTCTCCTCGTCACCTTTCGCGCGAGGGAGGTCTGTCGCGGCAGCCCAGTCCCAGGAGATCCCCCCCTCAGGGCGGATCCCGCGCTCACCGCCTCCTAGCGGCCTGTTGCGGCAGGTCGCACGTGGTTGGCGGGAGGGCCCGGGGATGATCCTTTTTGTGCCCCGCTGTTGGCCCCATCATGCCCAGCGCCGTGTCGTCGAGAAGTGAAGGGTCTGCCGTGGCAGGTGGGGGTCTCTCTCCCTCCCGAGGCCCGTCCCCTCCTCCCTCGGCATGGCGGCCGCCAACGAAGCTCAGGCCAAGGGACTGGCCAAATGGGTGTTGTCCGAGGCCCCGCCCCCGCGGGACCCGCAGTCTGCACTCGGGCCGCAAGCCGACACTCCTCCTCCTCCTCCTCCTCCTCCTCCTCCTCCTCTCCTCCTCCTCCTCCTCCTCCTCCTCCTCCTCCTCCTCCTCCTCCTCCTCTCCTCCTCCTCCTCCTCCTCCTCCTCCTCCTCCTCCTCCTCCTCTCCTCCTCCTCCTCCTCCTCCTCCTCCTCCTCCTCCTCCTCCTCCTCCTCCTCCTCCTCCTCCTCCTCCTCCTCCTCCTCCTCCTCCTCCTCCTCCTTCCCTTCCTCGTTATTCTCCCCCTCCTCCTCCTTGTCCTCCTCCAGCTCGCACTGGCTCCTTTTCACCATCAAACACGGCATCGTCACCGCTGCAAGTACAACGATCATCAAAATCGCCATCACCATAACAACCACCATCAATATCAATCAACATGACATGGCCAACAACAAAAGCCATGTATATATTGTTCGTTGTGTATCTGCTCGCGTGCCATCCAACACTTATAGATCCCAAGCCCTCGATACCCACCCTCTTCAACTTCGGCCGTATGCCCTTAGAGGGTATCTTTCTCACCTGCAACGTGCATGTTGTGCAGCGCCAGTGGCAGGGGAACAGAGGACGGACGAACGGAAGGAGCAAGGGGGAGAGAGGAGGATGGAGCACGAGAGAGAGAGAGAGTAGCTGGAGGTGGGCTAGGAACAGAAAACACGTGGCAGAACCAGGCGGGCATATCGGGCGGGTAGACCCTAACAGGCGTCACCGAAAACAACCCTTTGGAGCCATCATGGCCCCCCAAATAGCAGCCGATTTCCGGAGGAGTTGCGCGGCAATTTATTGTTTGAAAGCATGCCTGGCCTGGCACGTAGGCAAGCTTGCAATGCCCCCTGACGAGCATCCATTTGGGACCAAACATTACCGCGGCCGTCGTCATCATCACCGCCAGAACCACACAATAACAAATGTTACAATCCTCGCTGGTCTGAGGTCAGGTCAGCCTGCGTCGCCGCACATCGACTCTTTGCCGCAGCCGAGTGCTGCGAGCTCCCAGCAGCATTCGTCGACAGCTATCAAAAACAAAACCGCCGAACTGGTCTTTGAAAGGGCCGCCAGGAGGGCTGCCGAAAGAGCCGAAATCGTCGCCAAAAACCCAGCCGAAAGTGCCGCCGAAATTGCCGCCGAAATCGCCGCCGAAATTGCCGCCGAACTTGCCGCCGAACTCACCGCCAACTCACCACCGAAATTGCCGCCGAAATAGCCGCCGAAATAATTGCGAACTCCGCCAAAATAGCCGCCGGAATTCAGCCGCCGAAATTCAGGTGCCCTCGAAGGGCCTCGCCAGAAAGCGTCTGCGAAGTAGCTCAAGCCAAGCGTGATTTGCACGCGATAGCATGCGCAACGTGTAACACGAATGCCTCGCATGATGCGTCAGCACGCTCTATGGTGCGCCTGGAAACCACCTCCCAACAGGGCGCGCCGGACACTGAAACCCCAAGAAAAACCGCAATTTCGTTTGGAATGGGTTTCGGCGCGCGCCCCTTTTCGTCTCCAAAGACAGAGCCGAGCCACCTTGACAGGCGGGCTCAGGCGGCCAGGTCGAGCAGGCGGGTTGCTGAACCGTGCGTCTTGCATGAGTCGCGAGTCAGCCATGAGCGACAGCGCGATTCCAAAGTAATTCTCGTGATGAAATCAAGAGCGAGAGCGTGATTCCTGAGTGTCGAGGGCGCGACACCTGAGTCAATTGCGAGGAAGTCCCAAGCGACAGCGCGAGTCCTGAGAATCGAAAGCTCGACGCTTGAATAAATTGCGAGGAGCTATCAGGCGAGAGCACGATCGTTTGATAAATTACGAGGACGTCCCTAGCGAGAGTGCGAGCCTTGCATACTTTGCAAGGAAGTATCAAGCGGGAGCAGTTGTTGTTGCAAACCAAAGGGCAGGGACACAGTGTGAGCAGGAAGATTTTCCTCTGTAGAAAAATGGCGAGCCCCGGGAGGGGAACTTCAATTGAAAACCACATATGCAATTTCAACATATCCCGCCTCAAAAACACTTGCCCGCGCCTTGCTGCGCCGATGCGAGACCGCCAGTGGAACCCCAGCGAAGGGTAAAGCACAAGGAAGTATCGAACGACAGGATTGCCTGAGTGGGATGGGGCTGTCGGCGGTGAGGCAAGGACCTGGCCCTGAATATAAAGGGAGGAAGTCTCGAGCAGGGCTGCTGTTGTTGCTGGGAGCTGCGCCAATGCTGAAGAGAGTAGGGCGCTACTCCAGCGTATAAAACAAAACGAAGTCTCGGGCGGGAGCGCTGGTGTTGTTGGGACGGCGGCATTTCGGCGGCGAGGAGGAACACCGCCTTGAGTAAGAAAGGGGAAAGCATCGAGCGGTAGCCGTGGTTTTGTCGGGACGGGGGCTGTCGGCGGCGAGGAACAGCACCGTCTTCACGAAAAAGGGAGGAGGCCTCAAGCGGGAGCGTTGTTCTTGCTGGGAGCGGCGCCAATTCAAAAGAGAGTAGGGCGCCAGTCCAGCGTAAAACGAAAGGAAGTCTCGGGCGGGAACGCTGGTTTTGTCGGGGCGGCGGTCTTCAGCGGCGAGAGGAAACACCGCCTTGAGTAAGAAAGGAGGAAGCATCGAGCGGTAGCCGTGGTTTTGTCGGGACGGGGGCTGTCGGCGGCGAGGAACAGCACCGTCTTCAGGAAAAAGAGAGGAAGCCTCAAGCGGGAGCGTTGTTCTTGCTGGGAGCGGCGCCAATTCAAAAGAGAGTAGGGCGCCAGCCCAGCGTAAAACGGAAGGAAATCTCGGGCGGGAGCGCTGGTTTTGTCGGGGCGACGGCGTTCGGCAGCGAGGAGGAGCACCGCCTTGAGTAAAAAAGGGAGGAAGCCTCGAGCGGGAGCTTTGTTTTTGCTGGGGGCGGCGCCGGTGAGAGAAAGGCTAGCGCGCCAGTCCAAGGAAAAACAGGAGGAAGTCTCGAGCGGGAGCGCTGGTTTTGTTATGACGGCAGCTTTCGGCGGCGAGCAAGAACACCAGCCCTGAGTAAAAAAGGCGGACGTCTCGAGCGGGAGCGTTGTTGTTGTTGGGGGGTCAGTTTTGGCGGTCCCCCAAAACGCCCGAACGTGAGCCTCATTGTCAATGAAAATGCAGCCGGCGCCTCGGCGAGAGCGCCAGGGCGCCCATAAGGGGTCCAACAAAAATAATTGTTTCGTAATTAGAATTCAACAACACACGTGTTAAAACTATTCGCTCCTATCCTGCCACCGTGCCATTCAACACGTATATGCAAAACCCACGGTACCCGCCCTCGTCGTCGTCGATCGTACCCCCCTTGGGGCTATATCTTCCATACCTGCGACGCGCAGCTGGCGCAGCCTCTGAAACAGGGGCGAGCGACCGCCGCGACGGCAAAATAAAGACACGAAGGCCAGCGAGGAGGCCTCAGAGTGCAGGAGCGAGCAGGAGCCCAGGTAGGGCAGAAATAAGGCCACGAAGGACAGCATAGCTGTCACGACGGGCACCGGCGGCGCAAGCGCCGCGCTGGGCCCACAAGGGAAGCGAAGGGGCCAGTCGGAGCAAATTGGAAACGGAGGGCACAGTGGGGCACGAGGGGCAACGACGGGGACACTGAGGGCAGCAAAGGGGCCACGACAGGCAGCAAAGAGGCCACGAAGGGCGACACCGGGGACACGAAGGGCAGCAACGGGGCCACGACGGGCAGCAGCGGTGCCACGAAGGACGATACCGGGGCCACGAAAGGCAGCACTTGGGCCACGGAGGGCGCGGGCGAGCGGGGGCCACGAAGGGCATACGTAGATGGGGCCACATAGGGCAACAACGGGGCCACTGAAGGCAGCAACGGGGCCACGAAGGGCAGCAAGGATGCCACGAAGGGCGAAAGTGGGGCCACGAAGGGCAGCGGCACAAAGAGCGCGGCCGAGCGGCGGCCACAGAGGGCAAACGTATACGGGGCCACACAGAGTAACAACGGGGCCGCTGAGGGCAGCGACGGGGCTGGCCACGAAGGGCAGCTAGGGGGCCACGAAGGGCGCGAGCGAGCGAGAGCCACGAGGGGCATACGTATGTGGGGTCACAAAGGGCAGTGAAGGGGCCACTGAGGGCAGCAACGGGGCCACGAATGGCAGCAGCGGAGCCACAAAGGGCGACACCAGGGCCACAAAGGGCAGCAACGGGGCCACGAAGGGCGTGGGCGAGCCGGGCCACGAAGGACATTCGCAAATTGGGCCACACAGGGCAGCGATGAGGCCACTGAGGGCAACAACGAGGCCACGACGGGCAGCAGCGGGGCCACGAAGAGCGATACCGTGGCCACGATGGACAGCACTGGGGCCACGAAGGGCGCGGGCGAGCGGGGGCCACGAAGGGCATACTCAGATGGGGCCACAACGAAGACAGCGACGGGGCCACTGAGGGCAGCAACGTAGCCATTAAGGGCAGCGAGGGGGCCACGAAGGGCGACAGCGGTGCTAGGAAGGACAGCGAGGGGCATCGAAGGCGGGCGAAAATCAAGAAGGGCGACTGCAGGCCACGACAAGGAGCTTGGGCGGGCGATCCAAACGGGCAGGTCGAGCGGGCGGGTCGCTGAAGCGTGAGTCTTGCATGAACCGTCACAGAGTCCCAAGCGAAAACGTGATTCCTGAGTGTGTCTCAATAAATTGCGAGGAAGTCCTCAGCGAAAACGCGATTTTTGAGCAAGTGTCAGGGAGCAACGGAAGCGCGATTTCTCAATAACATGTGAAGCAATATCGGGCGGCAGCCGTTGTTATTGTAGTTCGGGGCCAACAACGCAGCTTGGTGGCACCACACTTTCCCTGATAAAAGCAGGGTGCGAGCCCCGGGAGGGGCACTTCCATTGAAGAATACAATGGCTACCAGAAGGGGGGGAACAACAATAATTATTTATTCTTCAGAACTGAGAATTCAATCATTATGAAACTATTCGCTCCTATCCTACTTCGTCTCCGATCGCACCCCCTTGGGGGTATATCTCCCTTGCCTGCCACGCGTGCTCAGCGCAGCCCATAAAACAGGAGAAGAGAGGACGGATGGAAGAGGGAGGGAGAAGGATGGAGCAAAAGAGATTTAAGCAGTGGGGCTGGAAGCAGAAAACACGTGCCAGAACCAGACGGTCAGATCGGGCGGGTAGACCCTAACGGGCGGGTCGGGAAGGCGGGCCCACGCGGCCAGGTCGCGCAGGCGGGCTGCTGAAGCGTGAGTCCTGCATGAATCGCGAGGTCTCAAGCGATAGCGCAAAGGGTCGATGGCGCGGCGTCTAAATAAATTGCGAGGCTGTCCCACGCGAGAGCGCGACTCCTGCATAAGCTGTGAGGCCTTCCCGCGCGAGAGCGCGATATTGTAATAAACTTTGAAAAAGCATCAGGCGGGAGACGTTGGTGCTGTAACTCGGGGGCCAAGGGTCCAGTTTGGTGACACCGACTTCCCCTTTGCAAGAAACAGGATACGAGCCCCGAGGGGGGCACTTCAATTTAACAAGATGTTGGGAACCGAGGGGAGGAGCAATACTAATCAATGTTGGCAAGTGAAAGAACAACAACAAAAACAACCACAGCAGCAACAGCAGCAACAATCATGTTAAGACTGTTCGCCCTTATCTGCCCGAGTGTTCAATAACGCGCATTTCCCAAACCCTCGATACCCGCCCTCTTCGTTTTCGATCGAGCCCCTTTTGGGGGGGTGACCTTTCTTCCGTGCAGACCGGGCCCCGGCAAGCGGCGGGGCGGCCGCGGACCGTCGGCCTGGCCAGCGGCAGAGCTGATCGGCGGGGCGGCCGCGGACCGTCGACCCGACCCCAAGAGGGACGGACAGGGGACCGACCACGACGACGACGACGACGACGACGACGACGACGACGGCGACGACGACGACGACGACGAGCGAAAGCGAGAGCGAGAGAGAACAACAGCCACGAAGGACACGAAGTAGGCCACGAAGGGCGACAGCAGGGACACGAAGGGAATGCGTATGGGGCCACGAAGAGCGCGAACGAGCGGGGGCCACGAAGGGCAGAGAATGCGGGGCCACAGAAGGCAACGATGGGGCCACTGAGGGTAGCAACTGGGCCACGTGGGACAGTGAGGGGGCCTCAAACGGCAACAGCGGGGCCACGAAGGGCATGCACATGGGGCCACAACGGGCGAAACTCCTGGGTGCCTGGGTGTCGGGAGCGCGGCGCTTGAGCAAATTGAAAGATATTCCAACACAAAGGCGCTATTCTTCAGTAAATTGCAAGCCTCCAGCGAGAGCGCGACTCCAGAGCGCCGGGAGAGCGATTCCTAAATAAATTGTAAAAAAGTCCCTAGCGAGAGCGCGATTCCTGAACAAAATGCGAGGAAGTCTCGGGCGGGGAGCGGGGGTCCTGGCTAAATTGTGAGGAAGTCTCAGGCGGGAGCCGTTGTTGTTGTAACCCGGGGGCCAGAGGTACAGTTCGAGCATCAAGACTTTCCCTGTGAAAAAAAGGGTGCGAGCATCGAGGGGCACACTTTGATTTAGAACAAACAATCTGCACCGGTGGGGGGGATCAAAAAAAAATATTCTTCAGAAATGAGAGTTCAACAACAACAACAACAAAAACAACAACAACAATCATCTTAAGACTGATCGCTCTTATATGCGCGCGCGTCACTCAATATGTAAATCCCAAACCCTCGATACCCACCCTCTTCGTCTTCGGTCATACCCCTTTGGGGGTATATCTTTTTTACTCGCCACGTGTAGTTGGCGCAGCCCCTAAAACAGGAAGAGCAGGGGGAAGGAGGAAGGGAGAGCGAGGAGGAAAAGAGTGGGGGGAGGGAGGGAGGAGGGAAGGGGCAAGGGGGGGAGGATGGATGGAGGACGAAAGAGGTTAGCAGGAGGGGAGGGGGGCAGAGGAGGTAAACAAACGGACGAACCAGACAGACGGGTCGAGCGGCGGACTCTGAGGGGCGGGTCGGGCTGGCGGGGCGGGCGGACGCCAACGGACGGGTCGGGCGGCGGACCCTCGCTGGCGGGTCGGGCGGGCGGTGGCTTAAAGCGGGCGGGCGAGATGCCAAGAGAGCGAACGGGCGGGCTGTAACAGGCGGATCGGGCGGGCGAAACCTGGCGGGCGGGTGACTAAAAGGTGAATCCTGAATGAATCACGAGGCACACCCTCGATACCCGCCCTCTTAGTATTCGAACGTACCCCCTTTAGGGGGATTATTTCTCTTTGGAAGGGCGGGCGGAGGGACGAGGGAGGAGGGAAGGGAGCAGGGAGGGACGAGGGAGGAGGGAAGATGCTAGGAGGGACGGGACGCGGAGGGGGGAGGACGATTTAGAGGAGAGAGAGAGAGAGAGAGGGAGAGAAAGAGAGAGGGGGGAGGAAGGGAGGGAGGAGGGAGTTTGGAGGAGGGACGAGGAAGGAGAGAGGAGAAACAGGAGGGAGGAGGGAGGAGGCAGGAGAGGGGAGGGAGGAGGCAGACGGGAGGACGGAGGAGGGAGGCAGGAGAGGGGAGGGAGAAGGGAGGAGGAGGGAGGGAGGGAGGAGGGAGGAGGGAGGAGGGAGGAGGGAGGAGTGAGGGAGGCCGGAGAGGAGGGAGAGTCCCAGGCGGGAGCGCCGATCCTGGATTACCGCAGATACGCTGCACACGTGTCCCTGGGCGGCTGGGCGGCGTCCTCGGAACAAATGGCGACGGGAACCCAGGGGGGCGGGGGTCCGGAGTAAATGTGGAGGAAGTATCAGGCGGGAGCCAACACAGTTTGATGCTCAGTTGTGAGGGAGGTCCCAGGCGGGAGCGCCGCTCCCGGAGTAATTTGCGAGGAAGTCTCAGGCGGGAGCGCCTCCGCCTGAGTAAACTGCGAGGAAGTCCCAGGCGGGGGCGGGGGTCCGGAGTAATTTGCGAGGAAGTCTCAGGCGGGAGCGCCTCCGCCTGAGTAAACTGCGAGGAAGTCCCAGGCGGGGGCGGGGGTCCTGAGTAAATGTGGAGGAAGTATCAGGCGGGAGCCGTTGTTGTTGTAGTCCGGGGGGCCAACAACACAGTTTGATGCTCAGTTGTGAGGGAGGTCCCAAGCGGGAGCGCCGCTCCCGGAGTAATTTGCGAGGAAGTCTCAGGCGGGAGCGCCTCCGCCTGAGTAAACTGCGAGGAAGTCCCAGGCGGGGGCGGGGGTCCGGAGTAATTTGCGAGGAAGTCTCAGGCGGGAGCGCCTCCGCCTGAGTAAACTGCGAGGAAGTCCCAGGCGGGGGCGGGGGTCCTGAGTAAATTTGGAGGAAGTATCAGGCGGGAGCCGTTGTTGTTGTTGTCCGGGGGGCCAACAACGCAGTTTGATGCCCACGACTTTCCCTGATAAAAAACAGGGTGCGAGCCCCGGAAGGGGCACTTCAATTGAAAAAATACAATGTCCGCCGGAGGGGGGGGATCAACAATAATTATTCTTCAGTAATTAGAGTTCAACAACAACAACAACAACAATCATTTTACCCGAACGCGTGGTGTTCTCCCCAGTGCCAGGGTTTTCATACGACACCAGGCAATACCCCCACTTCGTGGGGGGGCATTACAAGCTCTACCAAATATCCAAACGACTCTTCGCGACCACCCAAACCCAGCTTCCCGCCCTATGACGTTGGGACACTTCACTTCGTGGCGTGCGGACGACCGTGGCTACTACACTGGCGTGGGGTACGCACCCACAGAACTTGGTCACTTATTCGGGGCGCGCATGTGCCCAGCATGCTGCAATTGTGCCATACAATACATAATACAGAGAGACAGAGAGCAGACAGAGAGAGAGACAGAGAGAGCGGAGTTGGTCACATTTTTGGGTCAAGTTCCTGGGATGGTGGGAATACACAATGATGGGATGTTTTTCGAGGACCTACGGTGCGATTCGTGTGATTTTATGATGCGCGGTGCTAAAATTCTTAAAAACCCAATGGTTTTTGGAGATTTCGGCGTGCGCGCGCGAAGAAAAAACGAATGTGTCCCGCATGGTATTATTTGACAGGGATGATGGCCCTGGCAGGTGCGCAACCGTTGTCGCAGAAGTTCGAAAAAGTTGCTCGCAAAAGCCCGTTTGACAGAAATGTTTAAAAAGTGTTGGGTTTCCTACGAATCCGCAAGAGCGCGCGGGATGAGATTTTGACATTTTTTTGTTGAAAAACCATTGGTTTTTTGATGTTTTTATGTTAAAATCGCTCCGAACACTAAGCTTTTGGAAGGATTTCGTCTTGCGCGCGCGAATGTCCACTTTACCTTATTTTTTGCAAGGGATTCTTGAAATTTGATTATATTAGAACAAGAAATGTCATTTTATAGTGTTTTTTGCAAGGGAAAGCGGATTACAACAAAACAACCGGATCTTGATCACATCGTTTTACCTGAGGCTTCCTCACGAAAATGATGAAAATGTAGCTGCGGCCTAGGCGGCGCAGGGGGGGCGTGCACCAGGGGGCCCAACAATAATTATTCTTTAGAATTAATAATGTTCAACAACAACAACAACAACAACAACAACAACAACAACAACAATTACTAGCACGTGGGGACACTCCGTTCTCACCAGTGCCAGGGTTTTCATAGGACGCGGGCCAATACCCCCACTTTGTGGGGGGGCCGGTTCAAGCTCTACCAATTTCCAACGACTCTTCGCCACCACCCACACCCAGCTTCCCGCCCTATGACGTTCGGACACTTCACTTCGTGGCCTGCGGACGACCGTGGCTACTACACTGGCGCATGGGTACAGTGACTTGTTGTGGTAACATTTTCTGGACGCTAGCTGAGTATACGACTTTTCCCCCTGTTCCAACACTGGACACCTGTACTGGTTTTTGGTGGCAACGTGTTCCTGACGCTAGAATAGGAAACCACGGTAAAAGTGTTGGGTTTCCTACAAATCCGCAAGAGCGCGCGGGATGAATGCTTGACACTTTTTTTTTTTTGAAAAACCATTGGTTTTTTGATGTTTTCATGTTAAAATCGCTACGAACACTAAGGTTTTGGAAGGATTTCGTCTTGCACGCGCGAATGTCCACTTTACCTTATTTTTTGCAAGGGATTCTTGAAGTTCGGTTATGTTAGAACAAGAAATGTCCACTTTGCCTTATTTTTTGCAAGGGAAAACCGCCCGTAACAAAACAACCGGATCCGGACCAACCCGTTTTGCCAGAGACTTCCTCACGAAAATGATGATGAAAACATGGCTGCGGCCTAGGCGCGGCGAGGGGGCCGTGCACCAGGGGCCCCAACAATAATTATTCTTTAGAAGTAATAATGTTCAACAACAACAACAACAACAACAACAACAACAACAACAATCATTTTACCCGAACGCGTGGTGTTCTCCCCAGTGCCAGGGTTTTCATACGACACCAGGCAATACCCCCACTTCGTGGGGGGGCATTACAAGCTCTACCAAATATCCAAACGACTCTTCGCGACCACCCAAACCCAGCTTCCCGCCCTATGACGTTGGGACACTTCACTTCGTGGCGTGCGGACGACCGTGGCTACTACACTGGCGTGGGGTACACACCCACAGAACTTGGTCACTTATTCGGGGCGCGCATGTGCCCAGCATGGTGCAATTGTGCCATACAATACATAATACAGAGAGACGAATGTGTCCCGCATGGTATTATTTGACAGGGATGATGGCCCTGGCAGGTGCGCAACCGTTGTCGCAGAAGTTCGAAAAAGTTGCTCGCAAAAGCCCGTTTGACAGAAATGTTTAAAAAGTGTTGGTTTCCTACGAATCCGCAAGAGCGCGCGGGATGAGATTTTGACATTTTTTTGTTGAAAAACCATTGGTTTTTTGATGTTTTTATGTTAAAATCGCTCCGAACACTAAGCTTTTGGAAGGATTTCGTCTTGCGCGCGCGAATGTCCACTTTACCTTATTTTTTGCAAGGGATTCTTGAAATTTGATTATATTGAACAAGAAATTTCATTTTATATGTTTTTTGCAAGGGAAAGCGGATTACAACAAAACAACCGGATCTGGATGACATCGTTTTACCTGAGGCTTCCTCACGAAAATGATGAAAACGTGGCTGCGGCCTAGGCGCGGCGGGGGGGGCGTGCACCAGGGGGCCCAACAATAATTATTCTTTAGAATTAATAACGTTCAACAACAACAACAACAACAAAACCAGCACTCATGTTAAAACTGATCGCTCTTATCTGATCGCGTGTGATCCAACCCTCGATGCCCGCCCTCCTCGTCCTCGATGGCATCCCCCTTGGTAATATGTCTTCCTTACCTGTCCCGTGTAGTTGGCGCAGCCCCTAATACAGGGGAAGGGAGGGAGAAGGGAAGGGACAATGGGGGAGGAACAAAGATGGAGCACGAGAGAGATTAGCGGGAAGGGGGTCACGAGCAGGAGAAAAAGCAGCAAAACAAAACGGGCGAGTCGGGCGGGCGGACCCTAGCAGCGGACCGGGCGGGCGGGCCCAGACGGCCGGGTTGATCGGGCGGGCCGCTGAAGCATGAGTCCTGCAGGGATCGCGGGGAAGTCTCGAGAGATAGCGCGATTCCCAAGTAAATCGTGAGGAAGTCCTGAGCGAGAGCGCGATCCCTGAGTGTCGAGGGAGCGGCGTCTCAGTGTGTTTTGATTAAAACACCAAGGAGGAGGATGAGAAAGAGGAGGAGGAATCCTCTGCCCTTGAGGAGGGCCACCCAAAGAGCATACCCAGGCGAACTCGACGACAGAGCAGTGAAAACCAAAACTTGGAAAAACTCCAGTCTCGAGGGCATCGCGGGCAAGAGACCACAAGGCGACTGTTACAAAATTGCCCCCAAAAACGTATCGGGCCGCTGTCGTGCCATGATCCCTACCGCATGGCCTAAACGGGCACTGACGTAAATCCAACACAGTATCACGGGAACGCGGCATCTCAATAACTTGGAAGGACGTCCCACGCGAGAGCGCGGTTCCTGGATACACTGAAGACGTACCGAGCGAGAGCGCGATCTTGAATCCGCCGACCCCCGCGTGCTGGGGGCGCAACGGCATCTGAAACGATTAGCTGTCCCCCTCTCCCGTTCCCCCTCCCCTGCGGTCTGAAATCCGACCAGCGGGGGGCGGGGGGATGGGGCGAGGGGGGGGCCTGGGGGGGAGCGCGGGGGGGGGGAAGAGCTCGCCAACGATTCCCCGGAGCCTCCAGATCGACACTCCGTGGCCTCCAGGATACCCAAGATGCTATCTAAGCTAGTCCAGAGACTACCAAAATGGCATCAAAACTGCCCAAGACGCCTCGAAGACTCCCCAAGACGACCCGCGAGACGGCCCCAAGAAATAAGAATCATCAAAATATGTTAGGAAAACGTGCATGTTGAGCAACATCGAATGTTTTGATCTTAACAGCGTCCCAAACGGCCAAGGAGGCCCCCAATATACTTCCAAGACGGCCCAAAAAGGCCCCAAGAGGGCCAGAAGACGGCCGAAGAGGGTCCCAAGACGGCCCAGGAGGCGCCCAAGATGGCCAAATAGAGCCCCAACCCTGAGAGGGGCCCAAGAACGATAACTCGAATCTGACATTCCGATCCCTCCGCCCAAACAGGACCCCCGAGACTGCCAGCAGGTGCCCAAGAAACTCCGAAGAGGCCCGAAGAGGCCCCCAAGAGGCCCAAAAGAGGTGCCCAGAAGATCTCCAAGAGGCCCCCAAAGGCCGCACCAGTGGACTTCATCCCTCGTATGGGGATCGGCAGAATGACGTAAGCCATTTGAACAAACTGTGAAGCTTTATCCGGCGGGAGCCGCTGTTGTTTTAAACCGCGGGCCAGGGGCCCAGTCTGAGCCTCAAGACTTCTCCCTGTAAAGCACAAGGGGCGAGCCCCCGGGGGGCGGACGCTTTAGTTGAAAAACACAACGGGCACTGGAGGGGGATCAATCGTGAACATTATCAGCAGCAACAGCATCATTATTCTCGTCGCCAACATCATACGCTCGTCATACTCATCATCAGCAGCAGCATCATCATCGACATCATCGTCGTCATCGTCATCGCCGACGTCGTCATCAATATCACCACCATCTGATCTGGTCGTTTCCTTCTGCTCCTCTGCTCTTTCTGCCTCCTCCTCCTCATCCTCCTCATCATCATTGTCAGCATCAACACAACCATCACCACCACCAATCACTACCATCACCATCACCAAAATCAGCATCGGCACAATCGCCGTCATCGTCGTCGCCATCGTCGTCCTCATCATCACCACCTAGACCATCCTCTCGCCATTCCCCCGCCATCATTAACTACCCTCCTCGCAGCAGTACCAGTTTGAAGGTTTCTCAGACGTGCCTGGCCACAGCTGGAAGAAACCTCAAAAACTGGCCGTGACGGACACCCAGAGGGGTTGGGTGGCGGGTCCAAGGAACGGCTCTAATGTGGATCTTGGTCGTAGTCGTCGGCAGACCCCCAGCGACCCCCGCGGAGACTACAAATGCAAGCGCTCGCGGAAGTTTCCAGAAGCCTCATAGATTCCTCTCGTGGAGCCTCCAGGAGCCCGAGGAGGACCGAAAGAGTCCAAGACCTTGCTCACCGATCCTGGACCCAACGACGACCACAACGCCCTCCAGAGGTCTCCGCGGAAGCCCTCCCAGAGGCCTCGTTGTCTCAGCCAGGACAGGAGCCCGAAGAGAGCCAGAACAGGCCCGTAGTGGGACGACGCCGGTGGCCTGGACGACGACGACGACGGTAGCGGCGGCGGCGACGCTGAAGACGAAAACGCCGACGAGGACGAGGAGGACAACGGCGACGACGACAGCGTCAACGGCGACTACGATGAGGGCGACGAAGGACGACGAAGACCGCGACGACGGCGGCGACGACGACACCCACGGCGACGACGACATCGGCACCGTCCTCGAGTGCAGAGGCGTTGGTGCTGGCGCCGGAAGACACCTCCTCCAAGTGGCTGGCCTTTTCAGTGGGGGTCGCGCCGCTCTGTTCATAATCTTCCTCCTCCTTGTAGTTTTCTCTGTCTGTCAAGCATATATCAAAAACTCAAACGAACCGACCCTTTTTGACGACCCTAGCCTCCGACTGGGCACCGAACGATATCAAACTACCCGCATGGTTGCCCGCACCTCCCAGGCTGGTTGACGAGGAAACACGTGGCATGATTTGGTTGGACAGGAAGCGGCGTGGGTAAGTCACCATCTGAACCATGCCCCACATTTTATTGCACGGCCCTCACAGCCCAGGAGTGGGGAGTGGAGGGCGACAGAGATTTGTCAAACTTGCAGATGACACGACAATTCGCAAATGACAGATGCACCAATTGACCGTAACATGGAAAGGGGACAGGAATACTTCAAGGATAGCATGCGGGCACTCAGTGGGAACACGGTCTTCGCACATTTGGTGCAAAAGGAAAAGACGACACACTTGAATAATGTTAGTCAGCGCGGTCCCCACACAGTGTGTTTTACACATACATATACATATATATATATATACATATACATATACATATATATATATACATGCATAATGCAATATATGTGGGGCAATCGACGTAGTGCAACTCACCCTGCCGAACCTGAAGCTGTCAACTCTACCGCTCGCGCAATCATGCCACCCACGCGCCCGCAACTGGGTGTGCAAAACCCATACGGCGGCAATTTCGATGACTGCTCGGCGCTGGCTGGCGCATCGCCGCGGCCGCGGTACCGCGCGCAGGCTCGCGCGCAGCGGCCACCTAGTCTGGCGCGACACACGCGGCCGCGGTGGCGCTGACCGCCAGGCACTCCCCGGCGCGTTTCGCAAGCCGCGCAAACACTTCACTGCGAGTCGGTGACTCGGGCGGGCGCGGGATAATGGCGACGTCGACAAAGGCAGGCACGCTTATGATAGCAGCGATGTTGGTGGTGACGACGACGATGACGACAGCAGGGCCATCGACGGCGCCGGTGCTGATCACCCCGATGACGATACTAGTGTCCACGCGTGTTTGATCAAGGTTTCGGAAGCATTTCGACATGCGCGCGCGGCTGACGGGCGCGACTTTGCTGCATGGTATTCTTCTGACAAGCATCGTGTCCCCCCATCACGTGCACAAGGGCGTTCGACTGATTTCGACATGCGCGCAAGGGACCCGAGTGGATACTTTTGGTGAGAATGTTGATGAACGCGCTGATTTTTGAACCGTTCGTATGGGCGCGCGCGCAGGCTTTTTTGACAAGCCATGTTGCAAAACCACATGTTTCTTACCTGTGTCCAACACACTCGATCTTGAAAGCCTTACGAAGCCTGCTGTCTTATTTACATAATGCTACATGTTTTGCAACGGACCCGTGGAAATAGCTGATTTTTGGTAAACGAATGTGCGCACGTGATGTTTTGCGCAAGGGATGGTGGGGAAGGGAACCTGGTTTGGGTGAGATGATACGAGTTACAAACTGGAACGAACAATGGGCCTCAATCGTGTGTAAACTTCACATCCCCGGGGGGATCAAATTAGTGGGGGAAATCCTACTGTTTTAGAAAAAGATAATCCGCCGATCTGGCGTGTGAGTTTCTGAGAGCGTGGGCTTGAGCTCGCTCAAACTTCGCTCTGGAGGGGGGGGTGGGGGGGGGGGGGCGCAAACGACGAAAATCAACGGAAGAATTGACACGCGAGGGGGGGAAAGGAGAGAGGGGGGAGGGACAGGAGAGAGGGAGGGGGGGGGACAGGAGAGAGGGGGGGGGGGGGAAGGAGAGAGGGAGGGAGGGGGGGAGAGGGGGGGGGGACAGGAGAGAGGAGGAGGGGGGGAGACAGTAAAAGGGGGGGGGGGGGGGACGGGAGGGAGGAGAGGGGGGGGGGGGCAAGCTAGGAGCGCTCGCGTCATATCTGACATCCTACCCCTCCCTCCCATCCCTTACCATTGCGTAGATCCCCCTCTCTACTCGCACAGTCGGATGTCGAGCAGGGCAATTATCCCGAAAGGGTACGCGATGCATTGTATAGCACGGCATGGCATGGCGTAGAAGAGCACCGCAAAGCGTAGTATATCACAGCATGGCGTGGCGTGGCGTCGTGAAGAATTGCATCACAAATCTTTGCAACGCAAAGCATGGCATCGCACAGCGGCCCCGAACATAACATTGCCTAGCATGGCGTTGAAGATCAAATCGTAGCATGGCATAGCACGACGTGGCACTTAAGCACTGCGTATCACAGCTTCAGCTGATGGCATGGCATCGCGCAGCGGAACGCAACCTAGCATTGCATCGCATGCCGTGGCATGGCACGGGAAATGACGCCAGCGCTGCAGCGGGAGCACGATTCGGAACGAGCGGAAGCGCGGAACTTATTTTTCCCCACAACGCAAAGCATGTCTCGCTGTCTGTATGCCTCCAGACCCAGAGCGTGCACCTCAAATCGCCTCTCACGGGAAGCTCACAAATCGTGCAGAGGAGGAGGAGGAAGAGGAGGAGGAGGGGCAAGGGCGGCGCCGTGCGAAGATCCCCTGTGGCCCAAACGGCCACAAACATAAAGTTAAAGCACACACAGCGGCAATCCAGGAGGGAGGAGCGAGGAGGGAAGCAAAGGGGAAAGCGCGAACGACAGGCAGCAACGGACAGGGGCGGGCATAGCGATATAAAAAAAACGCCCATATTCCTATCAGCCCTACGGCGTCCGCGAGGACGGAAAGCAAAGAGAGAGAGAGAGAGAGAGAGTGCGAGAGAGAGAGAGAGCATAACAACAATGGCCGCGACCTGTTCACAGAACGAGGCTCCACAAGTCGGAAGACCAACTACAGAACTACAGCACAAAGCGAGGTCAGCGCTGCAGGGGGAGTACGATTCGGAACGAGCGGAAGCACGGAAATGATGCCAGCGCTGCAGTGGGAGCACGATTCGGAACGAGCGGGGCCCGAAAATGAAGCCGGCGCCTCAGCGAGAGCAGCATTTTGAACACAATGTAAGCGGAAACCCAACTCCAGGGAATCCTGTGTGTAAAAAACAATACGCGGGGGGGGCGAACACTCCCAACCCGTCATCAGGGGAAGGAGCAGAGTAGTATTCATATCGAATGATTGTGCAGCAGAAAAGGGGGGGGGACAGGAGAGAGGGGGGGAGGGGGGGGACAGGAGAGAGAGAGGGGGAGGGGGGATGGACAAGGGCGGGGGGGGGGACAGGAGAGAGGGGGGGGGGAAAGGAAAGAGGGGGGGTGGGACAGGAGAAATGGGGGGGGGAGGGGGGAAGGAGAGAGGGGGGGGGCGACCAGGAGAAAGGGGGGGGGGACACCAGAGAGGGGGGGAGGAGGGGGACAGGAGAGAGGGGGGCGGGAGAGGGGAAGGGGGTGGACAGGAGAGAGGGGGTGGGGGGGCAAGAGAGAGGGGGGGAGGAGGAAAAGGAGAGAGGGGGGGGGGACAGGAGAGAGGGGGAGGGGGACAAGAGAGAGGAAGGGAGGTGGGGAGGGGGGGCCGGGATCATCACTATCTCCATCACCATCACCATCACAACCGTCACACCACCATCATCATCAACATCATCATTATCACCATCATCATCATCATCATCATCAGCAGCATCATCATCATCCTCATCATCATCATCATCAGCATCAGCATCAGCATCATCATCATCCGGAGCGCCCCGGATCGGCGGCACTGGCCGGAGGCCCCTACAATATGTATGGTGCGATCAACGTTGTGCAATATACGTTATGCAACTTACGTCGTGCATCGTATGTAGTGCAGTTTATGCACGAAAACCAATGTTGTTATATCGACGTGGTGCAACCTTTGTGTGAAACAGGCTACGTGGTGCAAATCGCCCCGCCGAATGTCGAATTGCCAACCCCACTGCTCGCACAATCATCCAATCCAACTGGGTTTGCAAAACCCATGCGGCGGCGTGTGCGATGACTGCTCGGCGCTGGCTGGCGCATCGCCGCGGCCGCGCCAGTGCGCGCGCTCGCGCGCAAAGCGGCCGTATAGTTTGGCGCGGCCGACGCGGCCGCGGTGGCGCTGACCGTTGGGCACATCCCAACGGCCACGTCAGTGCGAGTCAGCGACGTGGGCACATGCGGTACCATGGCAACGTCGCTATCAGTAGACTCGGGCAACGACGATGACAACAACAACAACAACAACAACAACAACAACAACAACAACAACAACACGGCCAGTGACGGCGCCGATGCTGATTACGCCGACGACGGTGACGGCGTCTTCGCGTCGGCAATGAAGGTTTTGGAAGGAATTCGACATGCGCGCGCGGCCGACCCGCAAGAGTGACCCGCATGGTATCATCCTCGCCCCCCCCCCCCAAAAAAAAAAAAAAACAGCATGCGCGCGCACTCGTTGATCAAAAGCCATTATGCTTCAAGATTTTATTTATAAAACCAAGATAATTGGACGGACTGCACACGCGCGCGTTGTCGCGCGCGCATGCCGAAATCCGTTTAAAACCGTCGATGTCGTAAGACTGCACAGTCGAAAGTCACGGAACATAGAAAGAAACACGCGACTACGCAACACGGGCATTCAAACAAAAACTTGCGTCACCGCTCTTGCTGACCCTTACGAATACCATAGGTTCTTCAACTTGCGGCGCCACCACAGTGGCCTATCACGCGCGCGTGTCGAAATCGTTCGGGCGTCCTGGCGCGCGTGCTGTCGCAAGAACCCGTTGCAAAAAACATGGGACGATGTGCGCGCGCGTGCGCATCGTCGCGCGGGCATGCCGCAATTGCTCAAAAACCTAAGGTGTCGTTGGGATTTTGAAAAACGAATGTCCCGAAAACATACCAAACACAAACACACACACACACACACACACACACACACACGGTTTCGCAACATCAGTTTGCAAAAGAACATGCACGCGCGCTCTTGCGAAATCTTCTGGCCCCTCGCGCCTCGCGCCGCAATCCGAACTTATCCGAACGTCCTCGCGCGCGTGCTGGGGGGGCACTGCCCGTGTCAAGTAACACCACGCGGACCACTCGCGCGAGTAGGCCGCGCGCGACTGTTGAGCCCGTTCCAAAACCTCCATCACCGACGCGAGGACATCGTAGTCATCATCGGCGGGCGTCATCGCCACCATCGTCACCATCATCACTACTCTCATCGCATCGCGTCTACCGTTGTCGGCGTCGCCATGATACCGCGCCCGCTGAAATCACTGACTCGCGCGGAAGTGCCCGCTGGGAACAACCCAGCGGTCAGCGCCACCGCGGCCGCGCCGGTCGCGCCGCACTAGCTGGCCGCTGCGCGCGCGAGCATGCGCGGGCTAGCGCGGACGGGGGGATAACGCCAACCACTCATCGCAATCGCCGTCGCATGGGTTTGGCAAACCAAGTTGCGGGTGGCTTGCGCGAGCAGTGGAGTTGACAACTCGCTGCGAGCACTGGTGCGTTGCACCACGTAGATGTCGCCACACAGGTTGCACAACAACGATTGCTAGAAACACAATGTTTGGGGCCGACGCTGGCTAACAGGTGGTGCAAATCACTTGCCGAACTTGAAAATGTCAACTCCACTGATCGCGCAATCACCCCACCCAGCCACCCACAACTTGGTTTGCAAACCCCATGCGGAAGCGACTGCGATGCGTGTTTGGTGGTAGCTGGTGCATCTGTGCGGCCGCGCTAGCCCACGCATGCTCGCGCGCGCAGCGGCCAGCTAATTTGGCGCGGCCGACGCGAACGCGGTGGCGCTGACCGCTCGGGACATCCCAGCTGGCACTTCAGTGCAAGTCGGCGAATTGGGCGGACGCGGTATGATGGTCGACAACGGTAGACACGATGATGATAGTAGCGATGCGGGCGACAATGCTGACAGTGACGACGGGGCAGCAAGTGACGGTGCCGATGCTGATCACGCCGACGACGATGACGGCGCCTTCGCGTCGGTGATGCAGGTTTGGGAATGAATTCGAAATGCGCGCGCGGCAGACGCGCCAGAGTGGCCCGCATGGTATTATTTGACACGGATCGTGCCACCCCAGCACGCGCGCAAGGGCGTTCGAACGGTTTCGACATGAGCGCGCGAAGACCGTTCGGTAGTATGGTCGGAAAGGGTTGGGGGACAAAATATGGTTTCTTAAGAATTCGCAAGAACGTGCGCGCAAGTTTGTTTGTGAAATCCGTGTTTGGACACTCGATTATGAAATCCTTGCGAAAACCAAGGTTTTTGAAGGATTTCGGCATGCACGCGCAACGACGCGCGCGTGTGCACTTCGTCTCATGTTTGGCAAGGGGACTCATGAAAACTTATGAGTGTTGATGAACGAGTACGCGCGCATAGTATGTTTTGCAAAGGATGGCGGGGGGGGGGGGCGATACCGGCTGGGCTGGGATGGTGCGAGTTCATATTAAGGATAGCAAGCAGGCCCCGGCGACGGGCGGCGACGAGGCGGCGACGTTGTGGCGACGACGACAACATACAGCCACCAAACCGCCACCCAGGCCCCCAACGACGGGCGGCGACGAGGCGGCGACGGGGCGGAGACGGCGGCAACATAGCCGCCAGACTGCCACCCAGGCGCAGTTCCCTACAACAGAAGTACGAGCCCCTAAATGTAAGCATTGTCAAGGGAAATAACAAATCTTCTAGAGTTCCGCGCGGATGTATCGGATCTGCGTTTTCCCCCTATTAGGCTTCGCCTAGATATGCTTTCTTATTTTTGTTGAAGAACCTGTGGGTACAGGGTGCGGACGTCGCCGGCCTTCCCTGCATGGGGTTCCCCAATCTTGCTTCCTGACATCATGGGCTCCACTGGGGGTCCCTGGTCTTGTTTCCTCACAGGGGCCTTCCTTCCTTCCTCGGGTTCCCTGGTCTTGTTCCTTGCTTGGGTTTCTCGGGTTCCCTGGTCTTGTTCCTTGCTTGGGCTGCTCGGGTCCACCGGTCTTGTTCCTTGGGTTCCCCAGGTAACCGTGTCTTCTTCCTGGCGCGGGTTCCTCGGCTTCCCTGGTCCTGTTCCTCGGATCCCCTGGCCTGGCAAAGCAACACAAAGCAACGCCAAGCAATGCAAAGCAGTGCCATGAATTGCAAGACAATGCCACGCAATGCCAAGCAGCTCAAATCAATGCCGAGCAATGCCAAGGACTGCCACGAAATGGCAGGCAGCGCCAATCAAAGCAGAGCAGCGCCAAGTTGATGTCAAGCAGCGCCAAGGAACGCCAAGCAATCCGCCCATGCAATAGAAAACTTTCCCCACATTGAGGTCGCGCCGGGTTCATTACTCTTCGGGAAAAAACTGACAAGGAAGGTAGTTAGGCTTCGGGTTGAGTACAAACGGCCCCTTCAGGTAGTTCCAGCTGGCCTCACCAGGCCCCCCGAGTAGTGAGTCCCAGCTGGCCTCAACAGGCCCCCCTAGTAACCTGTGGCGGTGACAACACCCTGAGGTGTTCAGACCCGAAGCCTTGCCAGGAGGAGGAGGAGGAGGAGGAGGAGGAGGAGGAGGAGGAGGAGGAGGAGGAGGAGGAGGGGGCGACGACGACGCCGAGGACGAAGTCCCGGGGTGGCGCCGGGTCCCCGTCGGCGGAGTCATCCCGCGTGAGCACGCGCAGAGCGCCGATGACCTGCTGCGGCCGCCGGCGGCGACGGCGACGGCGACGGCGACCACGGCGGACGACGGCGTTCGACGCCGACGACGACGGCGATGGACGGCGTGATCTTGTCCTGGAGAGGTTTCAGAAAACGTTTTTCGCGGATCTCGTCGCCACGGCTGGACGAGGCCCGAAAAACTGGCCAGCATGGGCCCCAGGAGGGCTCTGGGGACCATTATTCCGCAGATGTTGGTCGTGATCGTGGGGAGGCCCAGGCGGTCACCGCGAGAAGACCACAAGGGGAACCCAGAGGTCCTCGGCCGCCACGCTGAGGCCATTCGGAGTCCTGAGGAGCTCCAAGACGACCAAGCGGATCCAAGACTCTGCTCCTCGACCCAACGACGGCGCCAGTGGCCGCAACGACAACGGCGGCGGCGGCGACTCGACGACAGCGACGACGACGACGACGACGACGACGACGACGACGACGACGACGACGACGACGACGACGGCGGCGGCGACGGCGGCGACAGCGACGGCGTCGACGACGACGCAGGTGGCCTTCTGCAGCCGCTGGGGCATGTCCTGCACGAGCTGGGCCAGCTGGGCGTCGGAGGACTGGCGCTCGAGCCCCTTCCGGGAGGGAGGGGAGGTCCAGACCCCCATCCGTTTTTCTTCAGCCCCAGACGTTTCTGTAGGGCGGGCCGGGCGATGCGCCTGAGACCTCCAGGAGGCCCCCAAGAGGCCCCCAAGACGGCCCCCAAGACGGCCCCCAAGACGGCCCCGCCCAAGAGGCCCCCAAGTGCCCTGCAAGAAGCCCGCAAGAGCCCTGGCCCCCGAGAGGCATCGTCCCAGGCACGGTGGCCCGATGGGCTAAGCTCTCCGCGCCCCTCCCACCACCAACACCAGAAGAACAGGTCCTCCTCCTCCCTCCCTCCTCCCGTTTCTGTGCTAATGAATTCAGCATTACGTAAAAGTGTCCTGAGGGACACGGGTCCTAGACCCTGGGAACTCTCCCCAGGACCAGTTCTTCATCATGATTCGCTGTCTAACGGTCCAGCGGCCCAAGGACCCAAGGAGGGCCCAGGGATCCCGAAAATGGGCGAAAAAAGCACAAGGCCAAATTCCTTCGTAACCCGGTTGCATCACGACGACCTCTCCTCCTCCTTCCTCCATCTTCCCAGACCGTCGATGTGGTGACTTGTTCGCAACATTGACCCTGGAGGTCTAGATCGATTCATCGGCACATGCTCTTCATCCCAGGTAATTTTCTGACGCTCCTGGAGCCCAGCAAGGGCCCCCAGAAGACGAACTTTCCCAAAAGACCTCCCGTCGTGATAACGTTCACGACGCGAGGTGGTTTGGGCCCCTCTTTTGTGACAAAAGGTTCGCGGGGGCAGGCTCAGGGAGCAGGTCCTCTACCACCTCCTCCTCCTCCTCCTCCTTCCTCCTCCTTCTCCTCCTCCTCTTCCTCCTCCTTCTCCTCCTCCTCTTCCTCCTCCTCCTCCTCCTCCTCCTCCTCCTCCTCCTCCTCCTCCTCCTCCTCCCCCCGGGCCGGGCCGACGCCGCTCCATCCTGTTTAAGGGGAAAAGCGCAAGGGACGCCCAGGGCGCCACTAAGAGTTCCCGGAACTCGACGAGCACCCTTGCGTAACCCCTTTTCCAGGGAACGGCAGGGCGACAGTGGCGCACGAAGTTGGCCCGCATAAATGGCCGGAAATCGGCCCTCCTGCCGTTGCGGGCGCGGCAACAAAGCCAGTCCTGGAATCCTGCGGGGACCAGTTCAGGCTTTGATGGCCATTCCTGTAGAATGACAGGGGTTGGCATCAACCGCCTCGAACCCACAGCAAGCACGCACATGCAGGGCATTCGAGGTAACTGGTCCGCGTAGAGGGCCGAAGCTCGGCCATCCTGCCGTTGCGGGCGAGGCAAACTCAGGGCCAGCCTTGTAGATGGCCAATACTGATTGCTATACTTCTTAGTAAGCCAGCTTTGGCTTTAATGGTCAGCCCTGTCGTTGGACAGGATCTGGCATCAACAACCTCGAGCCCACAGCTTGGATTGCGAGTCCTGTCTCCGGGCAGGCTTTGGCATCCTGCCCTCGCAACGAGGGCCCAGCTGAGAGACCAACGAATCTGGTCCGCGAGGATGGCCGAAGCTCGGCCCCCCTGCCGCGGCGGGCGTGGCAACTGCATGCCACTTTTGGCATCCTGCGGGGGCCAGCTTGGGCTTGGATGGCCATCCCTCACTATCGATGGACAGGCGTTGCCATCAACAATCGAGCCCATCAGCGGGGAGTCAAGCTTGTCTTATGGCAGGCTTGACGCGCAACCCTCGCAGCAAGGGCACAGCTGGGCATTCGAGGGACACGACCCGCCTAGATGGCCCAAAACCGACCATCCTGCCGTTGCGGGCGCGGCAGCTTGAAACCAGTCGTAGTACCCATTGGGTGCCAACTCTGGCTTGCACGGCCAACCCTGTCAGTACTGGTGCCCTGTGGCGGGCCAGTGCGGGTTTGGATGACCACCCCTGTCGAATGACAGGCGCTGGCATCCACATCCTAGAGCCTAAAGCTAGGATGCCCGCCCCTGCCTCTAGGGGACCCTTCGGCAGCCCCCCCCCACAACGAGGGCATAACTAGGCATCCGAGGAACTTGGTCCGTGTAGATGGCCGGAGCTCGGCCATCCTGCCGTTGCGGGCGCGGCAGTTGTCTGCCAGTCCTGGTATCCCGTGGGAGCCAGATTCGGCTTGGATGGCCACCCCTGTCGATGGACAGACGTTGGCATCCAAAGGCGGCGCTCCGAAGGGGGCAGGAGGACGGGGCTTGGCTTCTCAGCAGGCTGGGTGTTTCTCAGAAGTCCTGGGAGGTTTTCTCTTTCGTCCTCCGGGGGGTTCTGTGAATCATTGATAGCCTTCCCTAGTTTCCCCCACATGGCCCCTCCGGTGCGCCGCCAACATCTCGTAACCCACAGCCAGGGTGCCCAAACCTGTTGTTTGGCAGGCCTGACATCCAAACCTTCGTAACGAGGGTACAGTTGGGCATGCGAGGAAACGGACACGGGTCCGCGTAGATGGCAGGAGCTCGGCCATCCTGCCGTTGCGGGCGCGGCAGCTGTCTGCCAGTCCTGGTATCCTGTGGGAACCAGCTTTGGCTTGGATGGCCAGCCCTGTCGGTTGACGGGCGTTGGCATCCACAACTTCGAGCCTAGAGCTAGGATGCCCGCCCCTGTCTCCACGGGACCCTGCGGCACCCTGCCCTCGCAACGAGGGCAAAACTAGGCATCCGAGGAACCTTGCCCGCATAGATGGCCGAAGCTCGGCCATCCTGCCGTTGCGGGCGCGGCAACTGCATGCCACTACTGGTATCCCGTGGGAGCCAGATTTGGCTTGGATGGCCACCCCTGTCGATGGACGGGCGTTGGCATCCAAAGGCGGCGCTCCGAAGGGGGCAGGAGGACGGGGCTTGGCTTCTCAGCAGGCTGGGTGCTTCTCAGAAGCCCTGGGAGGATTTATCTTTCGTCCTCCGGGGGGTTCTGTGGAACACGTTTCTTACTAGATAGACTTGCCCAGTTTCCCCCCATGGCCCCTCCGGCGCGCCGCCAACATCTCGAGCCCACAGCCAGGATGCAGGCCTGACATCCAAACCCTCGCAACGAGGGCGACTGGTCCGCGTAGATGGCCGGAGCTCGGCCATCCTGCCGTTGCGGGCGCGGCAGCTGTCTGCCAGTCCTGGTATCCTGTGGGAACCAGCTTTGGCTTGGATGGCCAGCCCTGTCGGTTGACGGGCGCTGGCATCAACAACCTCGAGCCTAGACCTAGGATGCCGGCCCCTGTCTCCAAGGGACTCATCGGCATCCGACCCTCACACCGAGGGCATAACTAGGCATCCGAGGAATTTGTTCCGCATAGATGGCCGAAGCTCGGCCATCCCGCCGTTGTGGGCGCGGCAACGCAATGCCACTACGTCCACTGGTACGGGGTTAAGGCGCTCCTTAAGCCATATCAGTTCATGTCCTCCTCCTCATCCTCATCCTCCTCCTCCTCCTCCTCCTCCTCATCATCAGCATCAGCATCAGCATCAGCATCAGCATCAGCATCATCACCATCATCATCATCATCATCATCATCATCATCATCATCATCATCATCATCATCATCATCATCATCATCATCATCATCATCATCATCATCATCATCATCATCATCATCATCATCATCATCATCCGCCTCATCATAATCCTCCTCATGCTCCTGCATTCCTCTTCCATTATAACTAACTTCTCCCTGTCGCACCCCGAGGCCAGATTTAGGGCGGGCCAGGCGCTTCGCCTCAGAATTCCTCACCATGAATGACCCTCTAACTCAAGAATTGGAAGCAGTTTTACAAATGGAGGGCAAGTGGCTTTCAAAATGTGGTTCTTGCCTTAGCGCGGCGCACATTCCATTTATAATGTGCACGGAGCTTCAAGCACTATTTCCCAACCCTCCTCGGTTGGGCTCTTGTTTTGGAGAGAGCAGTGGGGTCGCGTCTCCTTCCTTCTCCTCCTCCTCCTCCTCCTCCTCCTCCTTCTCCTCCTCCTCCTCCTCCTCCTCCTCCTCTCCTCCCACCTCCTCCTGTGTTGGGTTCTCGTTTTGAATCGAGCACCGCCTGCGCTTCTCCTTCCGCTCCCGCCACCCCTCCTCTCTCCTCCCTCCCCCTCGCGGACTCAGGGGGGCTGCGATCTGCGAAACTGTTGCCGAATTCGAGGGTTGCTGGGGAGGCCAGCAGAGAGGGCACTCACCGCAGACCAGAATAATAGCGCTCCATCCCTGGGGGGCTGCGATCTGCGAAACTGCAGCCACTTTCGAGGGCTGCTAGGGAGGCCAGCAGAGAGGGCACTCACCGCAGACCAGAATAATAGCGCGCCATCCCTGGGGGGTGCGATCTGCGAAACTGCGGCCACTTTCGAGGGCTGCTGGGGAGGCCAGCAGAGGTGGCACTCGCCGCAGACCAGAATAATAGCGCGCCATCCCTGGGGGGCTGCGATCTGCGGAACGGCTGCCACTTTCGAGGGCTGCTGGGGAGGCCCGCAGAGAGGGTACTCACCGCAGATCAGGATTAGAGCTCGCCATTCCTGGGGGGCTGCGATCTGCGAAACTGTCGCCACTTTCGAGGACTGTTGGGGAGGCCAGCAAAGAGGGAGACCTCGCCATCCCTGGGGGGCTGCGATCTGCGAAACTGTCGCCACGTTCGAAGCCTGCCGGGGACCTCAGCCCTCGCCATCCCTGGGGGGGGTGCGATCTGTGAAACTGTTCCCACTTTCGAGGTCTGCTGCGGAGCCCAGCGGAGGTACGTCTTACGGTGGATTCAGATTAGACCTCGCCATCCCTGGGGGGGCTGCGATCTGTGAAACTGTCGCCACTTTCGAGGCCTGCTGGGGACCTCAGCCCTCGCCATCACTGGAGGCGTGCGATCTGTGAAACTGTGGCCACTTTCGAAGGCGACGACGGTGGCCAACCTACTGATGGTGCGCCAACCCGATCTTGAGTTCCTATCCCGCGGCCCGCCCGCAGACCTGGCGGCGCGCCTGCGGGCGTTTAACTCCCGCACTGAGAAGTGCAGGAAGGAGGCGGAGAAGCTAGCGGGCGAGCTAGGCTTCGCCCGCTTTTTGCATTAACTGTAACATGACGCAGGCAGCGCTGCATCTTCAACGCCTTGCTGGGAAAAAAAACGTGGTATTCTGCCTCGCCTCACCTCTCTCGTCGTGGTCCTCTTCCCCTTGTAACCTTCTCTCTGCTGCTGCGGTTTCCCCTGCCCCTCGTCCTCACCCCCGTCCTTCTTCGAGCGTAGTCCCTACAATCTCGTCCATCGGATCGTTACCCTCTGGGTCGTGCATTATATGCGCATCCCATCTAGCGCGCACATACACACATCGCGCTTACACTGTCGTTATTCGCGGCGATACTCGCCGATTCATCGGGCCACTTGATGCAAATGGGTTGGGTACGTCGGAGGATAATTTTAATGTGCAGGGAGCTTCAAGCATTGATAACGGATGGTTTTCAAAATGCTGTTCTCGCCTCAGCGCGGCGCACATCCGCATTAAAAAATTGCAAGGGCTTCACGGATTGAGGGCGGGTCGTTGTCAAAACGTGGCTCTCGCCTTAGCGCGGCGCACATTCGTTCTAAACAATGCAAGAGCTTCACGGATTGAGGGCGGATGGTTTTCAAAATGTGGCTCTCGCCCGATTGCGGCGCACATCCGTGCAAAACTCTGCAAGAGCTTCCCGGATTGAGGGCGGCTCTTTTTCAAAATGTGGCTCTCGCCTTGGCGCCGCGCATATTCGTCTACAACATGTTCACGAGTTGCACGGATTCTCATCATCAACGTTCCAGAAATTGTGTTGTGGAAGGGTTCAAGGTGCGGGCGCAACAGTTACGTTGATTATGTGTGTTGAGGTCCCAAGACTGGCGTTCTGGCACGATTCAGGATCGTCAAGGCGCAACAGTCAGGTTGATCCGTGGCGTTGGAATCCCGAGAATAGAACAATGTTTTGGCATGCATCAGGGTCTTCAAACGGCTGTCTTCCAACGGGGCAGTTCCCTCAACGGAACTTAACCGTTGTAGGGCCTATGAAGAGCGAGCTTGAAGGGAGGATTGACGCCAGCATCGTTGCTGACCCTTGGGTTTACACTGGTCCTCCTTTTTCTCCTCCTCCTCCTCCTCTTTCTCCTGCTCCTGCTCCTGCTCCTGCTCCTCCTCGTCCTTCTCCTCGCTCTGTGCGATGCGCGCGAAGCACCCGCAGACAGGCCGACCTCTGGAGCCTGTACGATTGCACGCCGCAAAGCCTCCTCTGGTGTCTTTGCTGCTGTTGCAGGGGGCGTCGCGTGCGTGCAGGAACTGCGCCATGCTGTCTAATTCACCCACAAAGCTGTGCAGCTTCTGTCTCGCACCAGGGGACCCTTCATCGCTCGGAACCTCATCCTCACTCCCCCACTTCTGGAAAAACCGAGCGGTACCGATATTGCTACTCTCTGGACCTCGCCTGGGACGCGTTCTGATGAAAATTTGGAGGCGAGTCGAGCCGTGGCGACGAGGGAGTGAATGCGGTATCGACACTTCCTCCTCTGATCCTCCCTCCACCCTCCTCCCCAAGCATCCGCCGATCTGATGCTTTCAATCCGCGGCCTCAGAGGTCCCGACCCCTTCCCCGGGGCCAGTTTTTCGCCGCAGATCCAGTGCTGATGGCCCCGGGACCCGACGATGAGACCCGCCCGACGATGGGCCCAGAGGGCGAAATCTAGGAAAAATGATCAGATTGAAAAGAGACATGGTCGGAGTTCTGGGTCGGTGCCGAGGAGAGGAGGAGGGAAAAGGGGTCCTCCAGCAGGCTCCGGGAGCTGTCCGCCTGCCTATGCGCCGCGACCTCCACCGGGTGTTGACCAAAACAGCCTTTTGTCTTTTCGTTTCGTCTTCGTCTTGGAGCGTTGCAAAACACGAGCACGGACCGACGGATTCCCCCAAAACAGCGTTTTGTCGCAAATCTGCAGTCCCGATTGGCCATTTGGTGGACCCGTACTCTGTCTAAATCGCGTTTTCTAGAGTATTGGATGCATGTCCCCAGAATTCGACACGTTCCAGCTTGTCGCGGCCCCGTTGCCGCAGTGCGGGGGGCCCGGGGATTCACCACGTTCTGGCCCGCTTGCCGCCAATTGCCGCTTGTGGGGGTGCCTCCAGGATTCGCTACGTTCCGGCCAGTTTCCGCCCGCTGCCGCCCGGCTGCTGCCTGAGCGCAGTAACTCAAAACCACTGTTTGGGGTCCACAATGGCAGACATGAAAACGACACGAAAACGAAGAGAACAATAAAACCATCCACGAGATTGCAGAAACGACGTTTTGGCCGACCCCTGACCTCCACGGCGACGGCGCCGCCCGCGGCGGCGCCGCGCGGCGCGTGCGGGCAGCAAGCGGCGAGGAGGGCGGCCAGGGCCAGCGGGGCGCGCGCCGGCATGACGGGCGGGGGCGCAGAGTAACCGAAGGCCTCCCACATGGGGACGGAGCAAATGGGGTCGGAAGGTCGCGCCGCATCGGCGAGGCTTCGCCGATGCATCGGGCAACGTCGGCTTGGAGAAAATTGGGCTCCTTGGCGAGCCGCATCGCCGATGCATCAGCGATGCGGCGAGATCCTCAGACCCCATCTACTCAGACCCCATACTTAGAGCAGATGGAACCTTGCTCACCACCGCCTGTCCGACGATGTGATTTCTCCAACATGATTCCTCGATTTCGGCCTCTGGTGCCCGTCGTCAGGCCGCGAGGCCATCAAAAATGGGCCCGGATGCACACCGATCCCCGAGGAAGGAATGAGGACCTCTGGGACCAGGCATTGAAAAAATTAGATCGGCGGATGTCAGGGAAGGTGCTCCCAGCTTTTCGATCACTCTGGAGTCTCTGGGGCCCTCTGGGCCTCGTGGGAGGTGATATGGAAGCCATCTGCGCCTCCCCGGGAAAGCTGGGATCACCTCCCAGATATATGATGCCTTGATGTTGCCAATGCGGAGTCCCTGGAAGTCCACGCTCTTTCTCCGGGGCTGGCTTTTCATCCTGAGTAGCTGTTTGACGGTCCTGGGGCCCGGTGAGGGCCCTGGAAGGTCTAAGTCGATCCAAAACCTTCCGCCCCGACTACTCCACGACGCGAGCCTGTCTGGGCTTGGTCCAGGGCCACATACACCCGATGAGACCCCCCTCGCGCCGTGGGAAAAACATGCCAGCTTTTCGGCCCAGATGCTGGCCGCTTCCCGGACCCAGGGCCATCAGAAAGCAGCTCGGGATGCCATGCAACACTTCGTCGGCAACTCATGGGAACATCCCATACTTGTTGGCCCTTGCGGATCGTCGCTGATCGGCGCCAGCCGAGGCTTATCCACGCTGAATCGATGCTAATCGACTCTACACCGGTACCATTTCATCGACTACCAGACGCACATCGACGCTGATTCACTTTAAAACAAAACGACATGGTCATACGAGGCTCCCATGATCTGCCACCGAACGCCACCATGTCTGGCCCCAGACCTCGAACGGCTTTAAAGATCAAGGCGGAAACCGTCCACAATTCTCGGCTCCGGACACCGTGTTCGGGCCTCAGCTCCGTCAGCGGAGGACTCACGGCGAGACACTGGACCTGCGGAGAGGGTCGGGAAGATTCCGGGGGGCCCGTGCTGCACAAGACACGACGTCGGACGACCAGGACCAGGGCCCTGACGTGGTGCCAGCGCACTCTAATGGCCGAGGCCGAGGCCAGGGGGGTCTGCGAGTACAGTCGGACTTGATTGGACAGGACAGCCGAGAGGACACAGGCCTCTCGCGAAGGTAATGTGGCCCCAGAACACCCAAAGACATGCGGGTTGCACAAAGTCGGGATAGACAGGACATCAGGGCACCCGTCGGTCGCAAGAAATGAATCGGAACACGAAGTAGGTAGGCGTTGCAAGTAGATTGGGCTTCCGACCGCCCCCTGAGCACGAGGGCAGAGGGAATACCACCCGACTCTCTTGGAGTATGAAGGCGCCTACAATATACTAGGATTTGGGCACCCAAAAGTACCTACTTTCAACGACCAGCGTGTACCCTCGATTTGGCATGGCCAGCCTACCAATCCGGGCCGACTGTGCACCACCCAGGGGCCCGCGGGGTGGCCCTGGCCAGGCGCGGTGGTTGGGCACGGGCACCATCCGCTGAGGGCGGGCCCAGGCGTTTCTTGTTGGAGGGGCCCGTGGACGGCCAGCCACCAGGAGGGCAGAGGGAGGGCAGAGCATCCGCCCCGAGGTGCGGAGCTGCGATCTTCTCGCACCAGGCGCCTTCGCCCAGTCTCGGCGGGGCCTGGGACCCCTGGCTCGAAAAGGGCCGCAGAAGGGTTGGGTCTGGGGCCCTGGTCGTGCTGTTTGACGATGTTGCGGCTGCTCGTGACGTCGGATCTCAGGGCAGCTGCTCGGCCCGTGTTGTTGGCCTTTGTAGGACCCTCTGGGGGCGCCCTCTTCGCCACAGCCAGATCCGACTCGAAATTCTGGCCCCAGCGCGCCCCAGGAGAGGTCTTGGGGACAATTCTTCATGGAGGAAAAGGCTCGTGGACGGCTGCGCCTGTTGATCCCTCCGCACCAGACCCCAGTAGGTTTCTATCGCACCAGCTCGTTGGGCGGCGTAGGTGGTTTAACGAGTCAGTCCTTCCAAACTCCTTCCCTTCGGGGGGGGGTACCTCTCCCCCTCCCCTAGCTCCCCTCGCCCTGGGTCTGGAAGGGGGAGGCGCAGAGCTTCCAAGATGGCTCCATGAGGGCCTCAGATAGCCCAAGATGGCCTCCAAAATGACACAAGATTTTCTAAGATGGCTCCAGATAGCCTCGCACATGCCTCCAAGAGGCTCAAATACCGCCCCAAGACTGCTTCATGGCCACGGAGCCTCCAAGGACCCCCTGAGAGGCCCAAACCTGTCCAACACCCTTCCAAAACCAAAGTCACATACACATGAATGGGTGTTGTTTTCTCGCCTGTTCGCTTCCGGTCGACTGTGGAAGCGTCAACATGACTCAAAGATAGCCCACAAGAGCCCCAAGCGGAGCCCAACAGGGCCCCAATACCGAAAAAGAACGCCCCAAGAGCGTCCCAGGAAGACTTCAACAGGCGACTCTGAAGCTTCCGGCCCCCAGAGGGTCCCAAAAGCTCCAAGAGGGCCCAAGAGACCCAAGAGGGTCCCAAAGGAATCCAAAATGGTCCCAAAAGGGCACAATGACCCCAAGAGACCTCCAAAGGCTCCCAGAACGAGAGGCTCGCAAAAGCCTTGATGATTGACACCTGTCGTCGTCGTCGTCGTCGTCATCGTCGTCGTCGTCTTCGCCGCCGCTGTCGCCGCCGATGACGTCGTCGTGATCGTTTCATTGTTCCTCCTCCATAATTTTCTTGTTGTTCCTCCTCCTCGTCCTCCTATCTTCCTCTCCAACTCCCCCTCTCCCCCCTCCTCTCCTCCTCCTCCTCCTCCTCCTCCTCCTCCTCCTCCTCCGTTTCGGCCTCCTTCCTCCTTCCCTGTTCAAAGGTATCGGCTGACCCTCTGTTGTTCTACTGCATACTGCTACACTTCACTGATCAAGGGAACTCGCCAGATGATGTTTTGGATAGGCTGGTGGGGGATACGTTTTTTAGTCAGCGGCCGCGGGCGAGCGCGCCGGCGGCGCGTCCAGTCAAAGCGGGGCACGCAGCGACGAATTAAACTAAAGCGACGGAGGGTGGCCACACCTACAGCGGCGAACTGGGCCATCACGCAGCAGCTCAGCGGCGGACCGGCGAGTGGGGGGGCAGCTGAAACTGAGTCGTACTGCCAGCGTGCAAGTATGCATAGCGTCGGGAACACCAGGAAGACGGGACACACGACGCCCCGGGCCAGAAGCCGAAATTCATGCAAGGACGCAACCCCGGACAACTGCGTGAGTACCAGGATGGCCCGAAGGACCGTCGGTCAAAGAATTAATGACGAGACGAGGCGAGAGCGTTGGCAGGCTGCGAAATCCCAGGGTGGCCGTAGCCGCATAGTCCCGAGGCAGCAGAACGCACGAGTGCGGGAAGCAGCAAAGCTGCCACGCAGCCAAAATGGCGCGGGTCACCACGGACCAGTGCGTGAAGTGACGCCAGGTAGACCCACCACGAATCCTGAACACGTCACGAACTCGAAGTCAGCACACCAAGATGGCGACAAGCGGGCGAGGGCACCACGGGGAAGACCCAAGCCTGAGACCAGGGAATCGGCCGCACGTGGTGGGGGCGCACAAGTCAGAACGGTGCCAAAGACGGCCGACGACCCCGTGGAGGGAAAGAGCAACCGCGATTTGAGCGGCAAAGCGAAGGCCAGTACGGAATGGTGGGGGACACGCGAAGTGTCAAGAATGAAAGTGAACCCCCCCCCCAGCGCTCGCACCCTGCCATTTAGAACCGAAGCCGCCGAGTCTCGAACTGTGTCGTCTGGCCCCTGGCTACAACTACAATGGCTCCTGCCTGCTCCGCACGCGGAAATTACCCGTGAGTCGCGCTTTCGCTCGAGGCGTACTCACGCTTTACTCGAGACTCCCGCTGCCTCATAGGACGTCCTCAGACACTACTCAGGAATCGAGCTCTCGCTGCCCAAAAATCGCACTACAATGTCCCGCCCGCCCGGCCAACCCACCAGCCAGGGACCGCCCTCCCAGCCCGCTCGTTAGGGTCCGTCCGCCCGACGCGCCCGTCAGGCCTGTCAGGGTCCGCCCGCCCGCCCCGCCTGCTGGCGCCCGCTCGGTCGATTGCTTGGAATACCGCCCACCCGGTGCAAGATCACGCCGTCCCAAATATGAAATCGCATCATCCCCAGCAAAGCCGGCATCCCCCCCTTCATCCTCTGCAAAGAGGACTATGCGCGCGCATTCGCTTATCCCAAATCAACAATCTGCAAACAACCTTAGCAAACACGGGACGAAGTGCACACGCGCGCGTCGTCGCGCGCGCATGCCAGAATCGTTGCTTGTTTAGGAAAAGGGCTTCGTAAAAAAAAACGCCAACATCGATTGCCACGTAAAAAAACACCAACATCGATTGCCACAAAAACATTTGAATACACATGGTTTCGCAAGGAGGATTTCCAAAAAAACTACGCTCGCGCTCTTGCGAATTCCTACAATGCTACCAAACGGGCATTTTGTTCCCCGCGCGCGTGTCGAAATCATTCGAACGCCCTTGGCCGCGTGCTGTCGCAAGTAACCTTTTGCATCACATGGGACGAATTGCGCATGCGCGCGTCGTCGCGCGCGCATGCCGATACCATTCAAAAACC
This sequence comes from Prorocentrum cordatum, assembly GCA_963575745.1. NCBI lineage: Eukaryota > Dinophyceae > Prorocentrales > Prorocentraceae > Prorocentrum > Prorocentrum cordatum. Next base: position 41,563 of record CAUYUJ010001223.1, read on the forward strand.
TTCCGCTTCATGAGGAGTAGAAAAAAGGGAGTGTCCCGAAAACATATTACAACTAAACACATGGCTTTGCAACATCAGCGTTCGAAAAAAGTCTGCGCGCTTTCGAATTCTTACGAAAACCAGACGTGAATCAGCATTGTCACCAATTCTGCCAAACGGGCCTCCCGCGCCGCATGTCGAACTCATCCGAACGCCCTGTCGCGCGCGCTGGGGGTGGGCACTACCCGTTTCAATAGGTGCCAGAAAAAACACACACTAAGCAATTTCACACAAAGGGTATTGGCACCACCAACGGTGCATCGCATGTGCACGCATGCGACTGGATCCCAGGCGATCCGAATCAGGGTTGACGCACGTCCGCGCTCTAGGATGCAGTTGACATGTATGGCGTCGGCGGCGACAAGATCCCAATACCCGCTACCAACAAGCATTCCATGGTGGTTTGGCACAGCCAAACCACCGTGCAACGTCAGCTTGTTCATCCGTTGATAGCAGCGCGCGTCGCGGCAGCAGAACGCAGTAGCGCGCGCGGGCATGCAGGGCCGGCGATGTGGCTGGCCAGCTGCCAGCGCGATTTCGGCAGAAGGGCCGAAATCCACGCAGGATCGTTTTGGGCGCGGTATCCGGCGCAGCTGCATCGCACTGCCAGGCGCCGCGGCCTTGCGATTGCAGCGCCAGGCCCCGTGCGTTCCTCGAGGCGGGAAAACAAGCTCTACACAAAGGAATCGCGCGCGCTCTTGTGGGGGCGGCGAAAACGATCGTACACAAAGGAAATTCCGTTGTGTGCCCCCCGCGTTGGCACTATAACCAGACCGCACACAAAGGAATTACACGAGACTTCGTGGCACACAAAAGAATTACAGCAACGCCCTTTGGGTTGCGCTCTTCCCGCGCGGTGACCGCCCCGAGCTGGAAAGGAAGGGAGGGCGGGACGTGGCAAAGCAGAGGAAGAGGAATAACAAGAAGAGGGCGAGAAAGAAGCGAAGGAAGCAACGGAAGGAAGCCAGGATGCGCGCAAGCGAAGCTAACACTGCGCGCCGAGACAGTTGTTCGTTCGTTCGGTTGGCCGTGCGGCAGATAAACAGGAAAAGGCTAGTCTGCTGCCTATCGAAGGGACTTCTTGGGAATGAGACTCGCGGTCTCTTCCCAACCCTCTTTCCCACACCCCGCTGCGAGCGCGCGACGATTTGTTCTGGCCCGCGGGAAGAGGACTGCCAGTTGCTGGTGAGCGGCCTTTCCACCCGTCACGCGTTCCGCACACATGCGACCAGTTAGACGCACTTGCCACGCAGACCGCCAGCTCCAAAAACCGACGCCACACCGATCCCCGCATCCGTGCCAGGCACCTCTCGACGACGCCCCCTTCTGGCGTAAAAGCAATAAAACCCTTTGTGATTATGTTTTTTTCCTGTTCTGATTCAAAGAATACCACGCGGGCCACTCGCCTGCGCCGGCAGCGCACGCATGTCGAAATCCCGCCAAAACCTTCACCACCGACGCGAGGGCACCGTCATCTTTCTCGGCGGGCGTGATCAACATCGGTGCTGTCATTGGCCTTGCCGTCGTCATCGCCACCGTCGTCACCACAATCGCCGCTCTGGTCATCATGTCTACCGGTGTCGGCGTCGCCATGATACCGCGCCCACCCAAGTCAACGACTCGTACTGAAGTGCCCGGTGGGAAATGCCCAGCGGCCAGCGCCACCGCGGCCGCGTAGTTCGCGCCACGTTAGCTGGCCGCTACGCGCGCGAGCATGCGCGGGCCAGCGCGGCCCCAGAGATGCACCAGCCAACGCCGAGCACACATCGAAATCGCCGTTGCATGGCTTTGCAAACCAAGTTGCGGGTGGGTGGGTGGGATGGTTGCGTGAGCAGTGGGTTGGACAATTCCCTGCGCGTACTGGCGAATTGCAACGCATGGGTTGCACCACGCAGTCCGCACAGTATAGATTGCACCACATAGGTTGCACAACGTCGATTACACCACAAATGTCGCCCTTCATAGGTTGCACCGCGCTGAGGGCATCACAGAACTCTACCCCCCCCCCAACCACCCCACCCACCCCCCGGCGTTATCCGTACCCCTTTCGGGTATGTAAATGGTATATGATCCTGACCACACGTCCATCCGAACTATGAGTTCACACTATCCCCGGGGGGCAGGTATCGGTCCCCCTGAGGTTCCCTTATGAAAAACACTACGCGGGGACATTTCTTGTTCTGACATAGGACTGTTTCACGAATCCCTCACAAAACAACGGGACGAAGTGGACATGCGCGCGTCGTCGCGCACGCATGTCGAAATCTTTCAAAAACCTTCGGTGCAGGAAGGATTTCGCAATCGAATTTCCAAAAACACATACAAAAACACACGGTTTCGCAACACTGGTTTGCTAAAAAAACTTACGCGCGAGCTTTTGCGATCTCTTAAGAAAAACCATGGTTTTTTCCAGATTTTCACAACATGCTATCAAACGGGCTTCGCGCGCGCGCATGTCGAAATCTGTCGAACGCCCTTGCGCGTGTGCCGTCGCGAGAACCCTCTGCAACAAAAAAAAACGAAGTGCAGACGCGCGCGTCGTCGCGCGCGTATGCCGAAATCCTTCAAAACCGTTCGGTTTCGGAAAGATTTCAGCATCGCGTGCCCAAACCACATACAAAAACAAAAGATTTCGCCACACGGATTTTTAACAAAACCGTGCGCGCGCGCTCTTGCGTCGTCGTCGTCGTCGTCGCCGTCCTCCCTCCTCCCGCGTCATCGTCGTCGTCGCCTACGTCGTCCTTTGTCTTTCCTCGTGTTCGTCGTCGTCGTCCTCTTTGGCGTCGTGGTCGTTTCCGTCGTCGTTGTCGCCGTGGTCGTCCTTCCTCCTCCTCCCTCGTCGTCGTCGTCGTCCGTCGTCGGCGTCTCGTCGTCGCCCCTCCTATTTCGTCGCCGTCGTCGTCGTCGTCGTCGTCCCTCCTCCCTCGTCGTTTTCGTGGTCGGCGTCGCCGTCCTTCCTCCTTCTTCGTCGTTCGCGTCGTCGCCGTCCTCCCTGCTCCCTCGTCGTTGTAGTCGTTGTCGCCATCGTCGTCCTCCCTCCTCCCTCGTCGTCGTCGTCTTCGTTGGCGACGTCGTCGTCGTCATCGTCGTCGTCGTCGGCTTCGTCGGCGTCGTCGTCGGCGTCGGCGTTGTCATCGTCGTCGTCGTCGGCGTCGGCGTTGTCGTCGCCGTCGTCGTCGGCGGCGTCGACGTCGTCGTCGTCGGCGTCGTCGTTGCCGTCGTCGGCGTTGTCATCGTGGTCGTCGTCGTCGTCGTCGGCGTCGGCGGCGTCGTCGTCGTCGGTATCGTCGTCGGTGCCGTCGTCGTCGTCGTCGTCGTTGGCGTCGCCATCGAAGTCGTCGGAGACGTCGTAGTAGTCGTTGTCGTCGTCGTCGTCGTTGTCGTCGTCGGTGTTGTCGTCGTCGGTGTCGTCGGTGTCGTCGTAGTCGGTCTTAAGAGGTGTGCAAACCATGTTGCGGGTGGGTGAGTGGGGTGTTTGCAAGAGCATGGGATGTGCCAAATAATGTGTAAAGATCAATTGCGCAACATACACTGTACAGCATATGGGGTTATACATTACACTTCTTAGATTGCACATACATTGCTACACATGATGGATTGCGTACGACATAGTGCACAACAAAGACTTCACAACATATATTGCAGCCGATCGATTATACAACATAGATTGCACATAGAATACACCACGTATAAGGTACCACATAGGACATATTACATAGACTGCACACGGGTGAATGCACCGAATTGGGTTTATCACATATAAATGTACACGAATATACAAGTGTGTGTATATATATATATACTGGACAACATAGTTTGCCCCCTGCTGGTGCTGGACTTGACTACGCAGGTTTCACACAATAGATTGCGCACATCAAATCAAACACCATCACAGCGCTCACAGTACATTGCACCACTGAGTTTGGCCCCAATAGGTTGCGATACGTGGAACACGAAACCTTGATGGCGCAACATGTACCGCACCACAAAGATAGCACAACCGAAATTGCACAACATACATGTGACCACATAGCCGGCACCTCACAGACTTAAGCATACATGTATACACTTATATGCGTCAGTTAAATATATACATGATTGGCCACCTGTCTTGCACAACATGTAATGCAAAGCATCGCCACGTATATTGCACAATAGTGACTGCACACACACCATATCGCAAAACATAGGCTACACACCATAGATTGCACAGAGCACCCTGTACACCACGTATTGCACGACATATATTGCACACGACTGATTGCACAACATAGATGAAACCACGTAGATTGCACAACTTAGACTGCACAACGCAGACAGCACAACACCAATTGCTAGAAAGAACGCGGTTTGCGATCCACGCTGGGCTTCCCTCTCGCATTCCATTCCACATAGTTTTCCATGGTGTTAAACACTCAGCGCTTGGCTATAGATACATGCGTATATATAAACTAGAACCACGCGCGCGCTTCGCGCGCTTAGGTTCTGTCGAGTCACAGACCCAGGAATCGCTGCGAGAAGAAATTGGTGACGCGAAGCGTCTTGGGGGCGTCCTTGGACGTCTGGGGTCTCCTGGGGCCTCTTGAGGGGCCTCCTTGGGGCCTTCTTGGGCTCCATCTGGAAGCCAAGATGGATGCAACAAGAGGGTGCTTGGGCTCTCCGTGAGCTATCCTCTGGTTTTCATTCCCCTGGAGAGGAGAAGGAGGAGGAGGAGGAGGAGGAGGAGGAGGATGAGAAGGAGGAGGAGGAGGAAGATGCAGAGGAGGGAGGAGGAGGAAGGAGAGGAGATGTTGGGGCGCTTTTGGGGCCCTCTTGGGCTCTCTTGGGGCTCGTCGGGGCCCTCGTGGGGCCACCTTGGGCTCCTCTCGGAGCTCCAAGAGGAGCCCACAGAGGGGCCCAACATCGGTCACGCGCGAGCTCTTTCGCGTGACCGATGTTGGGGCCCTCTTGGGGCCCTATTGGGCCTCCTTGGGCCCTCTTGGGGTCTCGACGGGGCCCTCGCGGGGCCATCTTGGGCTCCTCTCGGAGCACCAAGAGGAGCCCAAAGAGGGGGCCCAACATCGGTCACGCGATAGCTCTTCCGCGTGACCGATGTTGGGGCCATCTTGGGGTTCCTTGGGCCTCCTTGGGCCCACGTGGGGCTCCCTCGGGGCCCTCGTGGGGCCATCTTGGGCCCCTCTTGGAGCTCCAAGAGGAGCCCAAAGAGGGGCTCAACATCGGTCACGCGAGGGCTCTTCCGCGTGACCTATGCTGGGGCTCTCTTGGGTCCCTCTTGGGCCTGCTTGGGTCCTCTTGGGGTCTCGTCGGGGCCCTCGTGGGGCCATCTTTGGCTCCTCTCGGAGCTCCAAGAGGAGCCCACAGAGGGGCCCAACATCGGTCACGCGAGAGCTCTTCCGCGTGACCGATGTTGGGGCTCTCTTGGGGCTCTCTTGGGTCCCTCTTGGGCCTCCTTGGGCCCACGTGGGGTCCCCTCTGGGCCCCCTCTTGGGCCCGTCTTGGGGCCCTCTTGGGCCATCTTGGGCGCCTCTTGGGCCGTCTTGGGGCCCTCTTGGGCTGTCCTGGGGCCCTCTTGGAAGCTTCTTGGGCCGTCTTGGGGCGGTCTTGGGCGCCTCTTGGGCCGTCCTGTAACGTCGGAAAGCCCAAAAGACAACTTTGTTGAAAATGTACGTTTTACGAAGGGAATGGGCCAATTTTTGCATCTAGGGGCCCTCTTGGGACGCATGTTGGAGGCTTCTTGGGGCCTCTTGGGGGCGTCCTTGGACGTCTGGGGTCTCCTGGGGCCTCTTGAGGGGCCTCCTGGGGGCCTCCTGGCGGCCTCTTGGGGCGGAAGGCTCGAGCTTGCGGTTCGTGGTCCCCCTCTGGGCCCCCTCTTGGGCCCGTCTTGGGGCCCTCTTGGGCCATCTTGGGCGCCTCTTGGGCCGTCTTGGGGCCCTCTTGGGCTGTCCTGGGGCCCTCTGGGAAACTTCTTGGGCGGTCTTGGGGCGGTCTTGGGCGCCTCTTGGGCCGTCCTGTAACGTCGGAAAGCCCAAAAGGCGACTTTGTTAAAAATGTACGTTTTACGAAGGGAATGGGCCAATTCTTGCGTCTAGGGGCCCTCTTGGGACGCATGTTGGAGGCTTCTTGGAGCCTCTTGGGGGCGTCCTTGGACGTCTGGGGTCTCCTGGGGCCTCTTGAGGGGCCTCCTGGGGGCCTCCTGGCGGCCTCTTGGGGCGGAAGGCTCGAGCTTGCGGTTCGTGGTCCCCCTCTGGGCCCCCTCTTGGGCCCGTCTTGGGGCCCTCTTGGGCCATCTTGGGCGCCTCTTGGGCCGTCTTGGGGCCCTCTTGGGCTGTCCTGGGGCCCTCTTGGGAGCTTCTTGGGCCGTCTTGGGGCGGTCTTGGGCGCCTCTTGGGCCGTCCTGTAACGTCGGAAAGCCCAAAAGGCAACTTTGTGAAAAATGTACGTTTTACGAAGGGAATGGGCCAATTTTTGCGTCTAGGGGCCCTCTTGGGACGCATGTTGGAGGCTTCTTGGGGCGTCTTGGGGGGCGTCCTTGGACGTCTGGAGGCCATCTTCAGCATCTCGGAGCCCTCTTGGAGGCCTCTTGGAAGTTTCTTGGGCCGTCTTGGGCGTTTCTGGGGCCGTCTTGTCTGACCGGGGAGGCCTCCGGCAAGCCCCGACGAGCCTCCGGGGCCCCCGGGGTGCACATTTGCGGTCGAGGTCCCGGCCCCGGGCCCCCGGACCCGGTGCGCCGTTATATGTATATACATATATATATATATATATATATATATATATACATGTGCGTGTGGGTGTAAGTGCGGGTGTGTGCTAGTGCAGGTTTCGCATGCTGACTTCGCTGGAGCTGGCCGTCCACGAGGAGGGAAGACCTCTGAAGGGAGGAGCCTGGCGGCCCAGTCTCGCGGTCGAGCGCACTCGGGCCAGGGGCGCAAGCGCGGAGTGCGGCGGCGGGGAGGTCGGGCCCAGCCATGCTCGCGTCGAAAAAAATCAAGGCGGGTCCCAGACAACGGGGTCGAGACCTCCAGAGGTCCAAGCTGTGACAAACCAGTGCCTGGGAGGGCGGCAACGGGGAGAGCGGCGGGGGGGAGACAGACCTGAGGGGCACCATGCCTCTCGGAGGCCTGGGCGGAAGGCCTCGAGGGAAGGGCCCTTTGTATCTGGCATCATTATCATCATCATCATCATCATCATCATCATCATCATCATCATCATCATCATCATCATCATCATCATCGTCATCATCATTACCATCATCGTCATCACCACCACCATCATCAGCATCAGCACCAGCATCACCGGCATTACCGTCCAGCTCCACCTCCTCCAATCCTTCTCCTTATAGATAACTCCTCCCAGTCGCACCCCGAGGCAAGTTTTTTGGGCGGGCCGGGCGTTTCGCCTGAGACTTCCTCACCTCTAATGGTTCTGCAACTTGATCAATGACAATAGCTTCACAGATGGAAGGCGGGGTCGTTTTCAAAATGAGGCTCTCGCATTAGCGCCGCGCAAATTCTCAACACATTGAATGAGCTTCACGGGTTTAGGGCGGGTCGTTTGCAAAATGTGGCTCTGGCCTAAGCGCCGCGCACATTCGTTCACAAAGAGCGTCACGGATTGAGGGCGGGTCGTTTTCAAAATGTGGCTGTCGCCTAAGCGCCGCGCACATTCGTTTTAAGCATTTGCAAGGACCTCACGGATTGAAGGCGGTTCCTTTTTTTAATGTGGCTCTTCGCCTAAGCGCCGCGCACATTCGTTTTAAACATTCACCAAAAGATTCACGGATTAAGGGCGGGTCGTTTTCAAGATGTGGCTTTCGCCCAAGCGCCGCGTATATTCGTTTTTGAAAGTTTGCAAGACTTTCACGGATTCCCATGATCAGCGTACAAGAAATGATGTGCTGGACGGATTCCGGGTGGCAGAAGTTTGTTGGTTCGCGGTGTTGAAGTCCCCCCAAATCGCGCTCTGGCACGATTCCAGATCGTCAAGACGCAGCAGTCAGGTTGATACGTGGCGTTGGTTGAATTCCGTAAAACAATGCTTTGGCATGCATCAGGATCGTCAAACGCTTGTCTTCCAACGAAGCAGTTCCCTCAAATGGAAATGAACCGCTGTGGGGGCCCATGAAGAGGGAGTTTGGAAGGAGGGTTAAATCCATGATCGTTGATGGCTCCTGGTTTTACACTGGTCCTCCTCATCCTTCTCCTCCTCCTCCTCCTTCGCCTCCTCTTTTCCTCCTCCTTCTCCTCCGCCCCGATCTTGGCCCTTGGCTCGCGCCGTGCCCTCTGTTGCGGCTGGCCCGACCCGCCAGAAGGGTGATGAAGGGGGGCCGAGGCGGAAGCGCCTGGCCACGGTCGGTCTCCGAGGGCTGTTCTCCAGCCCCCATGGGACCGTCAAAAGAACTGTTCCCCAGAACGTTGGTCAAGAGTCATGGGGCACACGTTGTGGCATTAACAAAGAAAGCAGACAAACCCAAACATGCATCGGAGATCATGAACGGAGAAGGATTACGACGAGGGGAACCGACTATTACTAATTATACGGTTCCTGGTCCTGCTCCTGTTCCAAGTCCGACTCCAACCTGCACGACGACGACGACGACGACGACGACGACGACGGCGACGACGACGACGACGACGACGACTACTACTACTACTGCTACTACTACTGCTACTACTACTACTACTACTACTACTACTATTACTACTACTACTACTACTACTACTACTACTACTACTACTACTACTACTACTATTACTACTACTACTACTACTACTACTACTACT